>JAULUF010000009.1:54230000-54747500 GCA_031834385.1 Semotilus atromaculatus
AACCATGGTGTAACGTAAAACTTAATTAATATAGTTATTATAATTTCCATGTTTTGGAAAAAATAAATAATCAAAATGGTATACACTTTCTCTAATAAATTCATTTAAATTTGAACTTAGAATATTTATTTAAAAAAATATGTGCATACACATGTTGTGTAACAAGTACTGCAAGTTTTCTATTTGTCCAAACACATAAAAAAGAAAAAAATGCCATCCAAATACTTTTTCAAGTGGATCAAAGTTATTTTGAAACCTTTGTGCATAATCTTAAAGTATGCAGTATCTTTTTTTTACTATCCTATTAATGCAGGTTTCTCATTTTTATGATTAGCAGATGGATTTGGTTTAGATTGGATACAGATGCCGTCTCTTTGGCAATGTTAGACACACGTTGTTCTTCCTCCCTTAAAAATGACTTGCAAAGGTTCATTGTATCCTGCCGCACTTATTAATGCCAGGAAGGTTTAGGATCAACGTGAGAGAAGTTGAGATCGAGGAGAGTTATCAGATTGTTCTGTAACGTCTTCAGTTCACTGAAGGCACTCAAGTGGAGAACAGAGATGCTTCACATGCTTCTTATTGAAATCAACAGGTGATACCTTGTACTGTTCATTAATTACAGACGAAATTGTAATTAAACCATAGTCCATTTGAATCTGTGTGTGCTCGGTTGCAGTTTAAATCCTCTGCACTCACAATCATAAGGCTATTGTTTTTGATATTGGTGCCCATGGGGTTCACTTACAATTTTGTGTGATGTTAAACTCTCAATGCTTCAGATGGCCTGCAAAATAAGTTCATGTACTCCCATAGAGAGCTAAACATAAGAGCACAGAGCAAGTTAAGGCAAGCGGCTAATATTTTCAGGAACTCATATTTAATATCTGAGGTTATCTAAGGCCATTCCCAGATGTTATAAACCAAAGCACATTATAAAAGTAAACATCTGAGATCCTCAGGCAAATATAGTCCAGGCAAAGCCCTCAGATCAAAAGACCAAAAAGTCTGGCGACTTCTCCTGTTTAACCAAATTACAGGCAAAACGATCGACATTTGACTGCTCTCGGTTTCCAATTCGTGGGAAAATACTAGGAGATATTTTGCTCGCACTTAAAGGTAAAGCACTTGAGCACTTCTGTTTCACCAGAGTCACACAGAACAAGTAAATCCTTGTTTTCCTTTAATGGTGTTTACCTGATTAATTTTCCAAGAGATCAAGAATTCAATTTGCAGCCATTTTTTTTATGTTGCCAAGACACACACAGACACACACACACACACACACACACACACACACACACACTGACCTCAGGTCTAATACTCTGGTCTGATTCTCACACAATAGCCTACTCTTACGAACACATTTTTGAGCAAAACACTTTTGCATCTCAGTATAGAGACTTGAACAAGCTAAATCCACAACTCAGGGCTCTAATTCAGTAGGCTACTCTATTATACAGTATATAGCTATATATATGTATAGCCTATATGTATATTCCTGGAGTGTTCTTCTTGTTACTATAATAACCGATTGTTTTGTATATTGTAATGGACTATTTTTCTAATGAATAAGATAAGATTCAGGTAAATAATTTCTCAAATCTCAATATGTCATGATGACCACGTATTTATTTATTTGGTGAGTAGCCCTATTTATTTAATAAGCGGGATAATGAACAGTAACCAAAATAAACCTGTTCAGGGCGACGCAACTATTGTTTGGTCGAAGTTGCGGACAAATTGCTGTTTTCCAATTAAAGCTGCAGTCATAAATAATTAAGCAGGTTATGTTTACTTTGAGTAAGAAAACTCTATTTATATAATTTTGAATTGACATGAAATAATGATTTGATAAGAATACGTCAATGCAATAGCCCAGTGTCCGCTTACTCGTATAATGCAGGTTGTGTTCGCAGAGATGAGTTTGGGACTGCGACTGTATGACTCGTGAAGGCGGAGGTCTGATGGAGTGAATAAAGGGAGGAGCTTCAGAAACTCAGAGAGAGTCCTGAAACTGAACGCCGGAGATTTGGGAGTGAAGGAGCAGCTCAAGTCATTTTCTCTTAGCAGGTTTCTTCGCTCATCTAAAGGAAGCACACTTCTCTCGCCTCATAGCGCAGGTGAGTTTTACCATCACTGCCAGATGTTTGATGCAAGTTTACAAACTTTAGGCGCTTTTCACAAAACTCTTCCTGCTTTTTTGATAAAACATTAACCATTTAGCGTCAGTCTCAATGAAGTCTTTTGTTGCAAAACGTGGCTTATACTGCATTTATATAGTTTGTTGGATAGGCCTATAATATATTATTTTGTAGGCTATTTTAAGAAAGTTTGAGAAGTTCTAAGTGATGTGATGCAGTTGCTTTGGAATACGAATGTATAAATATTTGTGCATTGGTAGGCTATGTGCATTATAGGGTGTGTTATTTGAGTTTTGGGGATGCTACAATTTTTATTTAAAAGTCTCTTTACTTTCGGTATTTCTTGTTGTCCCCTTGGCTCCCACACACACCCTTTTGCCAAACCCTTTAGAAAAAGGCCTTGGTTGATTGACATCTGCCTAAACGATCTAAGTAAGGCTGGGAAATGGAAAGGGAATTTTGATGCTCTGTTGACCTTATGAAATGGGGTTTAAGTATGCTTTAATCATACTACAAATTAACCTCCTGAGACCCAGAAAAAAAGTTGGGAACAAATGGGAAATTTTTTTGACAAATTCTATATTTTTTAATATGTTATGCTATGTTCACTGTAGTGGACACCATGACTCAGTTGTTTTAAAAAAAAAAAAGTACAAGAATGACATGTATAGGCAAAACCAATGGGATTTGTTTTTAATTCACCAATAGGCCTACATTTAAGTTTCAGGATGTTTTTTAACCAAACTTTGAGTAAAGATGATTCTCAACTGTGTTATGACAGATATAAGGGAATTAATTAAAATACAATACAATCTATCTACACTGTAAAAAATCCAACTTACATTTTGTTTGACAAATTTTTAAAGTTTAGTCAACTATTTAACATAAAAAAGTTTGTACAACTAATGACCCTAAGTTCAGGTTGCCTTAAACTTTTAAGTTTTCTCAACTTTTTTTTTTTTACAGTGTATACACTGTATCTAATTCGCATATTGATGTGTTCTTGGGGCAACATGTAATGAAAAAAGAAGTGTAATAAAGTGATTAATAATTTTTCAACATTTTCATAAAAATATCTAATATTTTATAGGAGTATTGATACTTTCTTTCCCTATTCACTTGTTGTGTCTCCCAGAATGCCTGATAAATGTGATTTAAGTCCTGGACCTGGTGTCCACTACAGTAAACATGTATGAAATCAATGCCCTGTTTTGTAACAGAAAGTCATATTTTTATTAGAAACCCCAAATAATTTTCCTGAGATGTTGATTTATGACAAACAATTTGAAAATGATAAGTAGAGGACCATTTCTCCTTTTGCATCCTATAGTCTACATACAGTAACTCGGCCCCGCTGTCCCAAGATTAGGTTTAGGGATGCTGTAATAACGCATTAAGATTCTCAGTGGTATTGTCTAAAGTGGATTTGGAGTTTTCTCTGCCTGCCCGAGTCTCCACAGTCTCTTCTCAAAATATTTGTGGCGTGGAATCACCGGCCATGAACATTCTTATATTGTTTAATTCATGTCTGTTGTGGGATTTGGGATGGAGCTAAGTGGGTGGGGGGTTTCGAGTGGATGCTTTGGGCTGGGAACCATTGAGTGCTTGTTGAACTAAAGCGATGCATTTATGAAGCATCCTGATTGTTGCTGTTTGCGTTTTGGCAGCGCAACCATAAATCCCGACCTACAAAGAATGCAAGCTCTGTACTTATTACAAACTATAAAATTAATTTTATGGCCCCGTTTACTAACGCAACCGCACAGGCCATGCTTCGATGTCTACTGTGTGGCAGCAGCATATTTGGCTGATTCAGGCTATAATGTGCATGCAGCTTAGTACAGAATCTGTCAGATTGTTACATGTGACCTCGTTTTATTGCTCTGACCTTTAGTTGTACGAGTTAGAGCCTGAGGAAAGAGCTGAACGCAGAACAATCGAGTGATGTGCTGTCAGAGTAGCAGCATGGACAGTGAAGCTGGCCAGTAATTGGCCATGAAATGGAATCTGATAACACTGCAGTGTTTGGGAAATATATGGGGAATGCCCTTGCCTTAAAAGGAACAGATTGAATATGGTGACATATGATTGGAATAGCCTCTGGAATGCAAAACAGCACTGTTTCTTCACATTTTGCACTTTTTCTCTCTTTTGGCTCCCTCTTTGTTGGGTCATGGTAACAGGCTGCCTGTTGGGGTTTAGACGGGTCCGTCTTAAAACAGACATGTCCAGAGTCACTCATGTTGAAAAAAGCTCTTCTTAGTCACAACGACCTGGGAGAACCATATTTTTCTCCCTTGTCATAAGCACTTTCTACTGCCAAAAGGATGACTCTGTAATCCAAAGAGACAGATGGAATTTTTATGTTGAAGCCACCAGCACATGTTCATCCACCTTCATTTTTGAGTGCCATGCCCACATCTCAACATCAAATCAACTTTTGATGCATAGAACCAAGTCCCTGCCCAGGGGCGGATCTATGGGTGAGGATTTACAGTTTGCCCACCCTGTCAGATCCAGGGAAATGGATTTTTCTTTTTATTAATAACATTTTCTAACGTTATTTGTTTTGTCATGTATTCGAACTAATACGAATATGCTAATTAGCCTCATCAGTTACGTCACGCAACTAATGTTATGTTCTTATCCGGATTAGGATTCTATCCGGATTCCAAATAGCAGCACCCTTATTATGTTATTACAAAAATGGCTAACCCGCTATCTATGACACATTTAAGAAAGAAACATGTCTAGACAAAGATGAAAGGATGCCGTAACAACTTGGCACTTTTGTATTTTGAAAGAGAATAATTAGATAATTATAGATAAACAGATAATTAGAATTATGATGATATTATTTTCAGCATCAGCCGCCTTTTTTTTAGAACAGACATCAGCCATACAAGGTAAGCTATAGGTAGGTTTTTAGTATGGCCCGCCGTGCTATGGTTATGCAATATTTACATTTAATATTTTTGGGCAAGGGGTTTTCTGAAGTGTACATAAGCCACATGTACTGTATTAGCAATGGCAGGTTGTTGATACAGGACTCAGTATGATTTCTCTTTGTGATATAGGCCTAGTTGTTATTAGGACTGGGGTTGGATCTCTCTCTCCTGGTTTGTTTTTGTTTTCATTTTTTCACGTGGCAGCCGCTCACACTTGCTTGCACTGTGCAACTAGAGCTGGTGAAGTATGTTGTTTCTTTACTTCAAAAAATTAAGTAACCTTGCAAACGGCCCTTCCGTGTGTCGCGCCTATCACAAACACACCTCCTACTGGGGCTTGAGAAGGCATGTCACAACAGGGGGAAGGAGTTAAAAGGTCCGACATATGATGAATACTTTTAGCTGTGTTGCTATGTGTCATGAGTAAGCAATTAAATAGGCGACACTCTGCCTAGAGCTAACGTGAGCGTCTCGCTTTTAATAAATCCATCCAACATATTGGCATCGGAAGCATTTTTTGACATGACACACCACAACTATTTGAGGCTGTTCATTCTGTACATGAAATTAAACTTTATAAAATGGAGCTTTTGTCTTTTTGACAGAGTGCATGATGATGTTGTATTGAAGCGTTTATTGTAGCATGTTGCAATGCAATACCCTATTTGCTTTGACGTTTTCATGACCTGTTTAATCTTCATGACCTGTTTAATCTTTGTCTTACATATACTTGACTGTTGTCTCAGCACATTGTAAAAAGTTATAAAGGGATACATTAGGTTAAAAAAATGTAAACGTTGCATTTTGATTCTGGGATCTTACTTTTGCCTATAGAACGCTGAGGTTTGAGATATTGAGAAGATTTGAGATTTGAGAAGTGCCGCTTGGGTACATTAAGCAACTGTTGACATACATAATATAAAAAATATTGTGGTTGAATTATGGTGTCGTTCCTTTTTGCTTTGGATGATTTCAGGATGAAGTGTTGGAGCAATTTCAATTTCCCTGGTCGTTGCTTTAATTCATTAAGCTTTTTTTTCACATGAGGTGTCAACTCCTAATGAGCACAATATGAAATGAGTAAAGTGAAATGAGTAATTTTATATCACAGTAACAGTATCTATCACAATATAGTTATTTTCCTGGAAAGATTTGTTTTTTATATTACATAGTCTATAAACCACTCTTTTTTCTTTACTTGCTTACATATTTATTGATTTATAACATAATGACATAAGATTATTCATGACAAATTAAGTTTAGCATTACTTCAGAAACAGCTGCTTTACATTTAACACTATATTTAAATGTCTTCACCAGACATAAGCGGCATGTCACATAAAAACTAATTCGCGCCTACTATAATCAATGGAGCTGGCACCCGTCTGTAACAGCATGCAGAGTAGAAAATAGTTTTCTTTGGTGTCAGACTGCAAGTATAAAAAGTATAGCTGACACATTTCTGCTGTCACATGGTAAACAGTCTCATACTACCCTATTTGGGCATTTGAACCCTCTAGATTAATGTCTTTCTGCTTCTTATCTGGTTTAGTCTACATTTACAGACTTGTTTTATCAAGAGCACTACATTTGCCAACGTTCTATTCGGATCCTTCAAATGCATCAAAACATGTCATTATACTGACTTGAGCTGACAATTTAATTAGCAAGTTTGCATTATAGAGGTTCTTTAAATGTGCAAAACAATTTTCCAGATATGAAACTCCCATCGCTGAACTAAAATCACGTTTGGTCATTCACAAAAAGATTTAGCGACCTAACCATGCAACATGCATTCTTTCTGTTCGTATTATACATTCAGTACAAAGCATCCTCAAAGTCATTGTGTAAAGCAGAGCTAAAATAATGTTTATTTTAGATGACTCTTGTAAAATGTTCAATTAACTTTTTGTTAGTGTGATTGACGTGCGGCAGAAACCTCAGGAGATGCAGCTCTCTAACCCTTCCCCCTTCATATGTTCAGCTATTCCTCTGCTGCTTTGAATCTGATAGCCTGTAATTTTAAAGCACTGAATCCAGGAACCGCAGTTGTGTAACGCTGCAACGTTTCTGAGCTTTCTCAGAACTGCTGGATCTGCTGAGCTCCAAAACCAGTGGTGACAATCGGGAAACGCAGCGAAACGGGGGCATTCCTATATTGTGAAGTCAGAGCCATCTGAAACTGTAGCTGATGTTTATTTAGGTCCCTGCAAATATGCAATAAGTGCCCCAGATGTTTTGTTAGTAATATATAAATCTGAAATTCCTCCCGCCTTTTGCATTAAGTCCTTCTGCAGCAGGATTCCTTTTTTTTTTTGCTGTAATTTGACTTTGTGGTCTGTTTGTTGTCCTTTATTGAGACGGCAGGTTTCAGTGGAGAAGTCTAATGGTGCCTGGCCTCGGGCTTTGAGGAGATCTTAAGTGCACTAGGCTCTTGCTTAGACCGTTGGTTTGTCAGGATTTTTTAGGGGTGATGAAGGCTGATGGACATTTATGCTTCTCTGCTAAGTCTGTCAAGGGCAGGAGCACATTTGATATCAACTTTAGTGAGAATGCTTCAGTTTGGAATAAAAGATGACAACTGAGAAGCTGTCAATTGTCTGCCTTGAGAATGTAGCCAGTTTTAGAATAAGGGAACGTTTACTATTTTAGGGATGTAATCGTTGTTTTTGCTTGGCTACAATACAAAGAAGAAAGAACTTAATTATAGCCCAGCCATCTAAAGCTGTGACTTTAAGGGGCTAGTTCACCTAGAAATGAAAAATTTGTCATCATTTACTTATCTTCATGTGGCTCCTCCAAACCTGAATTTCTTTCTTCTGTGAAACACAAAAGATCTTTTGAATGTCAATGGGATTCCAACAACATTGACTTTCATTGTATAGCCAAGAAAAATGAAGGCATTTTTTCAAATGATCTTTTTTGTTATACGAAAATGATCTGTCCCTTTAAGACCAAGCAGCATCATCGTTGGACATTTACATTTATGCATAGGAGATGCTTTTTATCCAAAGCAACTTGGATTGCATTTCAGGTGAACTTGTTATCAGTTCATGCATCCCTTTTAAGCGACTGAAATGTTCATTGGACTGAATGAACATGCAAGTGTTTGTGCCAATCAATCCTATTATGACTAACATCTATAAATAATTTAATAGTTATGTATAAATGTCAGTTTTTTATTTTTTTGGTCTGTGTTTCTGTAGGACTTAGTTGGTTTGGCTAGAGGTCATTGTTCATTGTTTGAGTTGGTATCCTGTTAGTTGGTTTGTGCTGTTTCTAGATCCGTTTCCTTTGTCTGTATAGTTACCATGGTTTTTAATTTCCTTCATGTGTCACAACTGTGTTTAATTAGTTACTTAATTTCTTGCCTAGTGTTTTCCCATGTATATATAGCCCTCCCTCAGTTTGTTCAGTGTTTGTCCTGTGTTTATGCTACCACATGTTTTTCCTGTGATTTTCTTTGTTGTGGATTATCTTCTTTGTTTTTGTTTAAAAATATAAGTGCCGCAATTAGAACCTTTTCTTGAATATTTTTTTCCTGACCTGCCGTGAAAATAATTTATAAATACTCATATAACCAAAGCTTCATATCATTCTTACATCTCGGGTGACATCTTTCAAAGGCCGTGTGATGTCAAGTTTTCAAAATTACCACAATAGTAACATGCAGTGAACTGATTCTCATCTGCAAAAACATGCACAGGAAATGTCTCAACGAACCCATTTTCCCTGTCTTCTGCCTTGGCCGACCAAAAGACCACTAAACAAACAAAACTAATCAAGAGATGTCCAACGCATTCCATCAGAAATCACCCCGTGAGAGGGAAATGAAGAATTAGGGGACATATTTGGGGTCAGCCATGATGCAGAAGTGAAAGAACGCATGAAAATTGACGTTGAATCTAGCATGAGGTCATGTTGGTGTAGAGGCTTAGCAAAGGCCTGTGTTGTGAGTGTGAATGTGTGCCAACAACACTCCCATAAAGGTGTTGAGGGAGAGCCAGCGAGCGGTGATTTGAAATGCCGATTCTGCTGATGTAAGGAGCGCTTTAGCGAGCTGCTAGTCAAACTCTCCTGACCTCCTGACCTAAGAAAACAAGCATGCTTCTCTTTGCCGGCTCACTTTGTGCTCTTTCAGCCCTACATGGTCAGGTCGTATATGTATACTTATCGCAAACCCAGCTGGGTCAAAGAAAAGGCCAATCTTGTGAGATAATGTTGCTGCTAGCATGATGAAGTTGAGTGGTATCAAGTAACAGATACACGGGTTGCCAAAGACAAAAACTGACTGATGATGTTGAAATGATGTTGAAAACAGAGCAAAATCCTCCAAATACCTCTGTAGTATGATCTGATGCTAGTCTTCTTTTGTCTTGCTCTGTCTACACTAATCCAGACACATTTGAAAACGCATCTTTTTCTCTACGTTTCGGCCTCACTGTCCACTGTGTTTTTGTCCTGCAAAAACTGAGCTCTTTAAAGACGCTCTCCCAAGTGGGTAAATTTGAAAACATCATTTTCACATTGTGGTCTGGACTGTGAAAACTGAGCTATTTGAAAATGATGACGCATGGTTAGTCATGTGACTCATATTATACAGATAGTTTATACCGGTATGTGCCTGCTATGTGTTATTCACTTTCACAGTGTTGATAAAGAAAAATGTTACTTAGTTGCAATCTTCATGCGTCAAAACACGAGGGCAATTGCGTTTTAGACCACACGCGGAATGGTGATTGATTGCAACCTGGATATATGTTAGTGGTGAGATATATAAATTGGTTTGAAACGAAAAAGTTGTTTTCGAATGTTTCCAGATTAATGTAGAGGTAGCCTCTGTCTGTTAATTCTTTAATAGACCTCAGTCTTTATGTGTGCGTCTGGTAATAGTAGCAGCGGTAATTGTTTAAGAGTGCCTTTATGGAGTGAACTCTTTCCTTCTAATCAGAAGCATATTTACGTACTAGCACACTCTGCTCAGAAGAATCCTCAGGAATGCAAGGCAGTGGCGCTCACACGTACAGTATGTACCCTCACTTCCTTTTACTTTCCACTTCACATGTCATTGCATCATCATTCTGAGAGAGCCAATTAAAGCTGATTAAAGTCCGAAATCAAAGCAGCCGGTGTGGCTGTCACTCAGGATTCCCTCTTCGAATGTGTATTTACCTGGGCATTGTTAAATGAAATACATCCTGACTCCTTTACATAAGTGGAACTATACAGTACTTTGCTGTATAGGGGTTGGCACTTGGCTCGGTTTGTATTTGTAAGCTGAGAGGCACTGCGGAGTTAATTTCTTGATTGGCCCTTCCTCATTGCCTGGCAGTGAGTCAGACACAGAAATGCGCTCTCATGGTGAGAGTTTTTAATCATCAATGCTCTGTGCGGAGAGGAACTGGCATTCAAGAAACTCTTACCTCATAATAAAATGTGTTATAAATGATTCCCCATTACAATCGCTCATGCTATTAATAAACCTCTCAGGTCTGGCTTTCTTAAAGCAGATTTTATTACCCTTCAGTCGGAGTCCAAACTAGCGGAGGCGCTTGCCTGCTGTTCTTTGCAGGGCTAGTGATTCTAAGTGAGCAGAAAACGCATGGGATTTATTTGATACTTGTCCCAATAGTCAGTAAGTGTATTCAGCATGGATATAATGTAATTCATAGGCGGTACTCATAAAAATACATACACATATATGGTATTTACAGTAAATCAATTCCATTCATTGTGTACCGGTAGCTCTGTTCCAAAACCTAGTGAGCTGCCTACCTAGACAGCATCTTAAGGTTGGTATCTTAAAGCTGTTAAGGCTGTTCCAAAATGTCTAATGGTACCTAATGGTAAATATACCATGTTTTGACCAAATTCGAAGGCAGCATTACTTATGTCCTTCAAGAGGTAGGCAATTGCATGTATTGCAACTAGATTTGTGAAAAAGACATATTCATTTAATAACAAAAATTACTGATAAAAACGATGACGTTTAAAAAAAATTGTTGCCCAGTTTTTGTGGCCTATGTTTTTTAATGCTTATCAGAGTATGTGGTTAGCTTTGCAAAATGCTCAAAGTCTATCGGAATCTGCTGTGTCTCAACTCGCATACTATCTGTCCTAAATAGTATTTGAAATTAGAATTAGTGTGTCTCAAATTGTAGTATGTTGAAATGAGCATTGGGGATGATCTTTTATTTCCGTCGGTAATTTGAAGTGCAGATCCATGCACACTCTTAACAGTTAATATTGCCCATAATGGATTGCGCTTTGGAGGAGGATTCAGTTCAGAACTACAAATAGGAGTTAAAAGTGTTAAAAAACTACGAACATGGCTGATATGCTAAGCCGACAGTTAAGTAGAGAGGTTTAGATAAAGAGGTTGGAGTGATTTGATAATCCGTTAAATAATCATGACATGATATTTTGTTCCAAAGTTGCCTACTCTTCTGGGCACTCAAAAGTATCACAAAAAGTATTCACAAAAAAGTACTTCTTTAACATAGGAGAGTTGTTCAAATATGTGGTTCCATTTTGATTACTCTGTTCCGAAACCCTGCCTATCTAGACAGCATCAGAGAAGTACTCTTTTTGTGAATACTTTTTGTCAAAGGTGCATTCACAATGCCAAAAGCATAGTTTTGGCCAAATTCTAAGCCAGCATTGCATATATCCTTTGTGAATTTCTTAATGTACTCCGACAGGCTCTTTTAGAAAAAAAACACCCATGAAACACACACATCAATATAAAAAATTGGTCAATTAAAAACCGATGTTGTTTGGTCTTAGCTTAGCAATATGCTAACATAAAACTCTATTGGAGTTGGCCACTAATTAGGTAAAATTTTAGTTAGGATGCTGCCATAAAAAGCAGCTACCTTTACAGCAGGGCAGCTCAATATGTTCTAGAACAACCAAATTGGGGGAAATTAGCATTTGGTGATGCTGAGACCAAAACAATAGCAGCAGCAAACATACCCTTTGTTTATTTCTTCCTGGCCTTATGGAAACAAAATGGGGGATGCAAATTGATAGGGAGTCGGCCGTGATTACAGACTCATTATTGTTAATCACTGACGCACAGCGCATTCAAACATGTCTTTAAAAGTAGGTTAAGGCAGTTGTGTGTGTCTTTTTGAGTGATAATACTTGAAACAATACTTGAGAGGTTTTGATGAATGTGATGGAGGTCTTGTTGTGTGTGTGTGTCTATGTTAGACTGGCAGACCTCATTAAGGTTTGCTTTAATGAACACGGCCTCAGTAACAAGAACAATGGGCACTTGTTGCGATCACGTCTGACAGTCTGGTGTGTGTGTGTGTGTGTGTGTGTGTGTGTGTGTGTGTGTGTGTGTGTGTGTGTGTGTGTGTGTGTGTGTGTGTGTGTGTGTGTGTGTGTGTGTGTGTGTGTGTGTGTGTGTGTGTGTGTGTGTGTGTGTGTGTGTGTGTGTGTGTGTGTGTGTGTGTGTGTGTGTGTGTGTGTGTGTGTGTGTGTGTGTGTGTGTGTGTGTGATATTGCGGCTGCAATGCCACTCAAGTCTGTGACGGGCGTCTGCCAGACCACCGCGGATAATAACGGGCCTCCATTAGTCCAGGTTAGACTTAATGATCGGGAATTGAGTCGCGGTCGCCCGGGCACTTCTGAAACGCTATAGCGAGTCATTCAGGATATATGTCAACACAACCTGTCTCAGCCCTCTGAATGGGTGCTTGTGTGTGGCATAGGTGTGTAAAAGTGTGTGAGACGGCGGTCCAATGTCGTCTTGGAGTAGCTCCATTGATGCTTGGGTTTGTGAAGTAATCTCATTTCCCGTTCAGCTATTAGTTCTGATGAGGGACCCTCAACCAAGCAACTTGAAACCGCCCCATAGCTCCAATATTCAATTATTTACAATTTCATGCTTGCCTGAGATTTGTGTTTTTCTTGTAAATGTAAAGATTATGCAGCAGGAGTCCTTTATGTTGAACTCTGAGGTAATGATTTATGCACCTTTTTTCCTTAAAAGGGTTTGTACGCTGTTGCAGAGTGGAAGGGTATATTGAGTTGAGCTGCATGACGGAACGCTTTCTAGGCTTAACTGTGGCAATATTTCACTCGACTAAAATAGAGGAATTTATCATAAAGCTCGCAAAGTCTTCCAAAGCCGAGTAAATATAAGTGACTGCATGTTTGTTCGAGAGAGAGAGAAAGAAAAAGAGAGATTTTTCTTGGAACTGGCAGTTACAGCCGCATTTTTTTTTTTTTTTTAAGGTTTTCCTGAACGAACTGCACAGCCCTGTGGCACTAAACATAGCCATGGCGAATTTACCACACAATGTCTTATATGCGACAACGTGGCCGGTATGACTGAGGTTCATTGTGCATGTGTGTAATACCTGCGTCCTTACAGTTCATGCTGCCGTCTCTTAAGTGTCCGTGGGGGCCACACAGTGCTCAGCCCCTGACAACGCTGGCCTGGAGCCATGCTAATAATAACAGCCAGCAGAAATATGCACGGAAGAGGGGAGATCTGGTAGCGTAGCTAGAAGAGAGAGAGGAGAGGGGCACGGGAAAGGGTTCTGCACACAAGAATGTGTCATCTAAGGAGTCACATAGTACAACATATTTTGCCTCGAACATGCGTATCTGTGCACTTGTATGTTATAGGTCATGGTGTGTGTGTATCGGCCACTTTATTTGGTACACCTTGCTAGTACCGGGTTGGACCCACTTTTGCCTTCAGAACTGCCTTAATTCTTAATGGCACAGATTCAACAAGGTGCTGGAAACATTCCTCAGTGATTTTGGTCTATAATGACATGATATCTCCCTTTCCACCACATCCCAAAGCTGCTCTATTGGATTGAAATCTGTGACTTGGAAGGCCTTTCGAGTTTTGTGAACTCATTGTCATGTTCAAGAAACCAGTTTGAGATGATTTGAGCTTTGTCACATGGCACGTTATCCTGCTGGAAGTAGCCATCAGAAGATATGTACACTGTGGTCGTAAAGGGATGGACATGGTCAGCAACAATACTCAGTTAGGCTGTAGCATTTAAATTATGCTAAAATAGTACTAAGGAGCCAAAGTTTTCCAAGAAAATATACCCCACACCATTACACCACCAACAGCAGCCTGAACCGTTGATACTAGACATGCTTTCATGTTGTTTACGCCAAATTCTGACCCTACCATCTGAATTTACCCTACCCTTGATTCACCAGTGACCCTTTGTTAAAACGTTAGTGCTTGTGTTCTGAGGATTTGCTCACAACACATGGTTCCTCCTCTCAAACTCCCGAACGGTGCATCCTTGAGTAATGCCTGCCAGTGGGGTCATCCAGCCCCAAGCATAATCTTATTTCTGCTATCTCTTCTGAGGAATGCAACGCCCTTCATTTTTCAGAAAATGATCATCAATTAATTATCTTAAAATCTCATGCACTAAAGAAGAGCACATTCCATTGTCTGAATTCTGGGCTATAAAACGGCCAAACTGAGGAAGATTAATACTGATGGAATGGAAAACTGGATGGGAAAAATGTCACTAGCCATGCCGATAACTCTCCTCAGGGAGTGAATGTTTTCGCACAGTTCAGAGACATAACAAATGATACATAAACAAAAGACATGACAGAATTTGGTTTCTGAGGATGGAGGATGAGCAGAGCATGTTGCATTGCTTGAAAGCCATGACATGGAGTGTACGCTTCATGCTTTTGGCTTGTATTGCTACTATGCAAGGCACAACAGGAAGATATTTCTCCCGTAGTGATGTTGAGCAGAGCCTTAAATCACTCTGGTGGTTTTAACTATATTTTTTCTTTCAGTTCTGTTGCCATTCTTGTGAGCAGAATTCGATTGACACATTTTACAAGACACAAGGAACTTCTTAGCTTTATGAGAAATACACTTTTATGTTCCATTAAATGTTCCAGCAAGCTGTAACGTATACAGGAGAGAGTGCAACGTAGCTTGTGCTGGGTTATGTTAATTGTGAGAGAAAAAGTGAGCGGCTAAATGCAGCTTTCTCCTAAATGAGGCTCTCATGTTAGGCCAAATGTAGTATGTAATTGATATTTAGCAAAGCCTGATGTTTTCAAAACCTAATTTGGTGTAGATGGTTTAAATGCAGAAACAAACTTTGAGGGATATATCTCCCAACATTTTTTTACCGTGTTGCTTAATGAAAATTAAAACAAATTGGGTCTGTCCAAAATATCAAAATGCACACTAAAAACCACAAAAGTAGTCTGTAGGACTTGTTCTTTATATTCAGAGTCTTCTGAAGTCATGGATTAGCTTATTGTGACGAACAGACCAATACTAAAGTTTCACTCCTCTCTAGCTCTCTCTCTCTCTCAAAAAAAAAAAAAAAAAAAGAATGAATGCATTGATGTCTCAAGACCAAAGTGAGACCAATGATGTCAGCATAACATTTTTGTTGTTTATGCAACTTTAATAGGTTATCGCTTTTGTGGAAGGGAAGATTATCTGTGGGTATCAAAATAAATTTGGGCTTGTTAATCCCACAAAGTTATCATATGACTTAAGAAAACTTGCAATAATGTATATGGACTACTTTTATGATCATTTTAAAATAATTTTAGGATGATTTTTCTCTTTTTTGGAGCCTGACAGACCCAGAGAATATAAATGGAAAAAGAACAGACACTTTCTTCAGAAATTCTCCTTCTGTGTTCCAGAGAAAAAAGTCATAGTGGTTTTGAACGATGTAATGGATGAGTAAAGCATGAGTTAATTTTCCTTGCAACGATTTCTCAATTGTCAATATATGATGTAGCTTAGCCTACACAATCGCTTTTATATTTAGTATCTCAGGTGTCATAACACTGAGCTCATCAGGTCCAAACCTCGATGAATGAATCCTTAAACCCTGAAGTGTTGGCAGGCGTATAGTTGCATGCATGTGTGATTTGAACAGGTCATGAAAAACATTACATGTCATGATAAGGAAGCTAAATGAGTTTTGCTTCATTTCTTTTGCTTTAGATGCAGTATAGACCGTGAAACACACATCAAAAGCTCACTGCGATACGTTCTGCTTCAAAGGTTCAATGCGCTTTCTGTCACAGCCATCTTCGTGGCTGAAACGTTGGATATTTGGACAAGAATCTTTTTTTCCACTCTGGTCTCTCACAGTTATGTAAGAAGAGACGTAGCTCAAAGCAAAAACCACTCAATCTTGGACAAAAATGCTGGGAGGGAAAAGCTTTTTGTCTTGTGTGCCGTTGTTGCATTTTTTTTTTTTTTTTTGAGGATAGTGTAGAAGATAGTGTGGTTTGGGACTGCTAGTATGTTAGGTATATTTTGTTGTTTCTGTAAGTAAATTTGTTTGCTGCTACTCGCTATCATTCACTTCAGATAGAAGTTCCCTTCACTCTCTCTCTGTGGTCAGCGTGTTTGAATATGAGGGCTCTATCTGTCTACACAGCATGTGAAACCCTTGGTTTTTCTTTTTTGTGTGTGTTGCTTACGGGAAAGAGAGCTTTTTTCCTACCATATTTGGTCATGTGGAGCCAAGCCAATAGGCAGCAGACGTTTGATGCCGTACAAGCATCTCAGTTTGGCCTTTTCCCTCCTGCTCTCCTTTTTTTTTTTTTTTGTAGGACCTTGCATGCCGATACTGGCTGATAGTGGTGCGATCTTTGGACGTGCATGAGAGGACCATTTAAAATCAGCATTTTAAAATGCATAGCATGAAAGCTTTTCTGCACCTGAAATGCATTTCCAGAAGCACATCTGCTGTTGTGAGGAAATAAATGGCCCTGGGTTTAATGAGTTAATGCCTATGAAAATTGCCCATTCAAAAACGGAAACAAAACATTTTTCCGACATCTTAAACACATGTGCCTCACATTTCTCTTGTTCAGTTCTTTGTGTTTGAAAGAAAAAGTGAACATTTAGAGTGATTGATTTTTAGTGTAGCAAACCAAATTATTTTATGTAGGTCTTTTAATAAAAAAAATAATAATAGGTAAAATGTATATAAAACATTTATATTTTAATAGAAAAAAAAAACACTGAGTATTTATTTATAATACCTATTTTAAACCATATGGACTGTAAAAATAACTATTTATATAATGTTAAAAATTAAATATATATTAAAAGAGGAATTGGCATATATTTGTGAATATATTGCATACCCAGCTGGTATATTTTTCCCAAAACATTCCGGGTCATACATCAAAGAGTAAGATCTTTATAATGTTTTCCTATGACAGCTATTGACATTTACACTGTATCCCAGAGCCTGTAATTGCATGGCATTGTGGGTAATTGAGCGGTTTAAGACATATTTGGTGTTTGAGCAGGTAACTGTAGACCAACTGGTTGAGAATGATTCAGAGGACATGCAGACGTGTCGGGGAATGCGATCCTTTGTCTGGGAATGCAGGAATCTCCTTTTCCAACCTCAAGTGGAAATTCAATGACTGAGGCCTATTTTTGCCCTTGCTTGAATTTTTGATCCCCTCCCTCCCATTTTAAAATCCTAAGGGATAATGTACAGTCAGCGAGTCATTATTGCAAAATAAACCCTGATGTGGTTATCAGAATCCCGACACAAAGCCAAGGTGTCTGGTATCACCCTGAAAGGGTTTATTTTGCTATAATGACTGGCTGACTGTACAAAGCAACTTCAAATTAAGGTATTTATAGATATGGTTCATGCATTTCACCATTTGCGTGCAGCGGATGTAAAAGCTAAATATTTTGGCTACCCATTCCATTGAAATATTCTACTCGTGTGAGATTCATCATGAGCAACAAATTCAGTCAGATGTCTCCAAACCTAGGTTAGGTTGCGTACCAACCAAATTTCCTTCTCTTTCCTCATTTTTCTTGTACTTTTCAGAGCTTCTTCCTTTCACAGTGACAGCCATGAAAAGCAGTTGCTGCTCTTCCTGCCAAAATATCTACTGGATTTATAGCGGCACATCCTGCTCTTTTTCTCGCTCTGTCTATGTCTCTCTCCATGTCTTTTCTTACTTAATCTCTCATTCCTTCTGTTTCTTCTCTAAGGCCCTAGAGCCATAAATGTGTTGATGCATCAGAGAGTCCAAGCTGAGCTTTTGGTTACGTGAAATCAACCTTCAATAACCCAAACATTGCCAAAGTAATCAAACCAGCATTTGTGCATAAGATGGTATTACCAACTCAAAGACTCACTGCTAGGGATGTCTCGACATTGCAGGGCTGGTGTCCTTCCGTAAGACAAGATATTATCCCAGGTTCCAGAATTGCAGGCTCTAGATATTTATCCCATGTTCTAGATTTAGAGTTTTCTTTTGGTTTTTATTTGCTTGTGGGTGATATTTCATATTTGAAATCACCATAAAACGAGTACAATTGTTCTGCTTAGTTTTGTTAACAATACCATCAGTGCGCAAATTATACAGTAATTTTAAAGACATCTCTGTATAATTCCAGTTTACAATCTGTTGAAGTTAACCTAATACAAAGATTTGTTGTGTACTGCTACTAGCTAAGACTTAAGCATATATATTTATAGCCCAGTATGTATTCTGACTAACTTCTAATCTACATTTTGTGGTTAAATGTTGTTTGAAAATGCTGTTGAACATCCAGTATATGTAAAAAAAAAATGATATGTACTTTTAAGACCCCCACAATCTTTATCTTTTGTCTACCTGTTATTAGGGAGGTCAGACCCCCCCCCCAAATCCCCCATAATTTGCACACTATGTCCCATCTGGATTTTATTTATAAGTAATTCCCCATTTGGTCTCTATCAGAGAAAGTATAATTCCCCTTGATCTTTTAAAACTTAAAGACAAACAAACTCAAGTGTCAACTTTAATAATGTTAATGATAATGCTAAATGATATCCATTAAAATAGTCAAAAATAAGACTTTTTTTTTTTTTTTTTGCTGTTGGTGACTTGAGGACAAGAATTTTGGCAAACTGCACCCAACCATAATTTTTCTCTCTAAAATCTCTGAAGCACAGCAGGTCGTCTGACCTTCAGCACATTAACACAACCGTGTTAATGGGGATTGTTGGCCCGTCACATAGAGTTGTTGGTATGTTGTACATGAACCAGACCTGGTGCTGGAGCCCTGCCATTACTGTCCTGACACACAAGTCCTGAGATCTGTGGTCGTGTGCCGGCCAATCATTCAGCCGGCTTTATGGGACAACTTCGGCTGGCCTCCAGTCACTTTTATTGGTGCTCTCAATTTCCTGCGCATCTCGGCAAGCACACACAACCATAATTCTGCCGTGGGTCTGTAGGTTAGTCATCACTGACGCAGACAGACAGACAGAGGTGTACTGACTGCACAGCAGTATAGATTTCATTCTCCTAGCTCAGGTTGATTTCACAGAGACCTGCATTCCCAGATCACCCTCTTTCATCTCTTTATTCCTCTGCAGCTTGTTGAGTGAACAGCACTCTCAAAATATGGCATGAGAACTAGATTCTGTCTCCTCTTGTCTCCTGTCTCTTGGTTTGTTCTTTGCTCAGTGACTGGGATTTTTGAATTTCTAACTTTGTGTATTTGTTTGATCTTTAAGGGTTTGAAGGAATATTGAGGATTAAAATGATTAAAGGGGTGATGAACTTGAGCTTTTGACATCTAAGAGGTCATCATATTATAAGAATATCCTGTAAGTTTCAGAACTGAAAACATCCTTGCTAGTCCAATAAAGGCTTTTATTGACACCAGGCTCAGCAAACGACTCGTTTTTCTAAGTGGGGAACTATGACGACAAAGAGGATAAAACACCACCCCCGCAGAAGAAGATCAACGCCTACTTCAACACGGCCGGTTTAGCCCCACCCACCGATTCGTGCATTACACGCATAGCTAAATAACATAGAACCTGCGATTCGGGATCGGACTCTGGGTCGAACATGTATGGACTCTGGGTCGAACACGCCCATAAAACCGAGCGTTTTTGAGCTTGGCTCAAAACTAGGGTAGAAAATAGCCTATTACTTATTCATTTTGATGTTTTTGAATGTAAAAACCAAGCGAACGTCATAAGTTGACCTTAGACAACAATATAAAAAATTTTAAAAAGCCAGTTCATGACCCCTTTAATACATTAACATTCCATGAATACTACATAATAAAGTACTGCATGAGAATATATTTTAAGAAGAAATAAAGACTTGAGTCTTCATCGACATTGTTAAGCAACTGTCAGTGAATCCAGATGTAAAAGCAGGCTGCACATATCTGGCATACCTGCAGTGTCTTTTAATGAGGTGGCAGGTGAGTGAGGCGTGTGTACCTCTGATAGGCTGCTGACGCTGCAGATTTCTGGGATACCTTCCTGCACCTGGCTACAGTTCACCCTCTCGCACAACCTCAAAAACGTCCCACTTTTTAAAACGCTTTCTGATCATTAATATTCCCTTCGCATTGACTTCTTCTAAAAATGTTGACGTAACCCATTCTTACATGTTCTTAAACTCAGCATGAAATCCAAATTCACTTTATTATGTGTTATGTTCACAGAAAAAGTGTTTCTTTACAATCTCACATCAAAATCCAATAACCTTAACTACTTATTATTTTCTACAAATACATCATTTTAAAGAATGTGCTGCGAAAGCCATTTCATGTGGACGTTAAAATGAATTTGGAATTGTCCCATTTGTTTGTTTACTTTGGCTGCACAGTATAAACATCTTCCTTTTATGAACTAATAGTGCAGTCGATATAAGTGCACATCATGACATTTTGATGGTTACACATAGATTTACTTTATACTTCTTCCTGTAGGAAAAAGGCCATTTTATCTGGTTCTTAATACCACATTGTTTCATGGTGAAATATACACCACATTACAGTAAAACGCTTTTTAATGCAACATGTCTGCGCAGCTCCTCCATTTGTTAAAATCTTGGCCAGAGAAGATGGTCTGAATCCTCCTCCTACGCCAGACTCCCGCTGCGGCCGCGGAGAGTGTGTTAGCATAAACTCTGATAGCGAAGCCAGTCGATGTTAATGGACCTATATTGACAGACATGCAAATAAGGGTGATGGTTTATGTTGGCAACGCTCCGCTCTCTTTTTGAGCCGTAAATTTAGTCTCTCTCAAGTTGTCCAGTGTGGCTGAGGTCCAAAAGACGGTGGGTGGTAGATCCAAACATTTAGTTATTTAATCCTTTTGGCAGTGGGGTTGTGGATCACATCAGCTTTGGCTCTGGTTATAAAGAACAGTCTTTACCTCAACATTTATCTCAGAGAACTTCGAGCATCTAACTAATGGTAGATTGTTAAGGCTAAGTGTGTTGACATTAATGAGTTTGTAATTATTTTTTACTGCAAAGCGGGTACGAGGAATTGCTTGCGTTCAGAGGTGGATTACATTTCAAACCGTGAAACTCTGCTACAGTACATTACTTGAAGCATTAATGATTCATCATGCACGTTATTTAAAAAAAAAAAACAATAAAAAAAACATCAAAATGTTATAAAAATAATTCCTCATTGTTTTATTCAGAAATACGAAAGTAAAATCATTTGCAAATGTTTCATGTTCACATGATTTCAAAAAAGCCATTTTAGCAAAACCAGTTTAAATCCCATATAAAGTACAGTAAGGACAGTTTTCCATCTGCCATCGTTTTTAGTTTTCTTCATTAGTTGCTCCCTTTTCCCCACAGAGTTTAAAGAGTGCCAAAGCTGCATCGTTCGTGTGGTTTGGCACAGGCATCCGTGTGTACGTTCGCGACCTAGAGAACATCACAGACGGAGGCTCTAAGACTGCATTCCCATGGGTCATTGCTGTGATGAGCTTTGATGAAGGGTTAAGCACCGCACTTATGAGGAACATAGTAATTTACCAGGTGAATGTGTTATTACAGCCATTACAACGCGTGCTCTCTAGACAGGAGGCGTCTCCCTGCTTGTTGGGGGAAGCCAGACCCCCGTTATGAAACATTCAAGAGGGAAAAAGTGCAACGACATGAATCTAGGGACGCCTAGGAGGCTTGTACGCTAGCTGTAGCCGCACACGGGTGGTCCTTGAAAGGAAGAGGCAAATCCGTTTCTACATTCTTTCTCTGAAGACGGGGCCTTATTGTCAGTTGTGCACGGCGCTAGTACACACCACGCCACCAAAACACAAACATAACCTGAATTTCAATCATAAATTTAGTATGAGGTCAGCATGTGTAGTCATCATCGCTGCGAGAGCGTGATTCAATTTGAGTTGATCGTACACAGTTGTGACAGTTTTATTGAGCTGAGTCAGTGCTGTTTGCTCAAGGGCTCAGATATGAAGAGCAGCCATGCTCCTGCAAACAGAAGATCCAGCTAAAGATAGACTGCATTCCTGCGGTTCGCGAATGCGGGCACAGCGGTTCTGCCTGATAAGGAAGATCGGCTCGATATCTTGCTCTCCACTTCTCACTCACATT
This sequence comes from Semotilus atromaculatus, assembly GCA_031834385.1. Taxonomy (NCBI): domain Eukaryota; kingdom Metazoa; phylum Chordata; class Actinopteri; order Cypriniformes; family Leuciscidae; genus Semotilus; species Semotilus atromaculatus. The sequence goes on from JAULUF010000009.1 coordinate 54,252,493, forward strand.
CCTTGCTTTCCCTCTCCCGCTGTTGTTTTTGTTTTGTCCATTTTTTTCTCTCTCTCTCTATGTGAATATGGAGGAGGGGTTTAGGAGGAGAAGTGTTTCCTGTTCTCTAGTGTCTGAGAACCTCTTTCTCTCTCTTTTCTTGGACACTTTGTGTGTGTATTTGTGTCCTGCAGTGTCCAGCAGTAACAAAAAGTGATGTTGCTAACTTTTTAGTAGCAGGACAGTTAAGCTATGTTAAAAAGTGTTGGCTTTTCAACAACAGCCACATTTCTCATTAGAAAAATGCTAGTTTTTTTGTCACAGTACAACCAACCAAGCTGAGGCAATAATCAAACAGGCTGTCACTCAAGTAGCATTTTTGCTGGGTTGTTCATGTAAATAAAGTGTAAAAAATTACGCAGTGATATTTTACGCTATTTCCACTTGTATTTAAAGTAAAATTGCAGTCTGATGCTGTCACCCCAAGTGATATTCGCTTAAAAATTGTTTGATGAGATGGAAAATATCAAATTACATAGAAAACATTTTTTAACAATATTCAATTACAATTTTACTAATATATACTAACAAATATTTTTCTATTCAATCCTGTCTGTATTTTTTCACTTTTTTCTTTTCTGTTACAGCTTTAGTGCAATAAAATAAAATAAAAATCATATTCCACAGTAAACAGTATAATATGTGAGTTCTGCTACTGTGTTTTGGATTCTGGTTGTCCTATTCCAACACCAATTAACTAATTTAATTTTTTTTTTTTACTTATTTCCTGTGATAGCTTGAAAAAATGTTGCCCCTTTAAATAGCTTCAATGTACGGGTTCAGCTACTTTTTATTAGCTAATAACTTTTTTTAAATCTACAATTTCAAGCAAAAAGTCTGCAAGTGTTTTCATTTTTAAAAATGCTTTCCGCAACCGAATCCCAGCTAACCAGTAACAGTGCCGTGATCACAAAAGAGAGGGAGGGAACGAGAAAAAAAAGGAAAGGAATGGAATGGGCAATAATTGGGAGTCGGGAAGGGAAAGAGCGAGAGAGGGACAGTGTCGGAATGGGAGAGAGAGAGAGAGAGAGAAAGGAAAAGGGGGAGAGAGGGAGGAGGCAGACCCGTCGGCCGTGATTGTGAGTTTGCACCATAATGGGAGGGAGAAAAATGGAGGAAAGTAGGGAGGGTGAAAAAATGGGAAAGGAAGAGGCCGGCTTTGGCCCAGCTGCAGCGAGAGAGAAAGAGCCTGAAACACTCTTCGTGTTGGAGTGTTATCGAGACGAGAGAGAGTGAATTTCTGCTATGTTTTGAAAGCTAAAATGTTCCAGAGGTCATCATCACTAAAGTGAAGGTAGGGCGGTCTGAAGCGTCACAGTGCTGAGATTAATGACAGCAGCTCTATATCTCCTGGGTGGGCTGGGTTCCTACACTATAGTACCCTGCAGTATATTTAGTCAGAGTCTTTCTGCTTGACTGAGTGGACATCCTGTGCTAACATCTTTTCCTCACCCATTCTCTCTCTTTTTTCTTCATTCTTTCTCTCCTCTCTCTCTCTCCCACAATTTCCATTTTAAGTGGTATTATGAAAACAAACTTGTGATCTGTTTGATGTCGGGCTGAGAAAAGATTGACTGTAAATGTCTTGCATATGGGAATGCGTGATTTTTGTGAAAAGGTTAACCAAATACTCACAGCAGCCGTGGAATCCAACCAATATGTACTCAACCATATTCAGAAACCGAGAGGATTCTGTGAGTTTATGTAAGGTTCATGCGTGAGACTAAAAGACACACATGTTCTGTTGTTTTCCAGGGTCATACTCTCAGGATTGAAGCATGGATGATGATTTCGAACGGCGCAGGGAGCTCAGGAGACAGAAACGGGAGGAGATGCGTCTGGAAGCCGAGAGGTAACGTGGGCGTCATTAATGCTCGCTTTGCACCGTAAACCGAGGGCTGTTAATGAGGTTGAGATCATCAGATTGATTGCACAGCCACTGCTTGTAAAGATTGTTCACCTTGCTAAAACATGACAGCTTGCAAACTGTGTGACTGCTCTGTGGCCAAATGAGTCTTTGTGCATTCGTGCAAGATTTAAAAATGCTTTTTAATGTGTTTTCTGTTCCAGAATTTTTTGGGGGGGATTAAGTGAACGCTCAGTTTTATTAGATATTATTAAAGAAGGCAGTTGTGAAAGGGATAGTTTGCCCAAAAACGAATGGTCTGTCATCATTTACTAACCCTCAAGCTGTTCCCATTTGATTCTCTTTTGTCTGTGGAACACAAAATACCAAGAATGTTGATGCTCTTTTTCACATACTGAAAGCAAACAGTAGCTATGTTTCCATCCATGATGTAACTCATGTGTAAAATTGGAATATCACATAAAACATTTGTGAATAAAGCACAGTTTCCATCCGATGTGTTCAAGAGAAATTCCTGGGAAGTTAGCGCAAGATATCTGTAATAGAAATGGACGTTAGTGCAGTCGGGGGTCTTTTTTCATACATCATAAATGAGTGAACAAATTAAACAGTCACGATCTTGCGTTTGGATACCTGGTGTTTGGGAATGCAATCACACGAGAGTTCTGGGAAGTAATTATTCCCAACCATTTTGATGACAGACTTTGGCTCTGGTATTTCAGAATGATCGGTAACACTTTATTTGAAGGGGTGTGCATAAGACTGACATGACACTGTCATAAACATGACATAACACCTGTCATGAACATGAAGGAGTCTTTATGAATGTTTATGACTGTTGTCATTAAGTGTCATTCGGTAAATTATGACACTTTTAATGCAAAGTTGACATTGTTTAAAATGTCTTTGTTATGACAACTTGACATTACCCAAGACAAAAATGTCTTGATTATGACAACTTGACATTAACAAAGATAGAAATGTCTTTGTTATGACAACTTGACATTAACCAAGACAAAAATGTAACCATTATAACTGTGTCATGAATATTTTACTTGTCCTCAAGTAAAGTGGAACACATTGTACTAGTTATAAAGATGTCATTAAGGGTTATTACACTGTCAAATGCGACAAGTAAAATATTCATGACACAGTTATAATGGTGTCATGACGGCCAAAGTCAAAACCAACCACATATGACTGGGTAATGTAATGTTAATGCAAAGCTAAATAACTTCTTTAAGTTTGATAATTAGACCTGTTATGACATATTTGTGACAGGTTGAAAGGTTATGATTTCTTGGTTAATGTCAAGTTGTCATAATCAAGACATTTTTGTCTTGGTTAATGTCAAGTTGTCATAACAAAGACATTTTAAACAATGTCAACTTTGAATTAAAAGTGTCATAATTTACCGAATGACACTTAATGACAACAGTCATAAACATTCATAAAGACTCCTTCATGTTCATGACAGGTGTTATGTCATGTTTATGACAGTGTCATGTCAGTCTTATGCACACCCCTTCAAATAAAGTGTTACCGAATGATCAACATTGAGATATGCTGTACAATTACATTTATTCTGTAAATGTGTTTTCATCATAGTTTATGCGCATGTCATCTTATTGGATTAAATAATATCCGTCTTAATTGAGTGCAAGAGTTTTTTTTAATGCACATTTTTACAATTTACAAACGTGTTTCCATCCAGCAATGTTTTTATGCAATATGATATCCCAAAATTTGACTTAAAATAGGTGGATGGTAACACAGCTAGTGACCAGGGGATGCTATATAGCAATATAGCTATTCAAACTACATTCAAATTCATATCATGTTTCTTTTAATTTCTAAGGCCATACATTAACTTTATGTGAGAAAGAGACAACAAAGTTGTAGTTTGTGGTTTAACTTTGCAGCTCTTAAATATTCAGATATTGCTGCATGGAGACATATTATGCCAGTGTCAGTGGTGGCATTGATCACATCAAACTAATTTTAATATACTGAAGTTTGAATGCAATATGAGCACGGTGGTGAAAGGAAAGATTTTCAGTTTAAGTTATCAAATTGAGTCATATGGACTACTTCAATGGTACTTCTATGATGCTTTTTTTGTTATTTTTGAATCTTGACAGCATTTGTCTCTATTTTCATTTGTGTGGAACAGAGAATCCTGGACACGATTCAGTTGTTCAGACTCACTAACATTCTGGATTGCAAACTATTGGTTATTATTGTTGGGAGACCCGCAAATGGCACATTCAGCCACTTCCCTATTTTGTGCATTCTAATAATATCACATTTACAACAGTGTAAGATTCATAAATGTATGCTCCTGCATGTATTTCCTACATTCCTAACTCTTTATAATTTTTCTCATTGTGGGAAAAAATAAGAAAAATTTATACTCACAATCTGTAAGTAATCACTGTTTTAATGATTTTGTGGCCCAAAGATTGTGCTATCAGCTCCTCTTTTTCTTTTTCTGTGATGATGGAGTTTGCTATTAAAGCAGAAATCTGCTGTTAACGTAACAAATATTAAACATCAACGGACTGGCACTTTTGCGAGCCGCTTGACCATTTAAGGCAAAGTGACGCTCCCGTAAAAACTGGAGGCACTGACCCAAATAGCCTTTAGGCATCAGGCTAGATTATCTCTGAGCACTGTGCATTTCTGCAAACACAGACAACAGCTGTTTCTTGAACATTTATGCCCCTGTCAAAAAGAGTAATGGGATAATGTCTAATAATGCAAATCAAGCTTATTATCATACCAGGAGAGCATAGGATTGCATGAATCAGCTCTAAATCAAGATCTTTCAGCAACAATTATTTCTATTATCATTGGCTAAGATGTTAGACCGGAGTAACTTGGTGTACAGTTAGTTTCGAGTGTCAACTTCCCGTCTGCAACGGCTTTCCTGTTTCCTCCAACCGTGTTACCATCAAGCAGGTATGCTTTTATTTTTCATGATTTAAGATATATGGGACATTTTTCAACTAATCGTTGGGCGGAAGCGTAAAGCCGATGACGCACAGATTAGGGACCATTATATTTTACAGCATAGCATAAAACAAATGCTTTTTTTGGCTATATGTTATAAACCTCTGAAAGGGTGGAATTGGGTTTCCTATGCCAAGTATCGCATTTGGCAGAAAGTTACAAATGCAACCCGTTCAGCTCTGCGACACAATGTGATCTTGTGTTTATGTTCTTGTGGAGAATTTGGCCCGTTCCTCTTTGCCTGCTCGAGTTAGTGATAAAAGATTAAAACGCTCTATTAAATTGCTTTCATTATGCAAAGATGCTGTAACAATCAATTTTTACTCTTTGACGGTAATTGAACTAGTCAAAACCATGTGTCGTCCTGTGGGCCCCGTCCATTTCGACCATCATCACTATGCACGTCAAAGACAAAAGTCCGTTTTCGATGTACATATGATAAGCGCTGTCACTTTGCCAAATGTCTCTGCATTAGAAGTGTTTACTGGCAGGGATTTGGGATGCGCTCCGTCTCCAGACGGTCCTCAATGCAAGCAGAGGGACAGTGGGCGGGCAGATATTGGCTCAGCGCTGATGCGGAAAAACAGAGAAAGTCAGATAACGCATATACACGCAGGAGCAGCTGGGCATCCGAGTCCAGCTGCTTTTCCATCAGGCGATGATGGCTTGATGTGCGCCAGTCTTTTTCTTCTGGAAGAAGTGTTTCAACTGCTGAAAATGACAGGAGAGGAAAAGTGTGTGAGAGAAGGAGGCTGTGTGTTCTGTCTTTTGTCTGTACTGTATGCATTACTTTTAACTCTAAAATGTGCTACACTTTCACATTAGATATGATGCAAATACAGCTTTCCCGTAGACAAAACTGTCTGATGCTGATTGCATAGAAGATGCATTTCTCAAAATCTCAAACTCCAATCTGATTGTCTGACTACTATTACATTTCCAGGAGTTAAGATGTAGAGGCTTTGATCAGTTAGTTAGGAAATGTGTTTAAATCTTTCCCCACCATTGACTGAATATTCCAGCAATCCACATTTTCACTGTTATACGGTAGGGGTTGCTATTACACATCTTCTGAAAGAGTATTGAATCTCCGGATTGAAACATGTGAAGAATAAGCAGAAACAAGCAATTGAAGCATTGCTTACGCACATGTAAAATCAAACATTCAACAGCATATAAATCAAAACTGCCTAACATTACTGAATGAAATGGTGACCCAGGAAGAGGTATAGGACTGTGAAGCTTTGAAGGTATTGATGGACTCAATCTACTCCATCTATGTTTTGATCATCGAATCCGAGTCCGATCGAATGTAGACTTTGACAAAAACGTGATTTCTCTGCTTTTTCACCGCTGACGGGGGAAGAGTTAAAGGGGTGATGACCTGAGAAATCAAATTTTCCTTGAGCTTTGGACATCTAAGAGGTCATCATATTATAAGAATATCCTGTAAGTTTGAACTGAAAACGTCCTTGTTAGTCCAATAAAAGCTTTTATTGACACCAGGCTCAGCAAACGACTCGTTTTTCAAAGTGGGGAACTATGACGACAAAGAGGATAAAACACCACCCCCGCAGAAGAAGATCAACGCCTACTTCAACACGGCCGGTTTAGCCCCACCCACCGATTCGTGCATTACACGCATAGCTAAATAATACGCAAAACTGTTATCCACTCACAGCAGTGGGCGTTTACTTCCAAGTCTTCAATGCGAGACACCCATAAAAACCGAGTGTTTTTGAGCTAGGCTCAAAACTAGGGTAGAAAATAGCCTATTACTTATTCATTTTTATGTTTTTGAATGTAAAAACCGAGCGAACGTCATAAGTTGACCTCAGACAACAATATAAAAAAAATTTAAAAGCCAGTTTATGACCCCTTTAAAGTAACTGAAGAGTTCAGATGCAAAAGCCTCTAAGTGCCATTTGAATAATTTCACTTAAATGGCAACGAAGATTACCTATTAATTGTCATTTAAGTGAAATTACTGAACTTAAATATACAAGCTTGATAAAAATTATCATTCTAGAAGAAAATTTCAAATGGCACTTAGAGGCTTTTGCATCTGAACTCTTCAACTGTAAAAAATTTGTTTTTAAGGAACAAATAGTCGCTGGATTTGGAAAAGCAAGGTTTATTACAGTAAAACTTTGAATCATCATTAAGAGTAGCAACTCAACTAGATATCCTCAACTATTTGTTGTGCTAAGTGTTATAATTGTTCTTTTGAATGGACAGAAATGCAAATGTTGGCTTATTTCTTTGATGTAGTCTGTTTCGCAGAGGCTGCTGACACACTATTTGAATTAACTGCTTCTTTGCTGAACCCTGGTGTATTGTGGTATCCTCCATTTCCAATTTATCTGCCCCAAAACTTCATCCATAAAAAATGAAATGTGGTTAGTCGTTTTACATGAAGGTCAGACGGGCCCTTCCTGTTTAAGTGGGCGGTTCATGGCCAGAATAAGCTGCAAAGTGAATGAGACTTTATGCTGATAGTCAAACATCTGGCTCTGTGAGACTATAACAACTAGATCATAGATCAGGTCTGCTATGCATTTAGCGAAATAGCTGGTCAGAGCCGCTTCTGAGATGACTGGCACTGTTGAAGGGTCAAAGGGTTCATGCTGTTTTTAAAGCACCATGTATACACAAGCATAGTTACACACACACACACACTCCTGTGTGACTGCAGTGGCCTTTCCCGGGACAGGTTGATGTGTTCCAGCTCCGAGTCGGGTCATTGATACTCTGCATACACACACAGGAATGTTTTGACTGCTGGCTCCGTGTCCCCACTCACCATGCTGACGGAATGTTCTGACTAATGATTACCAAAACCTACCATTTCTGTCCAGTCCACGGTTTCTATTTTAGCATCAAATGCAGAATAAATGTGGATGGAAGCTATGTTTCCATCCAAGCTAAGAATTTAATTAATGGGGAAAAAATCTGAATATCACGAAAAACAAGTTGTGACTGAGGCAGCATTTCCAGCTGCATTGTTTCACAGCAGAAAGGAAAATGGAAGTTGTAGTCACTGGGGAAGCCATTGCGGCTCTTTTATTATGTGTAATAAATTACTCTGCAACAAAGCGCTCTGATGGACTTTATGTTTGACAGTGATCGATTCAAGTGTATCAGACAGTGCTCAGTCATTTGAGCATATTCAGTCACATGACTTGAGTCACAGTCACACTTCTACTAATACTTGTAAGAACTGTATTAGGTATAGATACGTTTAGATTGTAGTTTATGCACAAAAAAATAAATAAATATCCACCTCCGAAAACCCATAGAAGAACAAAAAAGTTATTTATTGTAATAAATAAGTAATTATCTGCCAGGAGATTATCCATTAAGTTTACACTTGACATGTCCTTTAACCCTAAAACAAAACACAATGCGGTGCGTTATTCAAAATACAGATAAAACACAAGTAAAAATCAATACGGAAAATTCCACAGTACACTGGGCTCTATTTTTACGAAATTTTCTTAGAGTGAAGCCTTTTATGTGCATTTTTAGAAATGTTATGCACATCTTGCATGGAGTTTCCTCCATAATTCTTTTTATTTTATATATTTTTTATTTTATTTGTGCATTAAAAAAAAAAGAGTTATTGCATAAATCATACTGGGCAGAATGTGCATAAAATGTAATTTATGCAACAAACTTAAAAAATTATAATAATTATTAACGCCAGCGGCCTCATACACCCATATACTTTAAAAAAAATTATTTTTGTGACAGTAAAGACATTAATAATGTTACAAAAGATTTCGATTTTAAATAAATTGTGTTCTTTTAAACTTCATATTCTTGTATGCTTGTATGTATTTTTCTCTATGGATCTACAGCCATCTTGGCACCACACATCTGTGCTGTTCCCATGAGAGGCCAGGAAGAGCTGAGGAAATAACACCCATCCTCAACGAATGGCCCGTTCCAAACACACTCTCTCTCTTTCTCTCTGGCTGGTTAAAGAAAAGCCCGCTTGAGGGTATACATGTGTTCAAGGGATGCTGTTACTGAAAGCTATGAGGTTATGGGGCAGAAATGAGAGCAGGTGATCCTGTGCTGTGGTCAAATAAGGAATGGACGGATCTGTGGCACTGGAGATGAGTGTGGGGTCAGTAAGTAGAGGAAGAGCGTGGGAATAGTGATTTGGTCCAACCCTTTTGTCTGTGATTGCTCTCGAGAGCCTTTGCCCTGTGTGTGATGTTTTCATTGACATTTCTGAGATGTTTGGAACACACAAGAAAATACTTCCCGCCTTGATACTTCAGCTGTTCTGGCCTGGATGCATCGGCCGCCTGGTTATGGGCTCTGCGTGTTGTTATTTGTGCTATTATGAGAGCAAATTAGCTGCAACATTAGCTGCATATCAATTTAATTTCCCACACAGTAACCCTGGCTTCCTTTTATAGAGTTTATGAATCCCATAAAACATGCTGCTCACTGCGTAGCTCTCACCGCGCACACTATAAAATAATTAATGCTACACGGCTGAAAGATGTGTTCCATATGGAAATCATGTTCGGCTGACGTCTTGGTTTAAATCCCATATCACAACAGGTACTAAAGCAGTGCCCCCAAAACTCCTATACTGCTAAAAAATGCTGAGATCCTCCTGAATGATATTCCAGCAGGCAGTCAGCGTGTTTTATTTCTGATTTATTTTTGTGGTTATGGAACAGGGAAGATGGGCGGTGTTCCCCGGAGGGATATCGGATCAGACACTCATCTAAGAGTCCGGACTCGATGGGCTGGAATGTTAAAGCGGATTTCAGGGTATTCTGTGTTGTTTTGAAAACTCCCTCTAGATTTTATTCATTTTCATATTGAGAGATATTATTTTTGTATTGATCTGTTCAAATAATTGTTTGATGTAGTGTAAAATCATACGGTAAACTTGCAGGACCAACATGGTCCAAACCGTTTCTCAATTCATCCAGAAATCCTTGGATTTCCCATATCAGAAAGCAGAAAAACACTGTTAATTCCATTCATACAATGAAATTAGAAATGTTTTTTGGAAAATGATCATAAACAAATTCTGATGAATAATGCTATAAGTTAACCTCAGAGAAAGATATTTTATATGGTCCCTCACAGAACAAATACTTCAGTGTAAACACAGTTGAGTTTGTCTGGTTTGATTGGTTTGTGAAGATAACGACAAAGGGAGAGAAGACAGGAACAAGAAAGAACAACAGAATCAGCAAGAATCCAGCTCTCTATATGATTTCACTCTCCCCAAGGTTTTCCATGGGCGTTAACAGAGCACTACGATCAGTCCTGAACACATTCCTAATCACTGCACAAACTGAGGAAGGGCTTTTTAGTCAAGATTATGTCTTTTTCTCTCCAAAAAATCAAAAGCAAATGCCTTTTTTAGAACCATTAAGATGTTTTGCCTTTTGAAATTTTTATGACAACTGATTTTATTGTGAAATTTGACTCAAACAGAAATAGCTGCTGTTCAGAACATTTTAAACAATAGATAGTCATGCACATTTGATCTGATATAACTGGAGTTATGAGATGCATTATGTGAGGGCTTGGCTAAAGAGATGTATCTTTAATCTTGATAAAAGACAGTCTGAGACCCAAACTTTATCAGGAAGGCTATTCCAGAGTTTAGGAGCCAAATGTGTCTCTCTTCCTCCTTTAGTGGACTTAGATATCCTATAGATACTACCAAAATTCCAGACTTTCATGACCTTGAAGAGCGTGATGGATTGTAGGGCGATAGAAGATCAGTTAAATACACAGGGTAGAGATGATAAAATTGGTGTGATATGACCATATTTTCTTGACCTAATAAAACAAAATGGTAACGGTCTGATAGGTATGATCTAAACCACCTTAATGCCTGAACACCAGTGTAATGTTGTAATCAATCTACGAGTATGTCATGATCTCTGTAGTGTCAAACACAGCACTTAGATCAAGTAAAACTAGTATTAAGATGCAACCTTGGTCAGAAGCTAGAATTAAGTTATTTGTAATTTTAACAAGCACAGTGTCTGTGCTATGATGGGGCCTGAATCCTGACTGAAATTTTTCATTTTTTTTTTTTTGCAAGGAGCATAATTGAGCAGACACATTTTCTAGTATTTTAGACATAACTGTAAGAATTTAAATGGGTCTGTAATTTGCCCATTCATTTAGATCTAGTTGTAGTTTCTTAATGAGAGGCTTAATACCGGCCAGCTTGAAGGGTCTTGGGACATGACCCAGAGTTAGAGACTGGAGTAATGATGCTGAAAATTCAGCTTTGCCATCACAGAAATAAATCACAATTAACAAACCCAAACTTAACCGGTAGTGTAAAAATGGCCGAGAGACACGAGAGAGAGAGGTGAAGAAAGCTTGTCAGAGAGATGTGAAAACTTTATTTAGGATACACGAAAGTCCCCTGGCTGTCATGTGGGCTGAATGCAGTCAGGATCCTCTCATCAGCTGTTAAAGCTTACACACACACACACACACACACACACACACACACACAAAGCTGACAGCCAGTGAAAGTTCATCCTCGACAGCTACAACAGCAGCAGTATCAGCTGTGACTGTGTGTGCCAAGGTGACATGAGGCCTAACTCTTTCCGTCTCTTACTGGTGTAACATCTAGCTGTCTCTGTGTGTAGGATGGCATATCGCCGGAATGAGGAGGATGAGGAGGAGGCCGCTCGTGAGCGCAGACGAAGAGCGCGTCAGGAGAGAATGCGTGGTAAGGAGAGTGAAGATGTGGCCTACAAACCTGAGACGCCGGAGCTCAACAACAGCCACAGGTAAAACACAGACACGCTTTATAAGATAATGCTGTTAATCTGTTAATCACTACAAAAAATTATTTTCTTAATCACCCTGCGTCTGAATATGTCTACTTCCATACTATGTAGTAGGTGAAAAACAGTATGTGTGCTGAGAATTATGTCCCAATTCGTAGGATTCATAAAACAGGAGGCGAAAAGTACCCGGATGACCTATTATTTCCGAAGGACACTTTACTATCCCATGAGGCCACAGGAGAGGAGTTGTAGTAAAGTTTCATAAAACGTCCTCTTTATTATAAATAAAGCATTTATTAAATCAAGGAACATTTTTAAATGGCTGGATCTGTGACGTCACACACGCAAATACATTTGCATATGACTACAATCAGTCGCTCAACGGCTGACATTTGCCTACGCCGGATTGGAGCATTGTGTCAAAAGCAAATCGAACGCATTATAATAACCTACACTGGATACAGTATACAGATGCGCATTCAGATTCTGACATTATCCACGCACTTGAGTCTGTCAGACAAATGGAAGAGTGAAAGAGCGTTTGCTTTGAGTCCAGTTTAAACAGCTCTTTTGATAATCTCTACAGACTTCAGAAGAATACAAGCGTCGGAAACAATTGTGGGGTTTTTCCTTTATGTTGCCCGAATGGTGTCCGAGGATTACATGTTTGTTTGGAGCATTTTGTTTTGTAAACGAGGCACAGTGTAATGCAAAGTTTGCAAATAAACTTTTGAAACTGTATTGGATCTGCTTCACAAACCGTACTGTAAGTTTATGATTCCATAATGCTTTGTCTGTAAATTACGGTTTTAAATAGGCAATAATTAAATAGGGCAATAGTGAATGGGCTTTCATACTGTTTCCTATGCAATGACGTTAGCCAATCATAACAGTGGCCGTTTACTGACTAAACTAAAGAATCTGCCCCTTAAAAACAGATCATTTTCAAATGAGGATCCTCAGAATGAGTAATCGTTTTTCCTCATATATATTTGGTTTTGCAATTTGTTGCAACAAACTTTATTAACATTATAAGTGAACCTCAAGGAACATGATGACATGATGTCATGACACCTTTAAGATATTAAGTCTTGTTAACTGAAAAATGAATCAAAGTGAGTTTGTTTAAAAAAAAAAAAACTTGTATACTCTTTGAATTAAGTTTTTTTTTTCGAACCCCACTGACTGATGTTTTTTCTTGTTTTAAGCACAAACTCTTAATTTTGATTACTTTTTCAGAATTTCAGAACTTAATATTTGATATATATTTTCCTTTCCTAAGTCCATTTTTGGCAGTGATTGGACAAAAATGTCGATATGTAACTCACTTTTTCTTCCGCCTTCCTTTCTGTCTGTAATCTGCAGCTTTAGTGGGCGGCACTCATAAATAACTTCCTGTAGCGGGTCAGCACTGCGGAAGCAGTGACATGTTCAGACACTGAGGCTTTGTGCAATGAATGGACACAGAAGACGGTCAAACAAGACCAGAATTGTTCTCGATGTGTGACCAGACATAGCTCCATCTATTGTCAGTAGTGCTGACGCAGGGTAAACGTTTGCCAAGTGGTGCAGTCAGACTACATTAACCTACAGTGGCAGGATTACGGCAGTCCATGTCCTTGTGCACGCTGGTTATGCGGCCCTAGAAAAGGCAAAAGGGAGTGCAGATCCACTTTAAACCATAATGAAGTTTTCAATGTTGAGGCTTTGCTGATAAGAAAGCAAATTACGTTCTTTAGGGTTGTAATGTTGTGTAAGGCCTAAATATTAGTTGATTATTTGGCTCCAGTGTTAATGTTGTAGCTCATACAAAATATAAATAGCATGTTATGTTTTAGATTTTATGCACTACTGTTCAAAAGTTTTTTTAATAAGTATCTTACTTGATCAAAATACAGTAAACAATAATATTGTAAAATATAAAAATTTTACATAACTGTTTTCTATTTAAATATATTCTAATTGTAATCATTTCAGCATCATTACTCCAGTCTTCAGTGTCACATGATCCTGCTGAAATCATTCTAATATGTGGATTTTCTGCTCAAGAAATATTCATTATTATCAATGTTGAAAACAGTTGCTGCTTAATATTTTTCAGTCTTTTCAGCCACTTTTCTCTTTAGATATTGCAATTGAAAATCTAATATCCCTCCATCACTAGTAATATACTGTATGTTATATATTGCTTTTTTGTATTGTATTGTACCTTATTTTCTTCTTGCACTGCCTCTCTCCAGCGCTGTGGTGACAGAGAGCGTATCCACCTCAGTGGTGACCTCCAGTGGGACGGGAGAGGACGAGGAGGAACAGGCCCTGCTGGAGCGCCTGGCTAAGAGAGAGGAGCGCAGGCAGAGGAGGATGAAGGAGGCGCTGGACAGACAGGAGGACGACGACACCAGCCACACCTCAGAGAGGTACGAGGCACAGGAGGAGCACAACAGCAAGGAGGTGGAGAAACAGGTGGAGGAAGAGGAGGAGGAGGAGGAGGTGGTCATCCCGAGGGAGGAGGTGGTTGTGGAGGAAAAGCCACGGAGGTCTTATTTGAGAGAACAGGTGTGTATTTCTTTTTGTATGGTTTGTTAGACACAGGGAACTTGCATTTAAGGGTTGTTTATGGCACTTAACTTTGTTTACCTGTAGGAATCCGTTGAGGAAATATCTAAAATACCTGATGAGGTATGATAAGTGTTGTTGTTTTTGCAAAATGGCTTTTTTTTTTTTTCTTATTTGATGCAACAAAGCATGTGACTGCCGTTCCATTCATAGGACTATAATGAGAAAGATGCTCTGCCTGCTTCCGAAGTACATGAGGTGATTTTAAATGAAGACGTAAATGATTCTGCAGTTGTTTCGGGGACGGATGTGGAAAATGGCACCTCAGAAGTCGCTGAAGGTGTACACGAGGAAAAGAGTGAGATAGAGGATTTGGCAGAGAATGGAGTGGATGAAATGAGACAGGGAGAAAACTTTGAGAATTTTGAGACAGAGATTTCAGAAAATCCAGAGTCTTTGGTAAGAGTTTAGTTGTGTTTTGAGGACTGCATAAGGATGGATGGTTTAGATTTTGGGTGAGAGATGAACAGAAAAGTTTATTCGTAAAGACCTCTTGAAATCAAAGGTTTGTGACATTTAGTCTGTGCATGTACTTTGAGGCCTCTATATGCTAGTGACAAACTAACCTTTAGCACATATATGTGTTCAAATAAGTCTTTTACTGGCTTGATTTCACCGACTTGCTTACACAATTACGTCACTGTCAGGCGGAAACCTTTTATCTCCAAAAACTTTACTTTTCGGGAAATGGAGTGTTTTGTCTGTCATTAGAACGGCAGCATCTGAGGAAGTGCATTACATTTTGATAAGCTTACAGGTTATAAAGTTTACTGTAGCTATGTGGGCGCACAGTTTTTCTGTCTTATGTCATGTTGATCTCCATGTCATGAGAAATACTAGACTTAGACTCTCTTCTCCACTCCTCCAATACATACACTTCATTCAAGATTGCAGCATGAGGTTGAGGTTTAATTGACAGTTTGATGATCCAATGGAGATACGAGGTTAAATCACAAGCTCATTGGTTACAAATTTAAAAACCCACAGACAGACATAAAGGGTGAACAATAGTAATAATAAAAACATTTTGTTTTTAAATGTGATACGAGGTTTCTGCCTGACAGAGGTTGTGTGATGCTCTGAAAATGATGTAGAAACAAAAAGTGTCAATGCTAAAATTTCTTTAGCTGGTGTACTGCTATCAACAGAGAAGATCATTTATCATGTTTTGACTCATTGATGCATTTTATTAACTTAAAGTGAATTTTTATAATTAAATGCGTATTATTAAAACATGTGCCATCTTGTTCTCATGACATCATATGATCTCACTCAGGTTCAAAACATTTCTGCCTGAGTTTCCAAGTTGAATGTCCAACTTCGAGTGCCATTCTTTTGCAATGGGTAGTTGGGAACTTTCTGAGCTGAATGTAGACCATATTTCTATTTATATAGAATGATTGAATAATTTGAATGATTTATAAATTTATGATTTGATTGAATATTGATGATTTTGTTCTAACAGGCATTGCCATTTTGCCCATAGAAAACCATTAAAAACTCTTCAATTTTACATATGAAATAACACAAAAAAGATGTAATTTCATGGGGTCTTTAATAGCTTTGGATACAAAAGTCAATTCACGTCTTACTATTTTTCAGTGCAGACATAAAATATCTTCCCCAAAATCCTAAATCACTCCTGGCACTATTTGAGCACAGTGTGTAGTGTTTTCACCAGCGCACACAAATATCAGTGCATTTCACAATGCAGGTTTAAAATCTGCTCAATGATCAGGTTACACACCGTGTGTTCACTGCTTGCTGCATGTCTATTGGGAGTTGATGGTGTGTGAGTGTGTGTCTGTGTGTGTCTGTGTGTGTCTGTGTGTGTACACCAACAGCACCCTCATTTCGTTCTTCCAAAACTCTTCCAGCGCTCTGTCGCTCTCTCTCACGCGCATGCATGTCACATCCACACATCACTCACTTCTGCTTGTGTGTGTACAGATGGAAGATGAAGATACGATGAGGAAGAATAAACAGCCAAATGGAGGAGTGTGTGAGGACAGCCCTCTCAAACACAAGAAAGCCGAGAGGACTTTCAGGTCAGTGCTCATTATAAACAATAATGATTGTGTTAGGATGGTCCAGGCTTTCTTTTTCCAAACAATTTAGAGTTCCCAGAATTCAATATTTGGCAGCCTATAGATCTGTAATGCTTCATCCCAATTCGTATACTATCCCTCCTAAATAGTATTCGAAATTAGAATTAGTGTCCCAAATCATAGTATGTCATAGGATCCGAAGTGCAGATCCATGCACACTCCAGCGGCTAACACTGCCCACAACCCATTGCGCATTGGACTTGATTAGAACTACAGACTCGAATAAAAAGTGTTAAGAAAAACTACAAAAATGTCAGATGTGTGAGACTGATGGTTAAGTAGAGAGGTTTAGATAAAGGGTTTTGAGTGATTAATAATCAGTATCTAACATGATGAAAACATATTTATTCAATGTTATCCATATTATATATCTTCTGCAACAGCATTGTGAACTTATAAGGATACATTTGCTCATTCATTTTTAAATGCATCATTATGCAAATACACGACTAGAGGTAAATTTAATAGAATGTTGAGGATTTTAAGAAGTTTCTTTTCTTTTCTAAAGAAATATCCAAGGATTTAACCAGAACATAGTGCATCCATAAATTCTTGCAAAACAATCGATACATTTATTTGGGACAAATATAAGCATTTTCCTTGCCGTTGTCGTTAAAAACTCATCCCTTGATGCTGAAATTAACATACAGATAAAATAATCACGTTCCACATGTCTGTTAGTCTGTTTGACCTTGTTGAAATACATTTCTATGTGTCCAGCTATATTCCGTTCAGAGCTTTACGTGATGTGGTATTTGACGCTAGTCACCTGATCTGCTGTGTCCTGAGGGC
The DNA here is from genome assembly GCA_031834385.1 of Semotilus atromaculatus. Lineage (NCBI taxonomy): Eukaryota > Metazoa > Chordata > Actinopteri > Cypriniformes > Leuciscidae > Semotilus > Semotilus atromaculatus. The sequence continues at coordinate 54,269,727 of JAULUF010000009.1, forward strand.
TGTAACTGGAGACTGTGTTACCTTAGACAGGGGTGTGCTGATTCACTAAGTCTGTGTGTGAATAGGTTGGGTTTTCTTTACATGTAAAGAACGTGGCTTTGTAAAGGTGTCGCCGGACCCTTTAACCTGTACGAGTGAGCGTCTGTTTGTCTGTGCGACAGCCGAGGCAGCTTGCGCTCTCCTGAGGCGCCGGAAGTGGACGAGGCAGACGGCGAGGATGCTCGCTTGGAGGCCGAGAGAAAGCTGGAGGAACTGAAGAGGAGGAGAGATGAGATGGAGAGCGAGGAGTTTGAGAGGATGAGGCAGAAACAGCAGGAGGCCGAGGTGGAGCTGGAGGAGCTGAAGAGAAAGAGGGAGGAGAGGAGGAAGGTGCTGGAAGAGGAGGAGCGGCAGAGGAAGCAGGAGGAGGCCGAGAGGAAAACCAGAGAGGAGGTGTGTTCGTTTAACGTCAATGATTCATTTCCTGTTCAGGGAACAGTTTCACTGACGCTGTGGAATTTGCCTCGAAAATCATCCAAATCATTTTAAGCAATTTCAACTTTTTTTATTAGATATACAAGATTTAGTCCATTTAATATCATTTAAGTTGAGATGACTTGTACGAAGAAGTTGATTATATGCCTAAGAATTTAAGGCAGCAACTTAACTTATGTGTAAGTTGAAATAGCATATGACCATACTTGAATGTTTTATGGATGTCCTTTTGAGAACTGAAACCTCATATAATGGCGCTTTTCCACTGCGTGGTACGACTCGGTACGGCACGGTTCGGTTCGCTTTAGCTCGGTTGCTTTTCCACTACAGTTAGCACCGCTTCAAAGTGGGTGGGACTGATCGTTATAGTTGCTCAACTCCTCGGCAACCAATGAGAGGAACATCTGCACCTCGTCCACTGAGTGACCACGATTCAGCCATTTCTTTTTTTTGAAGTTTTCATCTTATTTTTTCAAGTAAGTACTTTAAAAACAGGTGCTACAGCGTTGGCTGTTGTCTACTGGCTATTTAAATCTAGCGGGTTTAGTGTCTTGTGTCGCAAATACAATGCCGCTGGTAGTGACGATTCTGTCGGACCAATCAGTGATCTGCAGTGTTTTCACGTCACATTTTAGTACCGGTACGGTACGCTTGGGACCTCAACAGAACAGGTACCATTTAAAGCGAGCCGAAGCGAGCCGTACCGTACCGTAAATGTAATGTGTATATAAACCATATATACAATAGGTTAAATATTCAGTACAGTTCAAAAGAGAGGGGTGAATGAATGAAATTCATACTTGTATTCAACAAGGATGCATTAAATTGATCAAAATTAACAGTAAGGGAAAATAAATAAATTTGAATTTTTTATTCATCAAAGAATTCGGGGGGGAAAACTTTTGAACAGTAGTGCATACTACTAAATATTTGTCTTATTACTGAAACAAAAATTAACAGAAATGATTGTCTAATAATAAAAAAAAGATAATTTACCCATCATGTTGTTAGCTTAGCTTTAACTGCAATTTGATATTTGGCTTTGCTGTGAAATAACTGTAGTATACTCTCTCTCTCTCTCTTTCAGTATTGAATAGTTGTAATTCAAATGAATTCCACATCATTTACATGAACATTAGCATGATCGCACCCAGTGTGATTTCCACATGAGTGCACATGAGTTTCAGACTCTGGATCTCTCAGTACCGGGCAAGAAACACAGCCGTCCCTCCTCGTGGAGGCCCGCTCCTAGCATTGTAATGCAAATATGTTCCTTGTTCCTAATGAACAGAGGCAGTAAATGAAAAAAGGACTAATTAGAGATTAGAGGGCCCCGTGCTGATGCTAGCGGGTCGTGCCAAAAAAACGTGGTGTAAATAAAAAGGCTTCTTTATGATTTCTCAGCTGCTGTGGAATGCGGCTGGCTTCCAGTTCACGTTACGCTTCCACAGAGAGACACGATAGACGCAGTCTTGATTTTTTTGTTGTTCGTCTCATTATCGTTCTCATTTATTGCAATAAGGACATTTTCTGGGACGTGAAGATCCCAGATCAGTCTGCTGGTGCTGTTTTTGAATGAAGCATGCCGGTGAGGTGATGAACGTGTGTTTGTTTTATTCTTCAGGAGGAGAAGAGGAGGATGAAGGAGGAGATAGAGAAGAGAAGAGCGGAGGCGGCTGAGAAGAGGCAGAAAGTTGAGGATTTTGTGGATGGAGAGACCAGGAAGCCCTTTAAGTGTGTCAGTCCCAGAGGATCGTCCCTGAAGGTCAGCCGCCACCCTCTCTCTCTCTCTCTCTCTCTCTCTCTCTCTCCACAGCTGTCAATCACCCGACAGTGTCAGCTGACTTGTAGGAACACGCTGTCCCCATGAAAAAGCAATTATCTGAAATATCTTGTAAACATAATGAGGAGGAGAACAGCTTGATGATTGTGCTTTAATGCAGCTGGTGTTCACTGAAGCATGTCTGTACTAGTTTAAAGGGAATAACCCTTTTGTTACCATTTTCCAGCAAAGTACCATATAGAGTTCTTGTTTGTACAAATAAAACTGGTAATTTGATATTAGCCACCACTGTCATCAGAAAAGGACATTTAATATACAAAAGAAAAAAACTTCTGAAAGCTTCTTACACCCTTTTTAAGAGATTTTATATTAATATCATAATTTATGTAATGATATATATTTTAAACATTAAACTTAAATAATATTTATGTATTTATAATAATACAAGAATTTATAATATAATGTAATGTAAAGTAATATATAATAATATAACAATATAATACACTTTATATAATATAATATAATATTATGAACCTAAAATGTATACTTTTCCTTATACATAAATAATAATAGAATAGAATGCATCTAAATGTATACTTTCCCTTATAAATGTATACAAATATGCATACACTTTCCCTTATACAGTACATAAATAATAGAATAGAATAGAATTCCCTTAAATTTATAAATAAATATGCATGTAATAACTAGGCCATGTCTATGACAGCTACCATACTCACTTTATAATTTAATAACTATAGTAATTATGGTATTTTGGCTTAAACTGTGAGAAATGGCATCAGATGCACATTCTGAAATCTGTGCTGAAAGACTTTCCCTCCTATTTATCATACGCAGATGATACGTTCACAGATCTGCTTTGTCATCATGTACACTGTATGTATTGCATGCTGTGTGATGTATTTGTGTGATTTTGAACCCCTGTTTTGTGGGTGGTTGGATTAAATTTAGGTTCTGGGAACGTTAGTTTTTGGTTCCCAGAACATTCCTAGAACTTTCCCCTAAGGTTAGGGGAACGTTCTCCTTACGTTATAAAAATGGAACCTAAAAATAACCTACATGGAACGTTCCTATAACGTTCTTGTTTGGTTCCCAAAAAAATAACCACATGGGACCATTTGGGAACGTTAGGGGAACGTTCTGTGTTTGCTGGGGATGTAGTATAAGCCAGAATACAGGTAATCGATTGTAACAAAAAATAACTGACTTCATATATATTCGTTATTTCATAATTCGTATTTTTGTATCAATGGTGCATTTGACGCTGTACATTATTTTTCTGGTTCTTGCATGCTTTTGGATATGGGACCACATTTCCTGCTGTCAGTGGTTTTAAAGTCAGTTCTTTTCTTCCAACTTTTTACAAAAAAACAAAATGGCGCAGTAGTGTTTTTGTGAGATAAAGCCGAGCTGCTCTCTTCGAGACGTTAACTCGAGGGGGACGCAGGAAGACCATTAGACTAATAGGATTACTGTAACCACATTCTTACGGAGCCGTTTCAAACACGCCTGAGAATGGGGAATTTCCTGCTGAGGAGTATTTTAGGAACTCCCACATTCGGTTGAGGGGGGAAGTGGATTTTTTTCAACATACTTTTGGGGTTTGTATGTGTGTTGTCTGTGTGGTTTTTGTTGTTGCTTCACAGGAACACTTGCCCCCCTCTTAGCCCTGTTGTCATATATCATAAACACAGGCCACGGTTCCCACAGAGAGAGAGAGAGAGCTGAAAAGGGCCCTGCTTTTCCTGGCCTCATGACAGTTTCATACCGAAAAGAACAGGCTAGTCTCTTGCCTCTCAGAATAGCCAAGTTCGACAGACAGCTCGCATCTGTGTGTGTGTGTGTGTGTGTGTTTTATGTGTGTGTTCCTCATGACCAAAGCAGTGACCTTTATTAAATCTATCCATTGTTTGATTTCTCTTTCCAGATCGGTGAGAGGGCAGAATTTCTCAACAGATCAGCACAAAAGAGGTGATCACTTCTACTTTTATTCCTTGCAGACCTTTCATGAAAACATGTTATTCAACCTACTTCCTAAGCACAAACATGTCCAAAAAATAAGATTAATTACATAAATGAATAATCGGAACTGTTTGGAGTACTTTTGGGTCGGTTAAAAAGAATGTCCTGGTTCAAAAACAAGTTTAGACGGCCTTTTGTGGCAAAGTTGTAGATTACCAGACAGTTATGTTGACTCGTCCCTCAGTTTGTAAAAACAACTATACATGCAGTGATAGCAGAAATCAACCGTTTACATTCACCCACAGGAGTTTGGTCACATAACCATTTGCCTAGAACAGCAGTCCCAGCCCTAAAAGAACAGTCCAGAAATCTGTCTATCTGTCTGTCTGTCTGTCTGTCTGTCTGTCTGTCTGTCTGTCTGTCTGTCTGTCTGTCTGTCTATCTGTCTGTCTGTCTGTCTGTCTGTCTGTCTGTCTGTCCATCCAATAATTATTTATTTGTCACACATGAACTGTTGTCATTTTAATTGGCAGTTAATTTTAATAATCTGTAATCTTTCATTGTGAAAATTATGCTTATAAATACCAGCATGAGCTAACGTGTGTGTGTGTGTGTGTGTGTTTGTGTGTGTGTTTGTGTGTGTGTGTGTGTGTGTGTGTGTGTGTGTGTGTGTGTGTGTGTGTGTGTGTGTGTGTGTGTGTGTGTGTGCGTGTGTGCGTGCATGCGTGCGTGTGTGTGTCAGTTCCTTAAAGGCATCTCACGCTCCTGTGGTGTCTAAGATTGATAACAGATTAGAGCAGTACACCACCGCAGTGCAGGTGAGTCCTACATCATCGTCTCTTAAACTGAACACAAGCAAAAGATAAATCTATATTAAACACAGGATATCAGAAGACAGCAAAGTGAAATCTCTGCCTTGCTCTCTCTGGCCAGAGCAACAAGGAGGTCAGATCTCTCAGATCAGCTGCCATAGATCTTCCTATGGTGACGGACGGTATTCGCAACATCAAGAGCATGTGGGAGAAGGGGAATGTCTTCAGCTCTGGTGGAAGCCCAGCGTCAACCAATAAGGTTTGTGATGTTCATTCACATAGACTGATGGGTGGGGGGAAGGGACTCCGCTTTTTCTCTTGCAACCATTTCCTGTCCAACGTCACATTCTGAACTTTAACCCTAAAGGGAGTTTTTTCTTCCGCCCCGTACAGGATGCAGCTGGGATAAAGGTGGGCGTGGCTGGCCGCATCAACGATTGGTTAAATAAAACTCCAGAGACGGGCAAAATGTCAGGAGGAAGACCCACGGTAAGCCTTTGACCCTGTTCATTACACCCTTGAGCTATGCTTGCATTAGCCCAGAACAAGATGAGTATTGTTGTATGGCACCACCTAGTGGTAATGCTTCTACGCAAAGGGAAATAATACTTAGCACTGAACTAAACCAGATGTTTTAGCAAACATTAGAAAGAGATTCATGGGAGCTTATGTTCATTTCAGTCATTTGTATACTTTGACTATTTCTGTAATCACATAGAAAGTATTAAAGAGGTGGTGGTATTCAGGCTTACTCTTATTTCCTGTCATCATCACTGACTAGCTGTTTATTTTAAAACTCTGGCTTCAATGTTCAAATATGGATGTAATATAAAAGGATGCTATAAATATATTTAAGTGTACAAATCTCTGTAAACATAAGAAAAGAAGTCTAGTTAACTGTGCAGTAGTTCAGAGCTTGAACGTCGAAATGTAATCAAAGGATTGAGTTCACTCACTGTATGTCAGAGTAATTACAGACTATGACTAGTCTTAGTTAAATGAAGCAAATCATTGTCAAGAACATCTAAATTCAGTCATTATAATTAGTTACAAATGAAATGAACTAAATTTCACCCGTTTACAGAAAAAAAGGAGATACTGTGTTTTTTTCCTCATCCAGGGGGTGGTGTCGTTACAGTTTCACTTTTTAGAAAGCAGGATAAGGTTACAGTGGGAGTTTACGCCTCATTTACGATTGCCCAAAGCGTTAACATAATAGGGCCGACCTTTGACCTGTTGCTCGAGTACAAAACCCACGAGTGCACTCTGATCACAATATCCTTATACTAGTCTTTTTACTACCACTATTTAATAATGACAGACTATAGACTAAAGCATTTTTTTAAATGCAACTTTTATTGTTGTTGTTCTTGCTGTTTAAATAATTTCATTTTAAATCTATTAGATAAATTAATAAACATCTTCATATCGTTTTTTCACAGGCTGCAAATACTCATAATTCATAATTCGGATATTTTTAATGTCAAATACAATTAATTTATATTGATTTACCTCGAAGTGAAGATTTATTAAAAAAAAAAAAAAATCATATAATGTCATATACATATGTGATCTTTGTCGAGCAGCATTAATTTCTGTCATCAGAATGGTGCACCTCACCTTGGCCTTCACAGTTTTTCTGTCATTCTCTCTTTCTCTTCCACTGTTACTGTAGATGTCCCTTTGCTTCTTCCCCTGGGCTTCTTTCCTCCACTCTCTCTTCTTTCTCTCTGTCTGCTGACGATCAGGTATGTCCCTTCCCTCCAGTATGCTCCCTTGCCGTAAGGACACTGGCATCCGTTATGTCACTACTGCCGGATTGACGTGCATGTACATGTGTTTACATGAGTTGTGTAGTTCAGGGCCATCTCGCGAGTGTTATTACACACACTTCTCCTCCTGCAGGACCTGAAGCCAGGTGACGTGACCAGCAAACGCAGTCTATGGGAAAACAAAGGGTCCTCTGCTACCAAGGTAACCAAATACTGTTTTTTTTTTGTTTTTTTTCAATCAGGCCAAATATCTCTCTCTCTTAGTTATATATACACATAACATTTTTCATATGCCCCTGGAGAATGAATTAATAAAGCACTTATGTGTCCAAACAACAGGCTGTGGGTATATTATAACCCTTCAGGCATGCCATTATAGGACTCTGGAGACAGTAACAGTCATAACACCACTCTAGCATGATATCTGCAGTATAACATTGCCATAACATTGCCTGTATGTTTTGTGTTTTAAGCCATCCCCTTGCTAATTGTCTACAGATCTGACCACCTTGAGGAGGTAAATGTTACTTTATAACACAGGAATGCACAGTGATTGATGAGCCACACTTAATGCATTTATCACAAGATGGCTTAGGAACTGCGATGTCATTTGGCTTTTTTCGTTTCTTCACGGAGCATCTCTCACACTCTTACTCACTGCCACAAGAGCAGTCGTTGGTTTGCAAGGAGGAGGTGCTTTAAAGAACTGAAGTCACCAGGAGTAACTCCTGTAACACTAACTGACCTTATGTTAAGCTCCGCCCACCTTGGTTACCATTGCTGACTCAGACAAGCATTACATAGATTCTAATAGGAATGAACTGGATATGTTCATGAACAGTGAGATTTTTGCTTTTAATTTTGTTTAGATTTGTTTAAATCAGTAAAATGTGCTCATGAAGTGGAAAACAAGCTAATTGCAAAGCATTGTGTATATGCCATTTTTCTGCCCCTTTAAAGGTTGTATCAGCGATTTCAGGCCCAAAAAAGGCCGAAACATAAATGATCACATTCACCTAATCTTTCCTAACGATCCGCTAGCTGCCCGCCCCATAAGCATGCCGTCCAAAAACCGCGTCTCTGTAGGCAGCCTAGGCTCTAAGATTGAGTGGACAACCACCACTCAAAACCAAAATAAACAGTGTTTCAACCAATCACCGACAGGGGCGGGTGTTGTGAGGTTTTGAGCTCGTTCACGGCTGGATGCGAAGTCGGAGCAACACCCGCCCCTGTCGGTGATTGGTTGAAACTCTGTTTATTTTGGTTTTGAGTGGTGGTTGTCCCATTTGTTTTTGTGTGCAAATCTCAGAGCCTAGGCTGCATACAGAGACGCGTTTTTTGGACGGCATGCTTATGGGGTGGGCAGCTAGCGGATCATTAGGAAAGATTAGATGAATGTGATCATTTATGTTTCGGCCTTTTTTGGGCCTGAAATGACTGATACAACCTTTAAGCAACCACACAACACACCCTAGCAACCACCCAGGACTCCTTAGCAACTCCCTAGAAACAACAAAATAGCAACAGACATAGCAACATCCTGGCAGACAACCACAACACCCTAGAATCATGGTAGACTTTTTTGCAAGAGCAAAACTTAAACAAATTAAGTTATGCAGTTATGTGATAAAAGTACTGTGAAATCTAGATAAATGCTTATGACAGTAAACTTAGAACAGACAAAAGCATCTTTTGATGGCAAGTGATAACATTACTAACATACTCACCATGGTACTGTGAACTCAGTCACAATTGCATTTGAATCAATATGTAAATGAATTAACATTGATTTACCTTGGAGAGAATGTAGGTCACAATTTATTTGGAATAGGAAAACTACTGGGTAGAGTATTTTTTAATAATAAAATGTAAAAATAAATAAATGTAAAGCATATTTAAAATTCCATTCATGCTTGTCTGATAATATGCTGGTTGTAAATTAGGGCGGAGCTTAGTGAAGGATAATTTGCACCTTCCCTCTCTCTTTCATTCACTCTTTTTTCTTTTCTTTTTTTTTACCATCACCCCTTTACAAAGGACTCTGCCTATTGTGAACAGATCTATTTTAATGCTGGCATGACTGGGATGCAATTGACCAAACATGGCGGCTTATTCACATCACGAATAGAAACCAATTCCAGACGATCCCATCGTCTGAACTTGAAAAGGCATTCCCACGAGCGCTGGCCTTCATATTTTTATATCCACAGATCAAACAGATAATAACGGTAGTCATTCAGAGCGGCTGGCTCTATCTTTGGATCGGGCACAATAGAATCTTCTGCTGGACTGTCAGCGAGGTGTCAAGATCAGGCCAAGGCCGCGGTTAGCCACAGATTGCAGTTTTGGCCCAGAGCACTTAAAGGACTGGTAAATAGTGACGTAAAAAGCCTAATGAAGGGAAACCTGTGGTCATAACCGCACTGATGTTACCAAAACCAGCAGTGCAGTTTGGTCAGGAGTGGAAAGAATGAGGGTTTCACTTGTATGTGAATCTGGAAAAAGAGTGCTGTTTGAAACCATGCTAAGCATGTTCCTGTCAATGTACACGCAGCATGTCGGCCACAAGTGCTTTCACTGATGACTTTTTGGAGCACATCGGCACAAAAAAACATGTTAAAAAGGAAATGTAAAATGAAATGTGAAGGCATAAGTGGAATACCAGACGGATGGGCTGGGAAGGACTCTGCTTTTATTTATGTTAATCTCATTCTGTCTTCTTCTCTGTTTCTTTCTCTTTCTGTCTTTTTCCATCTTTCGTTTTGATTTATACCTCACCCAGGACGCAAGCAGAGGAGAGACCAAATCCGTCACCAATGGTAAGTGACAAGAAGATAAATTGTATTTGTGTAAAACCATGTCCCATTTCCATTTTTCAACAAAAAGTAATTTGTCAACCAGTAACTGATGTGACACAATCACAGGCAGTTAGAATGTATTTGATGCATCAAACACGTCTATGAAGAGCAATGTTTTGGACCAATAAGATTACACAGTGCAGTGGGCGGGGCTACCAAGTGTTTTGCCACCGAAATGGACCCTTTTTTGTTATGACACATTTCCAGTTATCAACGGCATAAATCTAGCAACGTTTTTATATTTTCATTTCATTTATAACACTACACTTTGTGTTTTCTACCATGGCATTAAATTACAGAAAACTAGTTAAAGCTGCTGGATCAGTGTTTCTAATACAACGTCTGAGGAAGTGACCGCAAATCTGACTCTCTTCTGACCAACATATTGTTTCCTCTTTTGTTAGGTCATAGAAATGCTATTGTGGATTTTGTAATTTTTTTTTTTGGTACTGGAGCAAACGGGAACACACAAATTATATTTGTTGTAGCTTACCGTTCAATACTATAGAAGTTTCCCAACTATGACAATTTCTGCTTCTGAAAACAGTGTGAAACAATGTGAGACCAAGCAATCGTCAAGATTGGGGAAAAAATGTGGATTTACTTGAAAGAGATTTTGCTTTTAGGGTTTAGATAACAAAAAAAAATGTTTGTAAGTTTGTAAGTTTGATTGTGCATGTGTGTTTGCAATATAGCTGTTTCTTTTGGCTATACATCCAAGCCAACATGAGGTCAAAATGAAGTCCTACTGTGAAGGGCAGGTCTCTCCATATTGCACAACACCCACAATCCCTCTGGCTGGAAGCCCTTCCAATGATAAATCCTATCTGCAGGCACGTCGTTCCCTGGCTAGTGTTTTAAAATGCCTCTTTGGCATTGTTTTCTATTTTGAATGCCGGCCATTTGTTCCTCTAAAAGAGGACGAGGTGGCCTTCGGGCGTGCCAGGCGTTTTTTGGGTAATGGGTGTTCACCCACGTCGGCCTGCTCGTCTCAATATCACACTGTGGATTATGGGCGTCTGTCAGTGCCAGCAGGGCTAAAGCTGCATGTTTGTCACATTACTGCATGGGGAGGCAGATTAGCACACTCGCATGCTGTATGAAAACTTACATCCTTCCAACCTCTTAAAAATGGTCAAACACATGGCCAGCTTGCATTTAAGAGTTTTTTTTTTAAAACTATATTTAGCTCTGGAGCACAAGAGAAAGGGTGTATGTTACAAATACACAGAGCTAAGCATACAAAGATTTTGAATTGTCCCATAATCTCGGCTGAATGAAAAGCGTAACAAACACACACCATTTAACCCTTCTTCTAAGGTGCAAAAAGTGGCCCAGATCCCATAAATAACAGGCAATAATCATGTTTAAGTTATTACATGTTGGATAATAATCATTTTATAAATGTAATTTTGGGTCAAATTTGACATACTTGAGATCTACTTATTTCAATGGTTCTATATGAATTACAAGGCTGCATTTTTTTTACAATTAAAATTAAATACAGTAAAAACTGAAATATTGTGGGAAAAGTATTACAATTTAAAATAACCATTTTCTGTTTAATATGTATTTAGCATCATTACTACAGTCTTCAGTCTCACATTATCCTTCAGAAATCTTTTTAATATGCTGATTTGCTGCTCGAGAGATTATTGTTGTTGAAAACTGTGTGAAAACTGGACTGAATAGAAAGTTCAAAAGAACAAAATTAATTTAAACCAGAAATATTATAAATGTCTTTGTCACAATCAATTTAATCCATCCTTGCCGTATAAAAGTCTTAATTTCTTTAAAAAAAAACAACGTACTGACCCCAAACTAACTAGTAAAAAATTAACAAAAGTGTGTAACATCTCATTTATTTTCAAGCACTTTTATGACTTTTCTCTTTTGTCTCTTAACAGGAACGGGCCATTAACCTTTCAAAGACACCAGAGAGGCAGGGACCAAGAGAATGCACAACATTCCTTTTTTAAACTTTTATTAATACCAAAAAAACACAACAAAAAAAAAACACGCGCATTTTATACTGCCAGGAAGATCTGTGTGTGTAGACGGTATAAAAGAGAGAAAAATGTAAAAATATATATAAAAATATATATTTTATCACTGTATTCACAGGCCACATCTTGCACCATCATAACATAAACGCAGTTGCGTGTACCTTCTGTTAAACTGAAATCTAGGCTGTGAAAACGAGCGATTCCGACTTTCATTTGTTAAGATTATATAAGAATTATATAACAGCTCAAAACATTACAAGATTCCTTGGATAGGAGGACGAGGAGTAGCATTCCGAATTGTCTTTTGTCAAATCACAAAGCATATTAAGCATGTTAGTTACCCTTCTCACCTGTTAATTTATAATTAAAGCAAAGCTTCACCCTGCATTTCATACATGTTTGCCAGTTCCAGACCGAATATGAGCACCTGTAGAGTAGCTGTATTTTGTAGGCCGACTTTTTGTCATAACGACACTTTTTAAAAAAAAAAAAGAATTAAAAAAAAATGTCTTAATAATATATGTTAGCATATAGTGTAAGTTTTTGTAATTACCTATATATTTTACTGCTTGATACAAAATGTTCTTTGCTTTTGCTTTCAATAGTATTTTATAACAAAGCAAGTCCATTATAGTCCTACCGTTATCATTATTACATTATCTTTGGCTTTTTGTACTCTTGGAAACACTGATCTGAAGTTGTTTGTGACCATCTTTTTGTAAGTGTGAATCACTATGTGTCATGTGGAATAATCAGTATTGGTTGAAACAAGAGAACTCGAAAGAAAGGGAACATGCACTTTTTGTTTTAAATGACATATTTGATCAGTACATTTCACAATTTCTGCATATAATGCAAGACCTTGGTTAATCCAAAAACACATCCTGATTTGAACAAGGAAAAAGAGGACAATCATATAGTCAAAGTCAATTCATGTTTATAAGGGTTTCATGTTTTTGAGTGTCTTCTTTCTGTGCTGCAATTGATTCATAGTAAATTGCAGCATGGACGTTGTCTGCTTTCAATACAGTGCTAGTTGGCAGAACATTAGTAACTTCATCATTTAAACGTCATCATTTCTGACATCTTTTGTCAAAGAATATCCAGTTCTGCGTGCTGTAGCTTAACGCTAATGTCTCTAAATGTTCAAAGTTCCTCTATTCTGCTTGTATTTTTTGACAATCAAGTTTTTTACTATTTGTTTCATCTTTGTAAGCACCTATGTATTGTTTCAGAGTAACACTATGCAAGTCGCACAACCTTTAAATGCAATTACCTTGTTACAAATATGACCATTTGTAGCCAATAGTTCCATACAGAGCAACATTGTATCATTGTCTCAGTGACCACAATAAAGAGACCAATGAAAAACACCTGTGAGTGAGCTTCTCAATACTCCACCAGACGGCTATGCTAAAGCCATATATCTCTCTGTCATGCTCCACTACCTCTAACAATAGGCTAAGTTCCAGCAGCCAATCAGAGCAAAGCAGTGTGGTCACATGATCTGGCAGGTCTGTATTAGGTGAGCTTTGGGTTAGTTTGAAACTTGTCTGCTTCCCGGACCATCGAGATAAGACTCCATCTCTCTTTCTCTCTCTCTCTCTCTCTCTCTTCTTGGTGTGATCTCAGGTAAGAGGCTTCAGATTTTGTTATTGGATCCAAAAGACATTTGTTAATTTGTAACTAAAATCTACTCGAACAATTGCATGCCTACCGGATTAAAATAATTCTGCAAAGTTGCTCATAATGTGTGAACTCAGGCCTGAGGATCACCCTCTTCATTCCTCAATCATCAATGCAATGCTTGTCTTGTTCGCCAGAGGGACTGGTGGTTTGCGTGCTTTGGGTTTTTCTCTTAATGCTGCTTAATACAGACTATCAATGGCAACATTCCTGCCACCGTCAGCCTGTGATATTCCAGCCTTTCAGAAGGAGTACGACTGGCCCTCGCTTATTAACGTAAAATGCACGTAACTCCAAAGTGAGACAGTTAATCTGCTGCAAAGACTTGGTGGATTTGGTCAGAGAAGCTGCGCTCAGTCCTCCGAGTCACACTCATTATCACAAGGACTCGATGTAAGATAAACCTTTATCCAAGATGATCTCGGTGAAGAGCCGTTAGTTTGAGGACCCTCAGACAAGAGAGTCTGAAGACCCCCAACAGACGTTGAGTGAAAATAAGAAATGACTACAATTGGATAACCTACTGACCTTTGAACTTTCAGGAGCTACAGTAATATTTGGTTACTTTAATATGCACGGATTTCATTGCAATAAAAGCAAAAAATCAAACCAAGTGGTGTTAAATGTTGCCAAATCATAACTAAATGAACTAAATTTTCAATCAGTTGGACTTTTTTTTTTTTGTGGGTGTATGAAGTCGGTTCTCCTCAAGTTCCCACAGGTGTTATTCATGACATTAACTATCAACATGTTCCAGTTTTTACGAATTACTCCAAGGCACTCGTGTGGTGAAATTAAAAGGCCTTTAATTAACAGGGCTAAATCATTTAAAAGTTTGTGTATCTGTTGATTTAATTTTTTTTTTAACCCCAACAAACTTCATTTTATGTGTTGCTTGAAAAGTGTGCTTGTGTTATTACATTTAAAACAATCAACACTCTTAACAACAAAGATTCCCCAAAAGTGGGTTTTCACAGAAATGAAGAACCATTTTTCAGTGAGCATTTTAAAGATCATTTTAATAATCTAAAGAACCTTTTTCTGATTTCATAAAGAAACTTTTGTTGAATGGAAAGGTTCCATGGATATTAAAGGTTCTCCATGGAACCATTGATACTAATAAAGAACCTTTATTATTTTTAGTGTATAAAAAGGTACAAAAGCTGTCACTGGGGCGGTACCTCTTGAAAAGGTACACTTTTGTACCTAAAGGGTGCATATTGGTACCTTAATGGTACATATTAGCACCTAAAAGGAACATTTTAGTACCTAAAAGGAACAAAAGTGTACCTTTTGAAAAGGTACCGCACCAGTGACAGCTTTGTACCATTATTTCTGATATTTCATATACCCTTTTGGGCCAGTGCACATACTGTAATCATATGAGTTGGGTCTTTAATGGCAGAAGATGCTGTGGAATAATGTCCGGCACAAACAATGTGCTTTAAAAATAGACGACAAGGACACATGCACTCTTGATTTACACAGAGGATGAGCGGCAGGCCTTGATAAGACCGGCCAATTCATTGTCTGGAAAAGTGTGGAGCACCTGTTCCAAACCACGCACTTTATTACAGGCAAAAATAGACACTCTCACTCATTCATCACATGTTTATTGTGCAGTGATTTATTTCCTGGTGGACACACACGTCTTCAGGACAGCACGACAGCTTTTTCAACGCTTGTTAAGCACGGTATATAAAACCTGCATGGTCCAACAATGTTGAACATAATGTTTGTCTCTGGGATCAGGGTCACAAGAATTTTAAAGATGATTTGTAGACCATGTCAAGACTGTTCTGCTGTTAGTAAAAGAAGTGGAAATTAATTGAACTCATTTGACATGCATAACTTATTTACTTCATCAGGAATCACTTAGTCATGGCTGACTCCGAGGAAGTGGTGGAGGAGGAAGTGCAGTACGTATGACGTCATTATACTTTTTAACTCTTTTAATTCATTTATGTATACTGAATACCTCAAAGTATTGACTATACTAAAATAGTAATTGAAACGGCAGGGTCCAGTAGTGGCTAAAAGTGATGTCTAGCCTAGGAACATGTAAAAAAAGATATATATAATAATTAAACATAGTAAAATAAAACCTGTAGCTGTACTTTGCCCTTTTGCCAAATAATTTAACCAAGTGTATATATAGCACATTAAACTGTATACTGCATAAATAGTGAATACTATTACTAACACAACGTACATTTTTCATATCTATCTTAATTTCATGTGTCATCTTTTTAATTCATAACCCAACTTAAGGTCAACAGTGTTTCCTTTTTCTTTTCTTCTTCTTTTTTCACCCTGTGCGTATGTTATAGGGAAGGTAAGCCAGTTTGAGATTCATCCCTAATAAAGTCTTCATGGAAATGGAGGCTGGCCCGGAGGAAGTTTCGCGTGCTGTCAGCTTGTGTGCATGTGCTATTTTAGAAACTTTAGATACCCAAGAATCGCTTTTGTCCTCGGCTACATGCCCAGTAGAATTGAGTTACTCAAGAGTGCAACTAATATCAGTAGGCCAATGTGCAGGGTGACATTGTTGCATCAAGTCAAGTATGTGAATGTCCTGCCCGTGTACATTTCCTATTGTCTCAGATGTCAGTCCCCCTATCCATCTCTTGTGTGCTGTCCATAACGGCCCGTGAATGTAAAATGTAATGCTTGTTGTCTGCACGTATTATGGCATTGGAAAAACTTAGCCTACCTCATTTCATGACACTTTAAAAGTGAAATATTCAGTGGGTGGCACTAAAATCTGAAACGTGACAGATTAAGATTAAGATTCAACTCGGTTAAAGTTGAAATGACTTAAACATTGTAAACATTGACCAAATTGTACTTAAAAATTTAAGGTAGCAACTTTTTTTTACAGTGTAGTAGAAGCATGTTTTCCCCATGAGCCTGAGTTGATTTATGCCGTCGTTAAAATGATCATGTAAAAATCATGTTAAATTCATTTAACGCATCATTTGGTCCATGCTCACATGCAAATTGCATCAGATAGGCTACTGCATTGGTGGTCTACTATTTCTCATTGTCATTTACAAGCTGTTGGGTGGATCTCAATGTTCTGACAAAGGTTATATAGATGATCTGTGTTAACTTCAGCATCTTGATTATGCAAAGACTGATCAAATATTCTGAATATATTAGCTACTAATCTTTATTATGTTCACACTGTAGTGGAGGAAACCGAAGAGGAAGGTAAACCCGTGTTCACTGTGTGTTGTGTTGCTTTTCCTGCATGAGAATACATTATAAAATTAACTTCAAAATATTTTAGATTATATTAATACAACATATGTGGCTTAAAACAAAGTCAGTTTCATGCAGACTAGTCTTTCACACACATGCATGCAGAGATTTCAGTTTATTCACAGTTAATTCATTCATTTACTCATCCTCATTTGTGCAATTATTTCTTCCTTCCTTCTTGCATTCATTTGTTGTATCGCTCCCCCTCTTGAAGTGGAAGGTAAAATTTACTTGGCAATGATTGCATTCATTAATTTGTGCACCTTTTTATTGTTTTAGTGATATATACACTTCAGCAGTAAATTCACCTTTTCATATAATTGAAAACAAAAGCTAGCATATCTTCATACAAATAAACTTGCATGATATTGAAAACGCATTGCATTACACTTATTACTGTAGCCTTTTCATAATAATGGTTTCTCTTCAATAGTGGCGCCTCCATCAGAGGAAGGTAAAGCATCGATCTGTCCTTTATTTTTGTGGTGATTTTCTGTACATTTGCCATCACCAATGCAAGGTAATATTTAATATTTCATGTTATATTTTTATATTAGAACCAGCCCCAGAGGTGGAAGGTAATCATTCCCTCATTTGATTAATACAATTATTTAAATGTTTTATGATTTTTAACTAATATCACAGTAGTCAGATATATTTAAACCACTAGATCAACACGTATATCTAGTATGTGCGTAATGCAAAATGCATTAATTCAGCATTTGAACCAAGACCTGCATTCAGGCAACTCCCAAATTCCATGTCTTTTATCATAAAATGAATGTTTTGTCAGGCAGAATATCTGTTTCTGAATGGCAAATCTTATGTTATGGTATTTTTATAATATCTCAAACTAATAGTCTTTATAAACTAACTGATTTGCTATTCTTATATTAGAGCCTCCGGAAGTAGAAGGTAATTATATAAGTTGTTAAGAATATTGAGGTTATTCATACTTTATAATGTGTCTGTAAATTTTCATTCTTTAACCACTTATAACTTATCTCATATCTGAACAGAGGAGCCAGAACCTGAACCAGAAGGTAAAGTTCTTCAGCTTTAGCTTTACACTCATTCATATAATATTATGAACCAAACATTCAGCAAGAATTTCCAAGACATTGAGTTTCTCATTTTTTGGCACTTTGCAGCTGATTTTGCAATAGCATGGTCTCAAGGATTGACGGGTTGTTTAGTGTGTTCAAGCTTAATGATGTGAGCAACACTATGTGGCCAGTGCCATCAGTTCAGTTACATGTAAATCTTACTGGCCAACATCATGTCTTCATGATGGACAGCTCATTTTCTTGTTAACTGATTCAAAATGTGATGATCAATATTGATCTGTGTGATCATGAACTGCATGATGTCTCATTGTGAAGGCTGGAGGACAAACACTGTTTATTTGTAAGGTTCGTATGTCATGATGCAATATATCAGCTAATTGAAATGGCATGTGTGATGATTGTGACTGTCAGAACATTGGGTCGTCACGTTCAGCCGGGCATTTGTTACAAAATCAAAACATTTCTTTTGTTCTGGATCTTTTTTTTTTTTTTTTTTTTTACAACTTAAAAATGTGTCAATGCAATTAGTCTTAATGTCTAATTTTGTCTGTTCATTTTTGCTTCTTCACCTGACAGAAGCCCCTGTAGAGGAGGAGGCCGCAGGTAACTGCTCCTAAAACCTAAAATCACACATTCAGTTTGGTTGATTCCCTCCAAGGTCGACTTTTCATACTTTGCGTGACATATTATTAGTCAGTGATGATGTTTTTTTATATATTTTATCCCCAGATGAGACAAAACCAAAGCCGAAGTATGTCCCATGTTGACATCTTTCTTACAGTGTTTATCTTCATAAATTCATACGTGAAGAATGCACAGCGTCAGTCCTCATGGGTAACACTTATTTTTACAGATTCATGCCCAACATCACTGCTCCAAAGATTCCTGAAGGAGATAAGGTGGACTTTGATGTGAGTAACATGAAGTTTAAATGACATCACTTCCTGTATTCGCTTCAAAGTGTAGGAATGTGATATATATTTTCAACATTATGTCGTTTTCTTATTATAACCATGTGACTTATAATTCTGCAATTATAATGTTTAGAGAACATTCAGAAAACGTTTTCATAACTCGTAGAACATATTTTGCTAGCTGGGTCATCCACAATTTGCAAAATAAGCACACTTGTGTGCTTATAATAACATATGTTACTGTGAATACTGAATTAATGTCAATACGTGTGTGTGTGTGTGTGTGTGTAATAGGACATCCACAGGAAGCGTCAGGAGAAGGATCTATCTGAGCTTCAGTCTCTGATTGAGGCTCATTTTATCCAGAGGAAGAAAGATGAAGAGGAGCTGATCGCTCTGGTCAACAGAATCGTAGGTTCTGCATAGTCTCGAAGAACAGTCTAATCCAGAAGGTATTACAATGCTTTACTTGTGATTGACAGTGCTGTGTCTGTCTGCTGCTGTGTGCAGGAGAAGCGTCGCACAGAGAGAGCCGAGCAGCAGAGAGTCCGTGCAGACAAGGAGAAGGAGAGGCAAGCCCGCCTGGCCGTGAGTGACACCTCCTTCAGCCAATAGGAAGCAGCCGTTTACCTCCATGAGGCCAAGCGCTAGAATAGAAATAGAGGAACTAAGTCAAACTCTTTCCATCGGATCTCTCAACAGGAAGAAAAGGAGAGAAGAGAGCTAGAGGAACAGAGGAAGAAACAAGATGAAGATGCCAAAAAGAAGAAAGCTCTTACCAACATGACACACCAGTACGGAGGAATCCAGCAGAAGGTTTGAATAAAGAGATAACTAGACATTTTGATAGTGGATTTTCATCCAAAAACTTAATGGAAAACAGGAACCTAGGTATATTATAAAAAGATAATATGCATGTGAAAACAAGACCCCACAGGAAGACTCTGCTTCTCTTTCTCTCTGAATCAAACACCATCATTAATGTCTCGCAGGGCGAGGGGCGCAAAGGGGCGAAGAAACAGACGGAGAGGGAGAAGAAGAAGAAGATCCTGGCGGATAGGAGGAAGCCAATCAACATCGATCATCTGTCTGAAGATAAACTGAAGTAAGTCATGATGTCATCAGCCGGTGTTGCGTAAGCGGGCTCTGACGAAGCTTCTGATTGGTTCTCAGGGAGAAGGCCAGTGAGCTGTGGCAGTGGATGATGCAGCTGGAGGCCGAGAAGTTCGACCTCGGCGAGAAACTGAAGAAGCAGAAATATGACGTAAGTGTTGACGCAATCAACTTCACACAACAACAGAGAAAGCATAAATGTTTAGAAAATCACAGTCAATATGGGATTTGTATATTTCATTTTTGTTGCAAACGTCATAATTAAGTTTTGCCATATTGCCTTAATTTCAGGACAACTGTTTCTTTATTTATGTTGGTATCCGCTGTTATTGTTGAAATCTTTTTAGCACAAGTCTACAGAAAGTAGATTTTAAGAATTAAAAATTAAGTTTGACTCGATGTAAAGCACTTAACTGATTGTTATATTGGTCATCCCTTTAAAAATGACATCCAGCCCTGCCATACACTGTAAAAGAAGATTTTTAAATCAATCAAACATTACTGTAGTTCGTTTCACAAGAAAACACTACTTATAAGTTCAATTTAATGTTTCATTTAATGTGTTATTAGCCATATCTTTGTCATTAATTGTGAAATTTACTAGCAATTTCTGAGTTAAAATTGAATTAAAAACTCTTTTTTTTTAAGTATATAGAAATCACCCAATAAAGTCCCAGCTTACACTTTTTTTCTTGTTAAATATCTGTCATATATTCACATTACGGAAGTAAAATTGTTATTTTATGTTGACTTTAAGGCCTGGTACACCTGGTATTAAGAAGCGTTTTTGTTAGTCTGAGTGCTAAATACAGGTGTAAACAGGGTCTAAAATGTTTTAAGCTTGTCCACTTTCGACCACTTCCAGTGGTAGTCGAAAACACATTAGACCGGATTGCTTTTGTAGTGTAAACGCTCATGTGGTCAAATGTGTTCGAACAGCCACAAAAGACTCTCCGCGTACTGACATCTAGCCAGACGGGATTTAAAGGTGGGGTATGTGATTTCTCTTTTTTTGTCCATTTTTTCAAAATCACTTGAAATCCTATTCATAACCCACTTACAGCCACTGAGTTAGAAGCACTGAAATGAAAATGAATCAATTTAATCATCTGTGGAACGGGCAGGACTCAAAAAACTCCAGCCAATCATTTCCAAGACCACCTAGAATCATTGGACAGTGAGTCCGTCAATCAAACGGTCGTACCATCCCCCCATCCCCCTCGCGCGAATCAGAGACAGCGTTGGAGGAAAGAAGGTAGGACCATTTGAGTTGTGTATTTTCAAAATCTGCCGGCCGTTTTGCAAATCCCATACCCCACCTTTAAACTTTGGTAAAAGTTTGGTTTGAAGATGAAAGCTTACCAAACACAATGTTTTCTCTGCATTCCTGATTTCTAACACAGACTCACTCTTGTGGCTGTCAGAGCAGAAACGAAAGCCGATGCTCTCCGTATGTTTTTCCGTCGCCTCCTTTCGTGCTCATGTAAATTGCGTGAGAATATTTTGTCTATTATATCGAAAAATCTGAAAAAGCGGCTACATTTACCAGCCCATAGACCCTCCCCTCGAAGAAATCAGGACAAAAGTGGTTGAAAATGGACAAAAGAGACGGATTAAAACACCGGGTGTGAACGGGAATGTGTCTTTCTCTTCTACTTGTGATGCGATCGCCCAAAACTAATCTTAATACCAGATGAAAACAGGGCCTAAAAGACTGGCGCTGTGATAAACTATGGCCTACATGTCTTAAACTGTGACTTGCTTCCAGATGAATGTTCTCCAGACCCGAATCAATGAACAACAGAAGTTGTAAGTAACTGGCTGTGATGTGTAGCCTGCTGTCAGTAACTGTTGTGGGTCAGATTTGTGTCGGGTCTGGGCTCTCGGTCGGTGAAGGCAGGTGACGTGCTTGTGGCTGCGAAACCACAGGTTTCCCCGCATCAGCTGGTCCTGTTGATATTGTCTTTTGTGCTTAGCAAGGCTTCCGTATGTGTTCCTTACAGATCACTCAGCTACTGGCTAGAGTCAAAGATCACCAGAGGTAAGTACCTGAGCCACACTGGTCACTTTCCCCTGGTTTCAACGAGGTCTGGCTCAGAGGAAGTGATGCTGTTACAGGGATAGTTCACCCAAAAAAATAATTTACTCGCCCTCATTTCATGACTTCCTTTCTTCACAGGTAACAAAAACAATTTTTTGGGGGGGAAAATAAGGCAACTCTGTGAGTCCATATAATGCCATTGAATTGCTGCTTGTTTGATGCGTGGAAAAACCACACACAGTGTCATGATAATCCATACGACCACAGTGGATGAATCAATGTCATCAACTATAGGTGTGTGTAAGAAAAATACTCATATTCGTAACTTTTTTTTTTAACTATAAATCATTGCTTCCGGTCTGCTGTGATATTAGCGCTCACAAAAGGGATGTTGTGACGGGCGACGGAAGTGCGTTGTGAAGAAGTGATGGTCCTTCATTGTTACGTTCTGCACAAACTTCACAAGGCACTTCCATTTGTGTCAATCTGAACTTTAAAAGAAAGTTTAAAAGAGTTTAAAATATGAGTATTTTTCTACATTTAGCTTCAGAATACATTGATTATTTTCCCCAAAATCTTTATTTGTGTTTATCTGAAGAAAGAAAGTCGTGTACATCGCGAATGGCATGAGGGTGAGTAAATGACGGGAGAAATTTCATTTTTGGGTAAACTATCTCTTTAAGCTGACCAAGACAGAGCAGTTTGGGGTTTGGTCTGCTCCTTTCAGATCTTGGCCCGCTGAAACCGTACCACCTTGACAGGTGCGAGCTCGGAGCATGTGGTTCAGCTCAATCCCAACGTCAAACGGGGAAATGTTTAGGATCTTTACGCTCAATCCTAACACGACCAGTTTAAGTGGCTCCTTCCTATCCTCGCCAACACAAACAATTCGTGAATTTGTCCATAAATACACTCATATATGCAGATAAATATGAATTATTGTAAATGCTGACCTTAGAGTAGACATTAAATATTGATTGGACATAAATGAGAGAGACTCCAATGAAACGGTAAGTTTAAAATGGATATTTTTGCACCTGGAGACGGAATCTGTAGGCTGAACGAGAGGGTAAGAAACACATTAGGATACAACAAGACTGCATGCGACTGAGTGCCACTTTTTCCTTGCATGTGTATGAAATGTGTCTCTACTAATTTTGCAAACTGCTATTCTCTTAACTGTCTCTATTTTTTTTAACTGTCACCTGTAAGGGGCCTTTCACACCGATCGCTTTTTTCTGTTCCACTGTGCTACTTTTTCATTGTTTTTTTTCAATGTAAACGTGTGAAAGATGGGCGTCTTTTATTGCGCTTTAGTCTCGCGTCTTTTTTTTCTTGTAAACACGCTAACAGCTAAAATGTTTTCTGTGTGAATCGGTCCTGAAGCAGTCACATTTCCATTCAAAGTATCGTCTCAGTTTTCATCAATTGTTTGTTGTCAAAATCAAGTTCAGTTTAGCCATTGCAATTGAATTATGATATGTATTTTTAGCCGCATTATTCCATCTTATTTTTAATAACTGTTTAACAGGGGAATTTCTGGTGAAAAACTACATTACCCATGAGGCTGTACCAAAAATTACACCAATCAGAGTCGAAATAAGCAACACGTCCCAAAAGACCCCCCCCCGAGTCGAAATATACGCTCTCAAAATAATTCAATGTTTGAATATATATATGCCTATTTTCCAATGACCTTAAATTCTATTGTTTTTATAGCTATATAATCAACATTTTTAAATAAGTTGTTTTATGTTTCTCCATTTTTAATTCAATTATGCTGTTCGCAATGCTTCATGGGATTGTACTTTGTTCCCTCACAAAAGACCAATGCAACTTCTGTTTCATGCCAACTTTAAAGGAGAACTCCGGTCAATTTTAACATTGAGCTAATTTTTTTGTACATTTGGAGTGCTGTCAATACAGAGAACAACGACAAAAATCTGTGTTGCCTACACCGTGTTATAATCTTTTAAAAATGTGCTCCCTGTTGACTTCAATGGGGCAAGTTTTAAACCTGCTTTTAGCCTCTTAACATCCTTGATATGTCATTACAAGTGCACAGACACGTGAGTGGTGTTATTAAGAGTGAACACGGTCAATCTGACTGCAGTAGATGTGAAAGATATTAATAAAAATTATGTTAATTCAGCCAGCTCACATACCTGTATTTTCTTCCTGTTTTCGGTCGAAGTCCACAGTAGTCGATTGTCGAGCTGACAGTCAGAGTCTCTACTGTTGCTTAATTACCAATGATCGCGCACGTGAACTCCACAATCGACTACTGTGGACTTCGACCGAAAACAGGAAATAAATACAGGTATGTGAGCTGGCTGAATTAACGTAATTTTTATTAATATCTTTCACATCTACTGTAGTCAGATTGACCGTGTTCACTCTTAATAACACCACTCACGTGTCTGTGCACTTGTAATGACATATCAAGGATGTTAAGAGGCTAAAAGCAGGTTTAATACTTGCCCCATTGAAGTCAACAGTGTGCACATTTTAAAAAGACGATAACATGGTGTAGGCAACGCCGATTTTTGTCGTTGTTCTTTGTACTGACAGCACTCCAAATGTACAAAAAAACGAGCTCAATGTTAAAATTGACCGGAGTTCTCCTTTAAGGTTTAGCTCATGAATATTAATTTTGCCCTGCCATAAATAGCTTCTCACAATACAACAAATTCCTATTTTTTTCTTGCTAAATATCTTTTTTTTCTACTCGAAATAGTTAATATATTCATATTATGGAAGTAAAGTAGTTTTTGAATATTCCATGTTGACTTTTTGGACTGGGGTTGTTGTGTTAACACAGTTAAGCCTTAGCTCATGAATATTAATTATGCTCAGATAAATAGTTTATGATCTGAGGTCAGGTCTGTAATAGAGAAATTTGCTCAGTTCGAGGTCAAAACTGAAATGCGTTAGCATTATGATTAGAAATAAACTGCACAAAATCATTTAAATAATTTCCATAGCACACAGAGTAGCATAACGTTATGTTCTCACAGTGCAGTGATTTATTAGATCAGTGGATTGATGAAAGGATCATTAATTATCTCAGATGCTTATTGATATGCAGCCAAATAAAATGGTTTGATAATTCTGTTTCTCTTTGCAGTGCCAAAGGTCGTGGCAAGGCCAAGGTTGGCGGCAGGCTGAGGTGAACGTGCAGCGAATCGAAACACCCCAGAGATCCAGAAGACTTTGCCATCTTCTTCACATATGCAGTTGTAGTCATAATAAAGCCATTGTTCTGTTTGACTGCACTTTTAGAGACAGTGAAGTGACATATTTTTCAGATGTCATATTGAATTTCTGCTTGTTTTTCTTTTTTGTCTTGGACACACAAGTATTCTGCATTTATCACTAAATTTAATGTCACTTTATCCCTGCAACATTAAAGGAGTCAATTGTCTACAAAGCATCCTGGTGACTGTTTCTTAAGTTATACATTTCCCATTTGTAAAGGAAATGTTTATTTGACATTAAGGAAAACCTGGAAAATTATTAAACCCCATAAAATAAGATGTGAATCACAAGCAGTCCAGAGAGAAAGGTTGTAGAGCCAGTATGTTCTTAGTAATAAACTAATTTAAATTAAATAGTGACCTTAAACCAATATAAGTAATAATAAATAAATAAATAAAATTATAGAGGTAAGCTATGTCAAAGGTCCAAGCTAGCAGCTGTAGTGTGTCAGAGAACATATTCGAATATATAATCAGGTTTTGGAGCTTCAAGATAATCTAAAGCACGGTTTGCCTATGGATTTGCTTGTAAAAAATAAGATGCATAAGTGTTGTTCACGCAGTTACTCAGAGGAGGGCGTTCAGAGTGCTTCCTTCAGCTGTTTTAATGAGGCTAAACTCAGGAAAGTGGCTCACCAGGAGCAGATTAGACACCCCTCCTCCAGCTGCTGTTTTCATATATTAATGCAGATACACTTGTTGTCCACAAGGATGAGACGCACTGATCTCGGAGGACTTGATGAGGAGATTCAGCTCTTCCTCATCAGTGACACAGAGGGAGTGTTTCTATGGATGTTTCTCATTCATTGAATATAAAAAAAACCCCAGAATATTTAGCATAGTCTATTTCAGTATCATAAATTATTATAGTTTTCTGTTCATGCTTTCATACTGCTGTGGTTCATGCGGATTCACTTATTGTCCACAAGGCGGAGCTGAAACACTGATCTGAAACTTTGAAATGCGTGTGTCTGTGTGTCAGTAAAAAAAAGAAAAAACTGCCTTTAAACACCATTAAATGTTTAGGCGTTGTATCATTTGTTTAACTGTCGACAAAAGTGATACACATCACTTAAAATAGATTAAATCAAAACCCACTGACAAACAGACAAAATAAAAGAATCATATATATCGTCACGTGTGTTGTGTGTTTACGCTTGAGGCGTGCGACTTTCAGAAGAACATTGATCTGTCTTTCTTACCACAGATCTGACTCGGATCCTGACAGGATCATACATCAGTTTCCAAATATATGAAAATTACATTTCAGTCCTCTCAACCAGATCGAAAGTTCACTTACCCAGAACACCAGTTTGGCACTACAGTACTAGCCTCCTGAGACCCAGAAAAAAAGTTTTTTGAATTTAGTTTTTTTTAGTTTTTTCTTTTCTTTCTTTCATGTCATTACATTGTTTAGAGCAGTGGTTCTCAACCGGTCTCTCCCAGGGGGGGCGTGAGTAGGCTACAGGATGGGAGGGGGAAAAAAATGGGAAAAATTTTTTGCATTGTTTTTTTTTATCACTAAACTACTGTCATACAAGTTAAAGTTTTGTATATACGTTACTCCTGAATAAAAATTTAAATGTGTTTGGACTGATTTAAAAAAAAAAATTTAACAAATTTGATTGGTTTGTCGATATTGAGCGCAAATGCAGGTGATAAGCGGTTTTATTAAGCGAGTCATTGAGTCGTTCATTCAAACAATTCGTTCAAACGGCCGATTCATCAAGAATGATGTTTGTGAATGGGTCATTGAATCTTTGACTCAACCGATTCGTTCAAAACACTGAATTATTCAAAACACGATTGAGTGTTGCTGTGAGGTGCGTGTGATCTTTGTTTGGATTCATCGGATCTATTTTCGCTGCTAAAATATACCAAAACAGTAATTATTTCGTCTAAAATGTAAGTGACTTAATATTATTAACTTGCTTGTTGAGCTGTCATATGAAATCAGTGTCACATTTTCAATCGTGAGGTGATGGTAAATTAAGTGATGGTCAATTGTCAGCTCTCGGTCGTCAGGTCGTGTGATGTATGTTGCTGACGTGTATTCATTTAACTGCAAAATTTAACTGCAGTATGTCAATTTAGTTTATTTGTGTGTGCTGCGCTCATAGACTTTAGAAAACGGCACTCATTTGTTTGATTTCTCATCGAGAAGCTGCGCAAGCCTCAAAAGTTTAAGGTCCTTGCACCCTGACTGAATCGTATTCGTTTTTCCATATTCGTCATTTGGTGGCTCTCAATAGACCAATTTTCAGTTGGTAAACATAGTGACGTTTTTCTGTGGGCGGAGCTTAGGTGGTGGCAGAACGATCCCTCTGGCCGCTTCACTAACGTTAGTTTGCAAGTTTTGTTAGCTTGTTTTTTAACAATGACGGGAGAAAATCCGATTTTATCTTAATGTGCAAAGTCACTCACTGTCTAGGACCGCGATTGTTATTTGCAAAAGTTAATTTTAACGGACGGACCCAGATTGGCTGACCCGTACACACTCACTCAATGGATGGACGATCTGACAGGATTAACGTTAACTCTACCGCCGGTTGAGTGGCCAGACTTCTACACCTCTGATAGAGAAACCGAGTGGAAAAAGAGGGCATATAAAGCCTATAACTATGTGCTGAATGGTCATGTACAAGACTTGTGTGGTACGATCCGCAGTTCTGCCTAGCCAGCGCCAAGAAGACTGACATTACGGTATAATTTTAATGATGTGAATATTTTCTAGAAATAAAAATTCCAGATACAGCATATTCATTTTTCATCGATTCTTTCACCCAACAACACAACAAGATGACATTTAATAACAAGAATAATCATTTAAACTCCTTATTATGTAGCCGAATCTGTGCTGGTTTGTGTTGGCCGCCTCCAGTTTTCCGTTCGTTTCGCCACCAGCTAACGCTGTGACGTAACTGTGACGTCGGCTCGAAAACTCCTCAAAATATTTGCTACGGATGCCAAAAATGCAGAAAATCGAACCATCCGCATTTATTTTTATGACGGACGCAGGGCTCAAGGCTTGTCCGCTTGTCCGGGACAAGTGGATTTTTTTGTAGGACAAGTGGAAGAGAAAATTAGTTGTCCCACTGGACAAGTTAAATTTCAAACAAAATAAAATGCCATGTTACTTCACGTTATGTGCCACTCATTACGTCTATTTTACAGATTTAATTTTACCGATTTGAAACAAACACATTTTTCGCGCTGCCTGTGAATGTCCTGAATGTGACTCACGCGCGCCCGTATAATGCGCATGCACAGACCGCGCGCCAGAATACAGTTCTCTTTCGCGCTTGAACTAACAATTATGCCAAAATGTTGTTTGTCGAGTATCTTAATAACATAAGAGCAGTCTTATGAGGGACATAAAGAGTTGTGACACGTGTGAGATCTGCGTCTCTCACCAGCGGCTGCCAATAAAGCGTTGTCAGTAAAGTTAATCAAAGAACAAAGAGAACAGAGAAAATGACTCACTGCTCTTGAACTTGTGTGGCTTTAATAAGGATTAGTCTATATATAACTTATAATTTATAATTTATGCAGCGCAGACTTTTTGATAACTTTATTCAATTTCTGTATATGTCCTACCTGTTACACAGTTAATTTTTATCCAGACATCAACTGGGGCCCCAACCGCAATGAACCAGCTTGCAAAAGGTTGAGAACCCCTGGTTTAGAGCATAAGAAACAAATGGTAAAAAAAAAAAAGAACATTTTTGAAAAAATTTATTTTATCAATATGTTATGCTATGTCCCCTGTAGTGGACACCATGACTCAGTTGTTTAAAAAATAACATGACATGAAATTATGTTTAGACAAAAACAATGTGATTTTTTTTATTTATTTTTTTATCACCAATAAAATTGGGGGTTTCAGGATTTTTTTTAACCAACATTTGTATAACGATGATTCTCAACTAGGCTATGTAATGAAAGATATAACGGAATAAATTGATACACCATTTTACTTTATGGAATATGTGGGTAAATTACATTCAATGCAATGTATCTATACACTGTATCCAATTTGCACATTAATGTGTTCTTGGAGCAACATTTAATGAAAAAAGAAGTGTAATAATTGCAGTAGTAATTAGCAACATTTTAATAATAATGTCTAATATTTCATAGGAATATTGATGGAATTTATTTCCATATTCACTAGTTGTGTGTCCCAGAATGCCTGATAAACACGCTTTAAGTCCTGCTGTCCTCCACAGTGGACATGTATGAAATCAATGGCTGTTCTGTAACAGAAAGTCATTTTTTGATTTGAAACCCCAAAACGGTTTCCTGAGATGTTGGTTTATGAAATACCATTTGAAAAATAGTCTGATTTAAATTATTATTACAATATATCATCATATTTCTTGCATTGTGCTACATTTGGTCACTAAATTAATGTCAGACATTTTTAAAGACCAAGGAGAGGTTGTTTTCATGGTGAAACCTCCAAACATTGGCCTCTCTGTGAAGTCCTGGATGTGCTCTTTACAGGACCCAGGTGTGACATGTATGGTGTCTACAGTAGATGTGAAAGAGATTAATAAAAATGATGTTAATTCAGCCAGCTCACATACCTGTATTTTCTTCCTGTTTTCGGTCGAAGCCCAAAGTAGTCGATTATCGAGTTGGGAGAATGGGATCTCATACAGCCTGGTCGCACGCGCGAACTCGATAATCGACTGCTTTGGACTTCGACCGAAAACAGGAAGAAAATACAGGTATGTGAGCTGGCTGAATTAACATCATTTTTATTAATATCTTTCACATCTACTGCAGTCAGATTGACCGTGTTCACTCTTAATAACACCACTCACATGGCTGTGCACTTGTAATGACACATCAAGGATGTTAAGAGGCTAAAAGCAGGTTTAAAACTTGCCCCATTGAAGTCAACCAAATCGCCATCTGATATTCATATTAATAAGTAGAATAATAAGGAATGGTGGTTTTTGTGTGTTGTTGTTGGTGTAGTTGTAGTCTTACTGTAGGTAATAATGTTTGTTAATAGAGTCAGTTGGAGTGAGAAGCTCTGATGTTTTTGCGGCTTCGTGGTTTTGTAGAGCTGCAGTGATTTTACTTCTAATGAAAACCATCATATATACAGTCCAGAACAGAAGAGTGTGCAGGAAACCAGCCTTTTAGGATTACTCTTTTTTTTTTTTTTTTTTTTTTTGAAGGAAAGGCTCATCTTAATTTAAATGTAATTAAAATATTGTTATTAAAACAGCATTAGTAAAGTAAAGAGGGGTCAGTTTCACACTCCTACTGTGTCACATGATACCAAAGCAGTTGATGTGACACCAGAAGTTGAGAAGAAAATGCCCTTCATGTTTTTACCAAACTGGACACAGACCACCGTGCAATTCGTTTCTCTGAATCTGATTTCCTGGCTTGTGAACACACTGCTGTTGCCACACTTTTCATTTACAAAAGAAGTGAAACTCTAAGCAGACAGATGCTGTCAGTTTCACAGCTGTGACTGTGAAGCCTCTTGCTTCTGTGAGCTGGTCAGACTGCTCAAGGCTTGCAGCCGAGATCAACTCAACGACTGGCAGAGAGAGTTTGAAGGATGCGCTGATTTTGGTCTAATGCTGACTGTAGATGTGGCGTAATAACCAAGCCAATCTCTATTTCTTCATAATGTGGATGTAGATTGCTTAGAGATCCTGACTGGCCTTGTTCAAAACATTCCCTTTATCATATAATGCTTAAGCTTTGGGATCTAAATTAGCTTTATGGCATGACTTCAGATATGTAGTGACACTGACCGGTTTAAACTCAAGTGCGCAACATCTGATTGTGGTAGTCGGGATGAAAGTAATGCAATTATACTGTGTGTATTTAAATTGTAAGTATTCTTCGTAACATTGTCTTGATTTTTTTCAGGCCTGTTGCACAAAAGCTCATGCCTGGGCCATGGGAGGAACAGTCAGGCCTGGATGTTGAGGTAATGAAAATGCACAAGAACAACATGTATAAGGTTGATAGTCATTGTATATTCTTCATTATGGGTGTTCTTTCTTCCAACAGGAGCTACCCCTACAACATTTGGGGATTGACTGTGGGATACTTATGGTTATGGTGAGTTGCCAAGCTCATTTTCAGGATGTTTAGTGATGTCCACACAACAGCCATTGTTCATTTTTATTCATCTTGGTGAATTTATGCTCATACAAAAGGCATGGCAGCATAACAGCCTTTCTGCCTTTACAGTATACCTGGTACATAACTATGGAGGCAGCATTTAAAGATGGTCTTGGTGTAGACATAAAGATGTTTAATGTTAATTGTGGTGAATTACATTACAACTGTTCTTATCTTCATTCTGACGTGCCATATCTGAGGAGTTGGTGGTGCAAGGTTTGAGATTGAGGGGTATTCTATGTGAAATGAAAACTACTACATTAATGGATGCTACTGTCAAAATTGGGAAAGCATGATGAACATATTTGGTCAATGTCAATTACAGACATGGGCGAAGATTTGCACATTTTACACAGGAGGGCAGAAAGATGTGGGATGGAAGTCTGCCGCCTGTCTTTCACGTCCCTAGGAAAAGGAGACACAGATCTTTGGTAATATTTCAGTAAAAACTAGTGAAAGTAGCATGTATAATGTGCAGCTGTTTCTTAAACGATCTGTTTTACTTTTTGAAAGCACCTACACTCCCAGCTGAGAGGATAAAGGTTTCACAGGACGGGCCAGTGGCCACTGACATCTTGCAGGCATGTGTTCATAATCACTTTAATGTTGATGAAATGGCTTGGAATGACTCTATATTAAATCATGTTTCATATCTACAGTTGCTTGATGACATTCTCCAGAGGATCCTTGTCTTCGTATCTGCTCTGCAATCCTGAGGCTGGCTCTGACATGCCAGAGATGTGATATTGTCTGCTGGAGATACACTTCAGCTGGCGCGATAGTGAGTTCTGTGAGTGTGCTCGCCCCATCTTGTTTTTTGTGGGTATAACAATTAGGCTAGGTTAATCCAAAAAAAGTCATAAAACGTAAAAGCTTCCATTCCCTTTATCTGTGTGATCGTTTTACAGATTCCATCTCTGGGAAATCTCTCTCTCTCTCCTAGAGTATTAGGATGCTCTGATTAGTTATCCTTATAATATCATAGAATGCCAGTCTTTTGACATTGTTTTATTTTCATCTAGGGGACCCTTTGGCTCTGTGTGTCTTTATTTGAAGGGCAGCACATCCCTCACAGACGTCTCTCTCTCACTACACCCTGACCTTGGGATCTATTCTCTCCTCATTTATCTGTGTGGGCCTCGTCCTCTCCATGTATCCTTTTATTTTTTCACATTCCTGATCCTGTTTATTTCTAAATTGCATCAGTATTATCCTCAGACACGCACAGACCTGAGCGTTCACCCAAAATGAAAATTCTACATCATGTCATTCCAAACCTGTACATCTTCATCCATGAAACAACAGGAGACGTAAGTGAAAGGGAATGGATGGATGGATGGATGGATGGATGGATGGATGGATGGATGGATGGATGGATGGATGGATGGGCGGATGGATGGATGGATGGATGGGTGGATGGATGGATGGATGGGCAGATGGATGGATGGATGGATGGATGGATGGGCGGATGGATGGATGGATGGATGGATGGGCGGATGGATGGATGGATGGATGGGCGGATGGATGGATGGATGGATGGGCGGATGGATGGATGGATGGATGGATGGGCGGATGGATGGATGGATGGATGGATGGATGGATGGATGGATGGATGGATGGATGGATGGATGGGCGGATGGATGGATGGATGGATGGATGGGCGGATGGATGGATGGGCGGATGGATGGATGGATGGATGGATGGATGGATGGGCGGATGGTTGGATGGATGGATGGATGGATGGATGGATGGGCGGATGGATGGATGGATGGATGGGCGGATGGATGGATGGATGGATGGATGGATGGATGGGCGGATGGATGGATGGATGGGCAGATGGATGGATGGATGGGCGGATGGATGGATGGATGGATGGATGGATGGGCGAATGGATGGATGGATGGGCGGATGGATGGATGGATGGATGGGCGGATGGATGGATGGATGGATGGGCGGATGGATGGATGGATGGGCGGATGGATGGATGGATGGATGGGCGGATGGATGGATGGATGGATGGGCGGATGGATGGATGGATGGGAGGATGGATGGATGGATGGGCGGATGGATGGATGGATGGATGGATGGATGGGCGGATGGATGGGCGGATGGATGGATGGATGAATGGATGGGCGGATGGATGGATGGATGGATGGGCGGATGGATGGATGGATGGATGGGCGGATGGATGGATGGATGGATGGGCGGATGGATGGATGGATGGATGGGCGGATGGATGGATGGATGGGCGGATGGATGGATGGATGGATGGATGGATGGGCGGATGGATGGATGGATGGATGGATGGATGGATGGGCGGATGGATGGATGGATGGATGGGCGGATGGATGGATGGATGGATGGATGGGCGGATGGATGGATGGGCGGATGGATGGATGGATGGATGGGCGGATGGATGGATGGATGGATGGATGGATGGGCGGATGGATGGATGGATGGATGGGCGGATGGATGGATGGATGGATGGATGGATGGGCGGATGGATGGATGGATGGGCGGATGGATGGATGGGCGGATGGATGGATGGATGGATGGATGGGCGGATGGATGGATGGATGGATGGATGAATGGGCGGATGGATGGATGGATGGGCGGATGGATGGATGGGCGGATGGATGGATGGATGGATGGATGGATGGATGGATGGATGGGCGGATGGATGGATGGATGGATGGATGGATGGATGGATGGATGGATGGGCGGATGGATGGGCGGATGGATGGATGGATGGATGGGCGGATGGATGGATGGATGGATGGGCGGATGGATGGATGGATGGATGGATGGATGGATGGATGGATGGATGGGCGGATGGATGGATGGATGGATGGATGGATGAATCCCTTGTTCTGAACTGAAAGTGGCACCACCTGGACCACCTGTTAGAAATAAGCTGCAGATCCAAACATTTATCCACTGATCTACAGAGACAGACAGTGGCAGATTTAATAATAAGTTATCAAATTAAATGTAACAACTTCATGTGAACAGTTGAATGTGTCAGCAAGAATTACCTTTCAATCAAGTGTAACTCCTTTATGTTAAAAACTCCACTCAATGTGTTTATGAAATTAAATTGACTTTAAGTTTAATTAAAATGATTTTTGGACATTGCTAATTGTAGTAGTGGTTCACATATATGTTTAATCTTGGAAGTGTAAATAATACTGTGCCTAATGAATGATTTGTGATGTCATAACCAGCACTTTCTGAAACAAAGAAACTAATAATAAATGAATGAATCGAATTGGATGATTTGTCTTTTTTATTCAGAAGTTTTAAGGCCACCTTTGGCTTGAAGTACATGCTAGTATTATTTTTATCTGCATAAAGAGATCAGTGTAATTAGTTCCAATGTGAGAACAGTGTTTATACTGACAACAAAGAGCACATTCAGTAGTAGAGAAGGTAGTGGCTAAATTGCTTTTAAGAATGTAGACCCAATCAGATCGAGGCCAGTCACGTCTTGATTGTCCACCATTGCTTTCGCATCTGTGGTCTATAAATAAAAAATAATATACATCAGATGTTATTTTTAAAAAACAACACTTTAACACCCCATACTCAGTGGCATAGGAGATAACACTTTGACTTTCAATCATGGTGATGTTACTTTCACTAAGTACGTGGCTCAGTGGATTATCGCTTGCCTATCATACATGAAAGACTGGGTTCAATTCCCATAGTTGTGAATGTTTTTCAGCATTTACAAGCTTTCAATAAATCTTCTTCCACACTGCTGATTCTACAGAACAGACTCAGTGGCTCAGTTGATAAAGTGCTGGGCTTTAATCAAAGAGAATTGAGTTCAAGTCTCACTCTTGCTTGATTTAAATTGTTGTGATTATATCAAACAAAGTGTCCAAAACACCAGTTCTTAGTGTGAAAGCCACAGTGGTGTAAGTGGTTAAACACATGTTTTCGGCTGACAGATTGCACTGGAGGAATGGGTTCAATCCCCACCCCTTCAGGAGGGCGAAACACTTTTATGTTTATAATGATTGATTTGCAATGGTGTAATTCACACAAATCACCACAGGAGGGCGAAACACTTTTATGTTTATAATAATTGATTTGCAATGGTGTAATTCACGGAAATCACCACAGGAGGGCGAAACACTTTTATGTTGAATATAATTGATTTGCAATGGTGTAATTCACACAAATCACCACAGGAGGGCGAAACACTTTAATGTTGAATATAATTGATTTGCAATGGTGTAATTCACACAAATCACCACAGGAGGGTGAAACACTTTAATGTTGAATATAATTGATTTGCTATGGTGTAATTCACACAAATCACCACAGGAGGGCGAAGCACTTTTATGTTGAATATAATTAATTTGCTATGGTGTAATTCACACAAATCACCAAAGGAGGGCGAAACACTTTTATGTTGAATATAATTGATTTGCAATGGTGTAATTCACACAAATCACCACAGGAGGGCGAAACACTTTAATGTTGAATATAATTGATTTGCAATGGTGTAATTCACACAAATCACCACAGGAGGGTGAAACACTTTAATGTTGAATATAATTGATTTGCTATGGTGTAATTCACACAAATCACCACAGGAGGGCGAAGCACTTTTATGTTGAATATAATTAATTTGCTATGGTGTAATTCACACAAATCACCAAAGGAGGGCGAAACACTTTTATGTTGAATATAATTGATTTGCAATGGTGTAATTCACACAAATCACCACAGGAGGGCGAAGCACTTTTATGTTGAATATAATTAATTTGCTATGGTGTAATTCACACAAATCACCAAAGGAGGGCGAAACACTTTTATGTTGAATATAATTAATTTGCTATGGTGTAATTCACACAAATAACCACAGGAGGGCGAAGCACTTTTATGTTGAATATAATTGATTTGCAACGGTGTAATTCACACAAATAACCACAGGAGGGCGAAGCACTTTTATGTTGAATATAATTGATTTGCAACGGTGTAATTCA
This sequence comes from Semotilus atromaculatus, assembly GCA_031834385.1. Taxonomy (NCBI): domain Eukaryota; kingdom Metazoa; phylum Chordata; class Actinopteri; order Cypriniformes; family Leuciscidae; genus Semotilus; species Semotilus atromaculatus. The sequence continues at coordinate 54,305,913 of JAULUF010000009.1, forward strand.
CACAAATAACCACAGGAGGGCGAAGCACTTTTATGTTGAATATAATTGATTTGCAACGGTGTAATTCACACAAATCACCACAGGAGGGCGAAACACTTTTATGTTGATTATAATTGATTTGCAATGGTGTAATTCACACAAATCACCACAGGAGGGCGAAACACTTTTATGTTGATTATAATTGATTTGCAACGGTGTAATTCACACAAATCACCACAGGACGGCGAAACAATTTAATGTTGAATATAACTGATTTGCAATGGTGTAATTCACACAAATCACCACAGGAGGGCGAAACACTTTAATGTTGAATATAACTGATTTGCAATGGTGTAATTCACACAAATCACCACAGGAGGGCGAAACACTTTTATGTTGATTATAATTGATTTGCAACGGTGTAATTCACACAAATCCCCACAGGAGGGCGAAACACGAGATCACGTGACCCATCGACAGCGATGCCAGCATAGTTTTCAGCTCTGCTCGCATAATCGTTTTTTTCAATTATCCTATCACATATTTTAAATATTTCGACACCTTTCTCATCATGAACCTTTCCCCAACCAAAGAAGCACGGAAAAGGGAAAATGAACAATCGCCTATGAAGAAAAAATTTAAGGATTCAGCCATTTCCAAGGAAGAACTCGATACAGCTATTGCTAATGGCATAAAGCTAGCCCTCCAAGAACAACAACGCGGTCTAGATGTGGCCGTAGCCTCCGCTGTCAGGGAAGCTGTAGACTCTATCCTGGTCCCAGCACTACGTGATTTACGAACCGAAATCCAAAAGACTAATGAAACCGTAAAGGAGATTAGCACTGAACTTGAGAATGTTGCCAAATCCTCTAAACGGATTCAAGGCCGATTGGACTCTGTTCAGACGGCTGCACGAGAGGACAGGCGATCGGTTATCGAATTGAAGACCCAGATAGACCAGCTCACCACAAAGTTGACAGACATGGAGGACAGGGGACGAAGGAATAATGTAAGGCTGGTTGGCTTACCGGAAGCAGTGGAGGGTTCGGATGCAATAGGCTACCTGAAAGAGAATCTTCCCAGATGGATCCCCTCATTGGTGGACCGAGACATTGAAATTGAACGGGCTCATCGTGTGTATGATGGAGGAGAGGCTAAATCCAACAAGCCGCGCACCCTTATCTTCAGATTACTGCGTTGGCAAGACAGAACGGCTATCCTGAACGGTGCACGTCAAGTTTATCCAGTGAAATACGCAGCCAACGGTGCCACCCGCTCACGCGCATCCGCTCACCTGCTCACGCCTCCCGCTCACACTTCGGCGCCAACAACCGGCACTATCTTGTTCTTTCCCGATTATAGTCCAGCGACAACAGCAAAGAGAAAGAGCTTCAGTTCTACCATGAAGAAGGCTAAAGACATGGGCCTGGAGCCATTCCTTCTTTATCCCGCGCGGATTAAACTGCAGTATAAAGGTGAGAGGAAGATGTTCGACTCCCCCCAGGCCGCCGAAGATTTTATCAACTCTCTTCCTCGGAGGTCAACATCTACACCGGTACGGCGCGATGGTGGTGCTACTGACACAGCCTCAACTCCGACCAAAGAAAAGAACGACGGGGACTCTCCTCACGCTAGAGAAGGCGATTCAGTGGACATGGAGGAATGAACTCTGATCACTTAACAAGTTTTCTTGCATGGACAATCTTAGGATCATCACCACAAGGCATTTTGGAATGTAAGTGTAGTTAGGCTACATCCTCTGACAATATTGTTTCTTTGAAATGACCTAAAACTAGTATGCTAATGTAACCTTGTTTTACAAGTTCGAGAGGTGACGAATATATTCATTTAATGTGCTACGATTGTGTGGGCTTATCTGATACTATAGCCAGACGTTGGGCTGGATTGGTCACGTATCAGACGATGTTTGTTCTTACAGACCTACGGCTTTTTGCCCGTGCGGTCTGTGTTTTGTTTTGTTTTTGTATATAGTTCCCCCCCTCCTCCTCCCCCCTCCTTACAGACATATTCCTACTTTTTTGATAGAACATCAGCAGTGGGACATCTGTACGATAGTTGGCAGGATGCTTACACACTTCTGTTATATACTAAAACATGCTCATATTTTAAGACAGATCTTAGCGATATAATATGTCGATGCAGTCTCTGAATATATTATCACTCAATGTAAATGGCCTAAACTCCGCTATCAAACGCACTCGTGTTCTTGAGTATATATATCGCAAAAAGGTAGACATCGCCCTTATTCAAGAAACACACCTAAAACAATGCGACGTGGCACGATTTCAGAATAAATATTATAGATTAATTGCATCATCATGCGCCCTAAATAAAACCAAGGGAGTATGCATCCTTCTTAACCGGAAGATATCATGCAATGTAAATGTTACTGGACATGATGAGAATGGAAGACTTGCTTTTGCCCGGGTTTGTATACTCAATCATAAATTAGCTTTCACGTCCATATACTGCCCAAATGAGCCTGACAGAGTTTTCTTTTCTTACATTGAAAACACATTGTTAGAACAAAATGACTGTTCTTTAGTGGTGGGAGGTGACTTCAATGCAGTCCTTAACCCGTCCCTTGATAAATCTAATTCAGATGTAACAGCCAATCCTTCATCTACCTTATTGAATATGCTTCTCAAAGATTTAAATCTTGTGGATATCTGGCGTATACAGAACGTTACTGCGAGAGATTACACATTTTTCTCCAATAGACATAAATCATTTTCCCGGATAGATTATATTTTTCTTAGCCCAACCCTAATTGCAGGACATACTTCCATTACTATTTTACCAATTCTATTATCTGATCATTCCGCACTTATATGCAACATCGATCTGCCCAACATCAAGTCAAAGGCCCCCAGGTGGCGTTTAAATACATCTTTACTAACTAACGCTGGATTTCTTAGTTCACTCAAAGCAAAATTAAAAGATTTTTTAGATATTAACACAAAGGATTGTCCTAATCCGCAAATTCTATGGGAGGCTACAAAATGTTTTTTACGTGGTTTCTGTATTTCATTCTCCTCAACTTTAGCTAAAACAAAAGTTTCCCAGATCACAAATCTTGAAAACAAAATAGAATCATTAGAGAATTTGCAAAAACATAGCTTCTCAGATGATCAGTCTAAATTGCTGGCATCTTTGAAGGATGAATACAAGACACTGGCCGTATCAAAGGCGGAATTTATCTTGCATAGAACCAGACAAAAGTACTATTTTGAAGCAGAGAGGCCTAGTCATCTACTCGCTCTTATGCTTAAAGAATGCGAAACAAAAGCTTACATCCCAGCAATAAATACACCTAAGGGCAAAATTACTACCAATCCGCAGGCCATCAATAATACATTCTTAACATTTTATGAAAACCTATACAAATCAGAGGTTTCTTATGACGATGCTACCAGCAAACTTTTTCTTGACAAACTAAAGCTTCCCTGCCTCAAGCAAACTGATCAAGATGATCTGGAGGCTGTATTAGAGCTGGACGAACTTCATAAAGCTGCGAAATGTCTCAACAAAGGCAAATCGCCTGGTTTGGATGGCCTACCTCCAGAGCTTTATTTAGAGATATGGGACATGGTGGGCACACTCATGCTGGATTCGTTTAATTTTGCAATCCAAAATGGGACCTTCCATAGAGACCAAAAAACAGCACTTATCACTCTACTTTTGAAAAAGGGAAAAGATCCTTTTGAGTGTTCTAGCTTTAGACCAATATCTTTACTTACAAGTGATCTAAAGATATATGCCAAAGTACTCGCTCTGCGTCTGGAAAAAGTTATTCAATCTCTAGTAAAAGAAGACCAAACAGGCTTTATCAAGGGACGCTATGCATCTGATAACATGAGAAGGCTGCTACACATTATAGAGGTGGCAGAGACACACCCCAATCCTTGTGCTGTGTTTTCACTGGACGCAGAGAAAGCCTTCGATAGGATAGAGTGGAAATATATGTGGGCAGTTCTACAACGTTTCGGTTTCAGGCATAATTTCATATCAATGATTAAGGCGCTATACCACTCACCTTTAGCAAGTGTTCTAACAGGTGACATAATTTCTTCTCCTTTTACCCTGCAGCGTGGTACAAGACAGGGGTGTCCACTCTCGCCACTTTTATTTTGTCTTTCTCTGGAACCTCTAGCACAAGCCATCAGGCAATCTACAGCTTCCCCTATGGAAATTGGTCATCATAATCATATTATATCTCTGTACGCGGATGATATAATTCTGTTCTTAGATAACTTTGATACCTCTATTCACCCAGTTGTTAAAGAATTTGATAATTTTAGCAGTCTGTCAGGCTACAAAATTAACTGGACAAAATCTGCACTTATGCCTCTGAATAATATACACACAAGTGTTCCTATTCCCAGCTATATTCACATCAAAAGCTCTTTTACATATCTGGGCATTACAATATATAAAAACATACATAAAATTACCAGAGACAACTTCAACACTATGTTAAGCAAAATAAAGTCAGACATTCATAGATGGAGGAATCTAAAAACGTCTCTTCAAGGTAGAATTAATACAGTTAAAATGAACATATTGCCCCGTTTTAATTTTCTTTTCTTTATGTTACCACTTGGCCCCCCTCCAAATTACTTTAAAGACATTCACTCTATGATTTCCAGTTTTATTTGGGATGGTAGACGGCCCAGGGTTCGTTTGAATACACTGCAACGGCCCAAACTGCTGGGTGGTCTAGCTGTACCAAACGTTGAACTTTATTATTGGTCATTTCAGATCAGGGCGCTCAGCAAATGGGTAGACCCACAGTCTACCACTGCATGGAGATTGATTGAATCTGCTAAAATATTACCACACAAACTGCAAGATATCCTATTCTCTAGTGTAACAAACAAAACAATAAAAGAGAGTTTCGGGCCCATCATTGCTAACTCTATACAAGTGTGGAAGAAAGCAGAACGGTGGATGGGCGGCCCACCTAAATTCTGTCGGAACACGCCACTATGGCATAACCAGAGATTATTATGTGGCAACAAACCATTTAATCAGCCATCCTGGTCATCCCTTGGGGTGAATACTTTAGGTGATATATATGATACTCAAGGTCTCTGCTCCATTCAAGATTTAAAAACACGCTTTTATCTTCCTGCGTCCTCTTATTTTGTTTATTTTCAGCTAAGATCAGCATTAAAAACGTATGGAGTTCCCTGGAATTCTCCTCTCCCCTCACATCCCATGTTACAATGGATTGCACCAATACTGGGTAGACCTTCTGTCTCTTTAATATATAGTGCATTGATTCAGCATAGGGCCAAAACATTACCAATTGAATCTATATGGAACAGGGAGTTGGGGAGTTTAAATGTAAACCTAGATTGGGAAAGAATATGGTATAATTTAAGCAGAACTTCTAAGAACCTAGCGCACCAATTAATTCACTTCAAAACAATACATAGAGCCTACATCACACCTTATAGGAGATTCCAGATGAAATTACAACCTACTCACAACTGTCATATATGTAACACTGCTTCACCTGGAACGTTTTTACACATGTTTTGGGAGTGTCCAGTTATCTCTAACTTCTGGTTGCATGTAAACTCATCTTTAGCGGATATACTTGACATTTTTTATGTTCCTAATCCTGGTTTCTGTCTTCTTAATGATAATTCTGATATAAATCTAAAGCAAATTCAGTTCAAAATGTTGTTCGCAGGGTTTACCTCTGCAAAGAAAACAATTTTGAAAAACTGGTTCTTTCCGGATATGTGTATGGAATCATTCTGGATCCATAGCCTTGTCAACATTGTCAACCTTGAACATACAACTGCACGACTCAATAAGGCGCAACCAGCGACTGTACAAGCTTGGAACTCTTTCTCATCTAGGATTATTTCTTGGTCCAGGGACAACAGCTAGGCAATCTTTGATGTGAACTCTACCTGCCAAACATATTTCTGTTGTTTTATGTATTGTCTTATCATATGTATTGTCTCACTCATCCATTCACTACCATTGTGATGTTTTTTTTTTTTTTTTGTTTGTTTTTTTTTGTTTGTTTTTTTCATTATATAGTCACATATGATTTTGGAGATGTCTGTAACCCCCCCTCCCCCCTCCCCGGAAAACAATAAAAATGTTGATCACAAAAAAAAGGAGGGCGAAACACTTTTATGTTGATTATAATTGATTTGCAATGGTGTAATTCACACAAATCACCACAGGAGGGCGAAACACTTTTATGTCTATAATAATTGATTTGCAACGGTGTAATTAATGGAAATTACCACAGGAGGGCAAAACACTTTTTCATTTATTAGACTCAATTTGCATCATTGTAATTCATGGAAATCACCACAGGAGGGCGAAACACTTTTATGTTGAATATAATTGATTTGCAAAGGTGTAATTCACACAAATCACCACAGGAGGGCGAAACACTTTTATGTTGATTATAATTGATTTGCAATGGTGTAATTCACACAAATCACCACAGGAGGGCGAAACACTTTTATGTTGATTATAATTGATTTGCAACGGTGTAATTCACACAAATCACCACAGGACGGCGAAACAATTTAATGTTGAATATAACTGATTTGCAATGGTGTAATTCACACAAATCACCACAGGAGGGCGAAACACTTTTATGTTGATTATAATTGATTTGCAATGGTGTAATTCACACAAATCACCACAGGAGGGCGAAACACTTTTATGTTGATTATAATTGATTTGCAATGGTGTAATTCACACAAATCACCACAGGAGGGCGAAACACTTTTATGTCTATAATAATTGATTTGCAATGGTGTAATTAATGGAAATTACCACAGGAGGGCAAAACACTTTTTCATTTATTAGACTCAATTTGCATCATTGTAATTCATGGAAATCACCACAGGAGGGCGAAACACTTTTATGTTGAATATAATTGATTTGCAATGGTGTAATTCACACAAATCACCACAGGAGGGCACAACGTTTTAGGTATTTTGACTTTTTTGCCAAACAATTTATTTTTCCAGGAGAGAGGAAAAAACAGATAAGTGTAAATCGATCTGATTGTCTGTTAATGTTGCATTGCGATGTGAGTATATTCTTCTGCTTTCGGCTTTCACCATCTTGCAGAACGATAGTACATTTAAGTTACAAGACCATTTGTATTAGTGTAATTCTCTGTTATAACCACAAGAGGGCACAATTGGACTTAATTTGTTTTGGTGTAATTCACAAAATTCAGCATAAATAAGTCAGTGTTTTGATTTAGTTGCATATATATTTATTTGAATTTTGAACACAAGACAGGACGGATCATAGACAGTGTAAATAGTTACGTTTGTTAGTTCTCACCCTCTTACAGAAGTGTAGCGCATTTACACTTGCTAATTAGATGGTGCGATTCTCACAAATCATCACAGGAGGGCAAAACTGCTTTATGTTCATTAAACTAATTTTGCAATGGTGTAAAATCACCACAGGAGGGCGCAATAACAAGCTTGAATATTGAAAATTTTAAATTAACTTGACAAATCAACAGTTTCACAAATCAAGAAGTTTTTCATTAAGAATAGCACAGTTTAAACAGCTATTCTTGTTTAGTCAGATAATACAAGAGGAGTATAATTACAAATCCTTGCAATGTCAGTGAACACCAAGTATTGTAATTGAGTATTTTTCCACAATGACAAAAAGTTCAACATCTTGTGGTTTGAACTATAAAAAAGTAATCAACATTTTTTTCATTGCTTTTACACTAATCATCAAATCTCACAGACATGATGAACATCTTTTCCTCAACCTAAGTTAAGATCAAATCTAAATTACCTTAATAATTATACCAGCTTCTGTGGCTCAGTGGATAGTCGTCTACCTTTCAACCCAGAAAGTTCTGGTTCAAACCCAACATTTGCTTAAGTTATTCATCATTTAACACAAAGCTCTTGATCAAACCTGTTCAAAACACTCCTCATCTCAGCAGACTCAGTGGCTCAGAGAAAGAGTTGTGTTTCAATCACAGCGTCCTGAGTTCAAATCCCACTATTGCTGACTGTCAATTATTCTCATCAGACGAGGACTCCCAAAAAACAGCTTTTGTTGTGAAATCCATGATGGGTGAGTGGATAAACACACACTCTCTGAAGACAAGACTGTGATGAAGACAGGTTCAAATCTCACTTTAACTGCATTATAACAAACTCTCAGGATAACAGTGAAATAGATGTGTGTGTGGAAGTAGATGTTCCTTCACACCAAAAGACAAGAGATCTGTGGCTCACAGGTAAGAGCGTGGCTTTATGGGTTCAGAGGTTGCTGGTTCGATCCCAGCTGGGTCTATGATGTCGGTCGGTGTGTTTAAAGTGACTTTAAACTTAACTAGCTACTACTATTGCTGACTTTCAAAGACAAACATACCAGGAGAACCAGTTTAATCGTGACGTCTGTGGTGGTTTAGTGGTAGTGGTACCATCCCTGGAGTGAAAGGTTGCCAGTTCTATCTCAGCTTGTTGTAATAGTTTTACACTGTTGTGATTTCAGACTCCATTTCAAAAGATAAACATACCGGGAGAACCGTCTGAACTGTGCAGGCTCTGGTGGCTCAGTGGTGGAGTCATGGTGCAGACCTTCCTAAGGTCCATGGTTCGAGCCTGAGTCAGGTGCCTGCACACACAGAAATAGTCAAAGTATTTATCATATTTTTAAACGTAGCAAATCATAATCGCGACGAGGCATAACCACAGTGACAAGCGCTCCGAAACACACAAAGTACGTGGCTCAGTGGATGATCGCTTGCCTATTATACATGAAAGACTGGGTTCAATTCCCACATTTGTGAATGTTTTTCATCATTCACAAGCTTTCAATAAATCCTCTTCCACACTGCCTATTCTACAGAACAGACTCAGTGGCTCAGTTGATAAAGCATTGGGCTTTAATCAAGGAGATATGAGTTCAAGTCCCACTCTTATGTAAGTTAAATTATTGTGATTATATCAAACAAAGTGTCCAAAACACCAGCTCTCAGTGTGAAAGCCACAGTGGTGTAAGTGGCTAAACACACGTTCTGTGAAGGTAAGGCTGTGCTAAAGTTAAGGTTCAAATCCCACCTCTGTTTGCTGTCCCTGCAATTTAAATAAAATTGTTATCGATAGTTGTTATATCAAACAAAGTGTCCAAAACACCAGCTCTCAGTGTGAAAGCCACAGTGGTGTAAGTGGTTAAACACACGTTCTCAGCTGACAGGTTGCACTGGAGGACTGGGTTCAATCCCCACCTCTGCATGTTTTCTTGTAAAATCCCAGGGATCCTCCAGGTGAAGAGTGAAATATAAGTTCCAGCACATGTGTCAGTAAGAGATCTGTGGCTCACAGGTAAGAGCGCTGCCTCACGGGTTCAGAGGTTGCTGGTTCGATCCCAGCCAGATCTCCACGATACGAGTGAATGGTGTGTGTATGAAGGGGCGGGGATGAGTCGGGTCCCCCCCCGAACCCCGTCACGATGTCCAGCAGGGGGTATGCTTCTTTATACAATGGAAAAATAAAATTAGCAGACTAAAAATTTTGCGCCGCCATCCCTTCCCCACCTATTTAGGTTCCCATCATTTTCCCTTTTTAAAGGGGGGACCCTCCAAAAAGAAAATGATGCTAACCTACATGTTCGTGCCAGACAACAACATTCACACGTTAGAAGTCTCACCCGTCCATCAGCAGAAGTCCATCATTACAGTCAATGTCTGTCCACTCGTCCCAGAGCTCTGCTTCTGATGACTGGACGCTCCAAACACATCCCGGATTCTGTAGAGGACACATAAACACAAACATTACTTCATATAATATATCTAAGTTTTAAATAACATGATTTTAATATTAGTCTAAATTATAGTTGATAAATATAAGATGTATGTTAACATGTATGTTAACACTGCCTAATAGACATTAAAATATATTGCACACAGCAACCAACAGCAGGAACATCAAAGATCTATTTTATAATATGAACATCAGTGGGTGATTATTTGAACAATTATAAAGTTAAAGCAACAATTAATAACTTCTTCTAAAGCTGTCAGTGAGAAAGAGATCAGCATGTAAACAAAGTCTGTGATACAGAAGATGTGACTCCATTCATTCATGACTGACTGTCATTTAGAGAGCAGTATTTTAAAACACAGCCTTTTAAAACACGATTTTAGGTTAAAGACAGCATCTGGAAATCTGGCTTGTAGTGTTCGCGTGGAAACGCACAAATAACAAAACATTGAATTTGTCATAACATGAATAAACGCACAGAGGCCTGCAATAACATCTCACAAGACAGAATGCTTAATTACTTAACTAAAACTAAATAACAAGTGCAAGTGCACAGAATAAGGACTTCATAAGGATAATGTAAGAGGATGCAGGGCACTGTGTTAGTTACTTACAGGTGAGTCGCGTGTCACTCGATTCCTGCAGCTTTATCGCAGCGTGTGCAGGAATATGTGCTGTTTAGTGGCATTAAAACACTGTCACAGAGCTGTCATCCTCAGGATATGTATTTAAAACGGTCTACTACTCCCATAGACTACTCCACTGTTGTTGCAACAAAACAAACGTCATGTGGTCAAACATCCGAAGGTGTGCGACTGAACGTGAAGCCGCTTACGCCGCCTAGTGGAGCGGGGGAAAACTGCACTTCCGTTTCTGCCACACAAATCGTGCTAGAATTATAATGCCAATCGAATTTGGGGAATGGCTATATATATATATATAAAATAAAAATTAATACATACATTAACATATTCATACTCAAGCAAGTTCCCATTTATTGTGTTCAATCAAATGTGTATTAGGTAAATCACCAAAGGCTCCCTCTTGTGGTCAACAAGTGTATCAACATTAATAAATGAAACGAGTCGACGAACAAGGCGGCCAGTCGAAGGTGAGAGTGAGATTTAATTTGATGTATTTTACAACTAATGTATCGGTTTGTCAGGGCTTCGACCAGCAGAGAAACACAGGTTTATGAGTTTCAGCAGATAAACCAGATCAGCCTCAACTGATGGAGTAAAACTGTTGTGTTGAACTCAAAAGCACATAGGGCTACTCAAAGGTAAACACAGAGAAAACACAGGACTAAAGATCTCCCAAAGCTCTTAGTTGGCCAAAGTAGATGTGCAATTGTTTTTGTTTATGTAAATGAATGTGCATCAAAATGACTGTTAAATGACATATATTATCATAAGATAATGCTAATGATTTTAAAGGTGTCTCCTGATATATCTTGTGACTGGTTATCACAGCAGGAGATCAGATGATTCAGCGGCTCCTCCTGGAGGACAATCTGACACTGAGATGTTCTCAAGCACGTCCTGCTCTGAGTCTCTATCTGAAGATCTGGCTTATCATATATGGATGGAGGAGGGCGACAGTGAGCAGGGGAATATATATTTTAGGGGGTTGTAAAGTCAGCCTAACTGATCTACCGGTACACAGAAACAGAAAGACAAATGTCACTTTTTTTAAACGCAGGTTAAACCGTGGCTGGCCAGGACTGGCTGGTCGGAAGGATTGATCACTCTTCATGCATTTATTGGTTATTTGATTAAATAAATATACTTGATTAAAGCCTGTATCAAAATAACAGTTGACATGCATATGTAATCTACAAACTAACTAACCACTGCTGTAACTGTGATTTTTATGTCCTGATTAATATAACAGGCACAGGAGTGAGATCTGATCAGCGTGTCAGCTGTTTCCCATTGTGGACAATAATAAGTGTTTCTGCATTTACATTTAAAAATAGCAGTAGCTGCAAAGAGACTAAAATTGTGTGTAATCCTGCTCCTGATGAGCCAGTTTCCTGAGTTTAGCTCTCCCTGATCAAAAACACCTGAAGCAGATCATCAAGGTCTTCAGGCTTACTACAAACTTCCAGGCAGGTGTGATGGACTTTCTAAATGAAATAAAAACTGTTTGAATACGTAAATAAGGTTATTTACATGTTATGTGTTTATCAGTTTGAGTTTTAAGATTAATAAAGTTCTCAGTGACAATTATGACTGTAGATTTGTTTTAATATTTCAGTTTCATGTGTTTAATTGCATGACTGATCGTGGTATGTTGATAAATTGAACATTTTCCTCCACTTTTTTACAATGAAATTATTTCAAACAAATAAACACAAAATAATGCTAGAAATTATTAGGTGAATCATATTTACAAACCATTTACATATGGGGGGAAAAAAGATGCAAAAAAATGTAAACGTCTAAGAAATGTCTAGACAAAAATGGTTGACCTTTCTTGAAAATAAAAATTCACACATGACCCAAAAACAAGCCATGCCTCGTCAGGACTTCTGTGAGCAGAGGATAATCATTTTCCTTCAAACATGAGAGTCTTCAAATCCCATCTACTGACTTTTTCCTTCAAAAAAAAAAAAAAAAAACACTCAATAAATAACACTCTCACTCTAAAACACACACAACTCTCATTAACACCCATCAACTCAACAGACTCAGTGGCTCAGCTGATGAAGTGTTGGGCTTTAATCAAAGAGATTTGAGTTCAAGTCTCACTCTTGCTTACGTTAAATTATTGGGATTATTTCAAACAAACAAAGTGGCCAAAACACCAGCTCTCAGTGTGAAAGCCACAGTGGTGTAAGTGGCTAAACACACGTTCTGTGAAGGTAAGGCTGCGCTAAAGTTCAGGTTCAAATCCCACCTCTGTTTGCTGTCCCCACAATTAAATAAAATTGTTATCGATAGTTGTTATATCAAAGAAAAGGCCCAAAACACCAGCTCTCAGTGTGAAAGCCACAGTGGTGTAAGTGGTTAAACACACGTTCTCAGCTGACAGGTTGCACTGGAGGACTGGGTTCAATCCCCACCTCAGCATGGTTTCTTGTAAAATCCCAGGGCTCCTCCAGGTGAAGAGTGAAATACAAGTTCCAGCACATGTGTCAGTAAGAGATCTGTGGCTCACAGGTAAGAGCGCTGCCTCATGGGTTCAGAGGTTGCTGGTTCGATCCCAGCCAGATCTCCGCGATACGAGTGAATGGTGTGTGTATGAAGGGGCGGGGATGAGTCGGGTCCCCCCCCGAACCCCGTCACGATGTCCAGCAGGGGTTATGCTTCTTTATACAATGAAAAAGAAAAATTAGCAGACTAAAAATTTTGCACCGCCGTCCCTTCCCCACCTATTTAGGTTCCCATCATTTGCTTTTTAAAGGGGTGACCCTCCAAAAAGAAAATGATGCTAACCTACATGTTCGTGCCAGACAACAACATTCACACGTTAGAAGTCTCACCCGTCCATCAGCAGAAGTCCATCATTACAGTCAATGTCTGTCCACTCGTCCCAGAGCTCTGCTTCTGATGACTGGACGATCCAAACACATCCCGGATTCTGTAGAGGACACATAAACACAAACATTACTTCATACTGAATAACTAAAACATCAGAAGATAAAAGTTAGTCTATATAATAGTTAGGCTAAATGTAATTGACTACATAAATTCAAGACCTAAAGTTGTACAATGTCAAATATCAATATATGAATCAATAATAATATGTTGATTTGACTGTTCTTTAAATTAAGTTACTGTCTTACACAGAACTACAGGAACATTGCATAAAAAACAAACAGCCTCCTGACCAAAAAAGACCGAACAGATGTTTTTTGTTCAATGCAGCTTTTACATTATTTGGAAATGTTAAGGTTATGATTAGCTTTAATTCACTATAAACAATTAATAAAGAAAAATAAGATGACAAATCTAAGTGTTAACGGGTCATAGGTGGTTATCTAATAGATTATCGGTAATAGATTATTACCCAAGGTTAGAATGCAACAACAGAAAAAAACACGATTCTTACTTCATAATATGAATATCAGAGGGATTCATTAAAAGATTTTGCAATGCAAAAACAACTGATTCATTCGTTTGACAGCGAGTTCAACAAGAGCAGAATGTAAACAAAGTCTGTGATAACCCTTCATAGAGGATGACCTTCATATCCTTCATAACTGTCAAATAACAAGACTTAACGTTAAAGACCACAACCAAATGAACGTGTGCGTTTTAGTTCATGTTCGGTAATTTTAGTCACAATAAATGCAACATTCAATCATCACAATGTGAATCTAAATAAACTGACATGAGCCCTGCTATGAACTATCAGAAGAAAGCAACAACACATAACTACTTAAAAACGTAAATAACGACTTAAGAGCACAGAATAATGACTTAAAGTCTTATTAAGAGAATGCAAGAGAAAAGCACTTTCTCTGTAACGTTAGTTTACTTACATTACAGTGGAGTCTTTCGCGTGACATCTTTTCTTCCTGAACTTTATCGCAGCGTGTGTCGGATTTGTTTGTTTATGGGCTGAAATATGTGTCGTTGAGTGAAATAAAAATACTGTCATCTGCAGTTTATGTAGTTTAAACGGTCTGCTCGTGTTGTGGCCACTGTAACAGGTGTGTTGACAAGCATCAGGAGCTGTCGGACTGAACCTGAAACTCGGTGACGCCGCCTAGAGGAGCGGATGAGAAACTGCACTTCCGTTTGAAACGACGACATGATCGAGGCCTGAAATATACATTTAATCTATTTTCCGAAAAATCACTGATTTTGTCACGGTCTCGACCAGCAGAACAACATGGATCTACCAGTTTTATAAAATGAACCAGATCACCTCTCACCTGATGGGGTAACGTTAAAAAGATTAATTGTGTTGAACTCAAAGGCACGTGTTCATAGTGTTAACGCGTAAAATACGGTTCTATTTTCTTATTTTTATACGTTTTTTTTGTTGGTATGTTTAAAGTAGCTGTTTGTCTGTCTGTAGTTATTTGTAGTGATATCCATCATGTTTGTTCACAGTTAAACAATGCCCTCGTGTTGTGTCAGTTCAAGTAGGTTTTCAGTATTTATAATAAAGCATGATTGTGTATTTGAAACATAGGACAGATCAAGACAAAGCATTAATATTATTTTCTTTATCAAAATGCCTGTCAAATCTATAAACCAATGCAATGGCTGATATTACGAGTAAAATGTTGTGTAATAGTGTCTATTTACTGATTAAAAAGGCACAGTTGTGAGATCAGATCAGAATAGTGTCAGTTGCTCCTCCTTGTGGACAATAAGTGTGTCTGCAATAATATATGAACACAGCAGATGTAGGAGGACATTGGTTTTAAACACCTGCACATGGTAAAAGCTCTGTGCTCTAAGGGTAGAAATCCACGGACATATATATATTTACACACAGCAGATAAATGATAGTAATACATCAATTAGTTCTGAAGTTGATATGCAGTCCAACAGCATTGGGACTCTTGTGTCAGACTGTCAGATTATAGATGGAGATTTTACATTGACTCTTTCTGCAGGTTACATCGAGATAAAGTGACATTCATTCAGTAACGAAACAAGTGAGTGACTCAAGAATCATTCATTCAACTGATTTGTTTAAAACATGATTAATTTAGCCACTGCAGGAAGAGAATCAGTGTCTCTATGAGCCAGAGCTGATTTTAGACCGCATTTAACCTGTTTTTGAATTTAGGTTAACAGGTTAACCTGTTTTTGACAACCCGAAATTTGAATTTCTATTAAGAATATACTTTAATCGGCCAATGCAAATTACTGCAAAAATATTTTGCCATAGAGACAAGTAATATGTATGCAAACAATTTGTCCTAAAATTAGTTTTACTGATTGAATACAGCATTTATGGGATCATACACTTTCAAATCAATGCAACATCTGGTAAATAACCTTTTGATTTTTTTCTCTTATTAGATGACTTCTGTTGGAATGGATCTACAGCGATGACTGTTTGTAGAGCTCAACTCCAGTCCTGGGAACCGCAGTGCTGCACATTGTGTTCGTCTCTCTTATTTAATATCAGTTTTAGTTCATGCAGCTCTGAAAACGTGTTGATGATTTGAATCAGATCAGATGTATTAAATAAGGGAGACAAAAATGTGCAGTGCTGGAGCTGGATCAAGAAACACAGGTGTGCATGAGAACTGAATCATGGGAGGAGGATGAGTGTGTCCTGGGTCTGATAAATGCCAAAGCTCACTGCCCTTGATGGACACTAAATCCACATTATCTCTAATACCACATCAGAGCGATATTTGAAGCGTATCCCATCATGCATCATGTTTTGGAACTCAATGGCCCAAAATCACAAGATGTTGAGAAAAACTTGAATTAGATATTACATAAAATTTACTTTGGTAAAGTCCACATTTAGTTTTTTTTTTAAAACGTCTGCAACTGCTTTTTAATACTAGAAGCATCACAATTACTAAATGTGTTGTCTGTTACATAGTGACAACTGAATTTAAAAGTTTATTTAAAAAAGTGCTAAGTATTGAACATGTTATTAAAGCTCTGCAAAAACTTTACTTAAGTTTACACCACTATGATGTAAGTGTGCCCCATTGATTAATCCAAATTCACACACACACGATCTTCACGAACACTTGAACACTTGGGCCAAATACAGAAAATACAGGTGAAACTCGAAAAATTTGAATACCGTGCAAAAGTTCATATATTTCAGTAATTCAAAATTAAAAGGTGAAACTAAAATATTTAGTATATATAACTATATACTACATATGCATGATTATACTTTCAGAGGGCTGACATTTCTGTATTTAAAATCCTTTTTTTATTTATTTTTTTATTCTAGTTTTCTGAGATTTTGGGGTTTTCATAAGCCATAATCATCAAAATGATAACTTTTGCATGATATTAAAATTTTTAGTTTCACCCGTACATCATGTAAGTAAATACATATATATATATATATATATATATATATATATACAAAACTATATATGGTATTGGGACAGGCCCTATATTTAGCATGTCACCTTCTGATGATGTCTGTGTGAACTTAAGTCACCTAAACTGAGGATTATTTGCCTAAACAGCATGTGGAGAAACAAGACGTTCTTACCGCTCTCAGTTTAGGATGTGTCGGGTGATTGTCCATCGCCTCTTCTAACTCCGGGCGTGCGAGAATGTCTTTTTCTGTCTGTTCGAGAACACAATAAAGGTAGTGAGTGGGAAAGTGGGTATACTTCTTCGTTTTAAATAATTAAGTTGACGACAGCCGCTGGTCAGGCAAATGTAATAAGAATGCAGTGCAAACATGTATTGACAACTTTTACATATAAGAGCTGTAGACTCACCTGACATGTCTTGATCACACTCCCTTACTTTCCCATCTCTGCTCTACTGTCCTATAAATAAAAAAACATAAAAAGTTGCTCAAATACAGTTGAAAGAATGAAATTATTTCTTACAAATAAACACAAAATAATGTTAGAAATTATTTGGTGAATCATATTTATAAACCTGCAAAAATTGACAGCTTTGGGGAAAAAAAAGATGCCAAGAAATGAAAACGTCTAAGAAATGGTTTACCTTTCTTAACAAGAAAAATTCACACATAACATGACCCAAAAACAAGCCATGCCTCGTCAGAACTTCTGTGAGCAGAGGATAATCATTTGCCTTCAAACATGAGAGTCTTCCCGCTATCCCAACAGCTGACTTTAATCATTAAAAATTCAATAAAAACCCATCCATAACACCCATCAACTCAACAGACTCAGTGGCTCAGTTGATAAAGTGTTGGGCTTTAATCAAAGAGATTTGAGTTCAAGTCTCACTCTTGCTTACGTTAAATTATCGGGATTATTTCAAACAAAGTGTCCAAAAAACCAGCTCTCAGTGTGAAAGCCACAGTGGTGTAAGTGGTTAAACACACGTTCTGTGAAGGTAAGTCTGCGCTCAAGTTCAGGTTCAAATCCCACTTCAGTTTGCTGTCCCCACAATTTAAATAAAATTGTTATGGATAGTTGTTATATCAAAGAAAAGGCCCAAAACACCAGCTCTCAGTGTGAAAGCCACAGTGGTGTAAGTGGTTAAACACACGTTCTCGGCTGACAGGTTGCACTGGAGGACTGGGTTCAATCCCCACCTCTGCATGATTTCTTGTAAAATCCCAGGGCTCCTCCAGGTGAAGAGTGAAATATAAGTTCCAGCACATGTGTCAGTAAGAGATCTGTGGCTCACAGGTAAGAGCGCTGCCTCATGGGTTCAGAGGTTGCTGGTTCGATCCCAGCCAGATCTCCACGATACGAGTGAATGGTGTGTGTATGAAGGGGCGGGGATGAGTCGGGTCCCCCCCCCGAACCCCGTCACGATGTCCAGCAGGGGTTATGCTTCTTTATGCAATGAAAAAGAAAAATTAGCAGACTAAAAAATTTTCACCGCCGTCCCTTCCCCACCTATTTAGGTTCCCATCATTTTCCTTTTTAAAGGGGTGACCCTCCAAAAAGAAAATGATGCTAACCTACATGTTTAGTGGCAAACAACAACATTCACACGTTAGAAGTCTCACCCGTCCATCAGCAGAAGTCCATCATTACAGTCAATGTCTGTCCACTCGTCCCAGAGCTCTGCTTCTGATGACTGGACGCTCCAAACACATCCCGGATTCTGTAGAGGACACATAAACACAAACATTACTTCATACTGAATAACTAAACCATCAGAAGATAAAAGTTAGTCTATATAATACTTATTATATGCTACATGTAACTGACTACATAAATTGAAGTTGTACAGAGTAAAATATATAATACATAGTATGAATGCTGAATCAATAATATTTGGTAATATTAGAGGAAACAAACAAACATTACTTCATATAGTATTCGAATTAAGTTGGTCTAAATAAATGTAAACTGAGTAAAAAAAAAAGTGAAAATATGTTGCAAAGTATATGAAAATGATTTCTTAGTTTAAATTATGCTATTATTTGAATTACAGTTTTACAGGCTACAAAAGGATTAGACACTGAATAGGGGGAAAAAAGCCTACTTCCCATCCTTCAGTGTGAGAGCTGACGCTTGATGATTAAAAATAGAAATTGTAAAGAACTGCCCAAGTAGAGTTATAACTTTAAAGATGAAACCTTCCTTCAAACAACAGTAATCCTAAAAGACATGTTCCTGCACATGGACCGATCCCTGACAGTTTTCATTAGAAGAAAAGCACTCAGCTCTACAAAACACTGAAGCAGCAGACACACACTTCACACACACCAACAAGCATCAATCTAGATTATTACATACAGTAAGACAACTAACAACAACAGAGACTGAAACCACGATTCCTTATTATTCGACTTCATTACACATAAATCAGAGGACGGTTCATGTAACACAAAAACTACCGATTAATTTGTAAATCTAAAGGTCTGACAGTGAGTTCAACAACAGTGCAGGTTGTAAACAAAGTAATCTCATGATGCTACTAATTCAATCACTGTCTTACAGGACACACAATTATGAAAACACTGAACACAGAACTAAAAATTAACTCTCAGAGCAATATTAGATATGCTATGCAAAGAAAACCAATTGCAAAGTGTCTAGTCACTGCTCTTTACTTTATTGTTTCATGCTTGTAGTAATATTATGACATTTGAATTAAAATACAATTTTAAAGGCAGTGTTTTACTCTCAGATCCCAGTCATAACAGGAAGTAGAATAAAAGCATGAAGAAGAACACCAGAGCTTCACACAACACACAACTCCTGCGGACTCTCACATTCATCCAGAAACGACTGCAATATCAACCGAGTCCTTCTTATTCCACGTTATAGTGTGAATATCAGAGGGCGATTCATTCAAAGATTAAAAAGGTAACGCTACAACTAGCGATTGATTTGCAATATAGTGCGTGCAAGTCAATTGACAAGAGAAATTGACTTGATGCTAAAAGATACTTACAGGTGAGTCTTGTGACATACTCGGTTCCTTCATTTTATCCGTCTGTGTGTCGGTTTTATTTGCAGTTGAGCTGTAATATGCGCTGTTAAAGTGACATTAAAAGCTGTCCTCATCTCATCTGCAGGATCGTGTTGTTGTGATTGTCGTCAAGCGTCATGTTGTCCAGCAGCAGAAGCGTCAGACTGAAGGAGAACCCGCTTCTGCCGCCCAGCGGAGCGGAGGAAAACTGCACTTCACTGTCGGATTATTGTGGCGAGATCACATTTGAGACTTTGAATCATGAAGCAGCAACATGTTTAAATCCCACAGATGCACTACAAGGCAACTTGTAAAACAAGCTCGGTGGCGCAGAAAAGAATGGTTTGCATTTGAATGAGAAAGTCTTTTGTGTATATATATTATATATATACATATGTAATATATACATATATACAGTTTATGTGTGTGTATTTTAACAGAAGAACAGAAGAAATCCCATTTAAATTCATTAGACTCGATTTGCGACTGTGTAGTTTACACTAATCACCACAGGAGGGCAACATAATTTAAATTTTATGAGACTCGATTTGCTACAGTGTACTTCACACAAATCACCACAGGAGGGCGAAAATAATTTTAGATCTGACTTTTTTTGCATATATTTATTTAGAAAAGAAGATAGAACACACACAGATAATAATACAGTTGATACAATGAATAACTTAAATGATAACAATAAATGTATTATAGCGTATATTTAGCGAATATATTAGTTTGCATATTTCAATGTCAACTACCACATGAAAACTTTTCTACAAGAATAGATAAGGTTTTCTCATAATTGAATAATAAATCTAAAGAAATACTTTGCAAGATGTATTGTGTGTTTATTTGTAGTCAATGAATTATCAATCAATGATGATCATCTTTTACCAAGCCTAAACGTACGCTATGATAACCTTTAAATCTAAAACAACATCATTACATCACAATCTCTGTGGCTCAGCGGATAGTTGTCTCCCTTACCACCCAGAAAGTCCTGGTTCAAATCCCACATTTGTTAAAGTTATTCATCATTTAACACAAAACTCTTGATAAAACCTGTTCAAAACACTCATCATCTCAGCAGTCTCAGTGGCTCAGTAGAGAAAGAGTTGTGTTTCAATCACAGCGTCCTGAGTTCAAATCCCACTATTGCTGACTTCCAATAGTTCTCATTAGACAAGGAGTCCTGAAAAGCAGTCATTGTCACAAAATCCATGATGGGCAAGTGGATAAACACACACTCTCTGAGGACAAGACTGTGATGAAGACACAGGTTCAAATCTCACTTTAACCACTTTATTGGAAACTCTCAGGTTAACAGAGAAATATAAGTTCCTTCACATGTGTCGGTAAGAGATCTGTGGCTCACAGGTAAGAGTGCTGCCTCATGGGTTCAGAGGTTGCTGGTTCAATCCCAGCCAGATCTCTGCGATAGGAGTGGATGTGTGTGTGTGTGTGTGTGTGTGTGTGTGGCGCGCCCAAAGGAGGGGGATACCAGTGCGGTCTCCCCCCGGAGCTTCCGGCACAGTCACCAGCAGGGGTTATGCTTTTGGACTACGGGAGAAAAAAAAAAAGTATTTGTATAAAAATTTTCACTTGCCGTCCCTTCCCCACCCGTTTAGGTTCCCATCATTTGCTTTTCAAAGAGGAGAGCCTTCAAAAAGAAAGTGATGGGAACCTACATGTTTAGCACAGTAAAACACACAATCACACATCATATACATTACCTGTCCATGAGCACAAGTCCATCATTACAGTCAATGTCTGTCCACACGACTCTGATCTCTGCTTCTGATGGCCGGGTTTACGCTCCACAACACATCACTGATTCTGTAGAGTCACGGCATAAACAAAGACATCATTACACACTGTATAGCTACAAAATAATATTTCAGCTAACTTAACTAAAATTAATAAATATAATTTGTTATATATATTTAATAGCGCACATTATTCTCAAACAATTGCAGAGAATATGATACTTCAGTAATGCTGTAACAGTTCAGCTTCTGTTCAGTTATGATGATGCTTTTCAAATCAAATCTGTGAACACCGAACAGAAGCAAAAACAATCTCCACGTATGATCCTTTTGCTCCTTAAGGGCATTTTTGTCTTTCTAAGGTGTTTTTTTTTTTTCTATGTCCAATGTAAACTGCATACATTTTGGCAGAGGTGTATATTTTTATTGGAATTATACTATTTTACCCTCATTTCCTTTAATAAATATATTTTACAGTAGTCACACGAAATAGTTACACACAGGACCTTAAGGACAAAAATGTCTTGCAACTCATTTAAACTGCAATTTTTAATCCCAGGGGCATTTAACTATAAGATGATGCAGTCTTTGTTAATAGGCTTTCAGGCTTCAAATAAAAATGTTTACTATTTTTTTTACCAGATTGCACCATTTTATTTGCCCCAGACTTGGCCTATGAGGCAAATACTCGCTTTATTTAGCATATTATAGACCCAATTGGATAAAATATGCAGCTATAATTGTGTTTGTTGGTATGGACGCAGCTATAATAACTGTTGGTATGGATGTCAGAGTGTGGTTTGTATCTCTCTACTAAAATAATTGCTGGCATCTAATGTGGACTGCACCCAAACTAAATCTGAAAGCTAATTTTTTTTTTAGATATCAACCTCAAATTTGGAATACAACTTATTTAGATGTATGGCTTTGATATTCTAGATTTTTGAGTCCAACATATAATATATATATATATATATATATATATATTATATAAAGCAATGCTCATAAATGATTTTCATAAACTTAAACCTCCGTAACTTTTTTTTTCCCACTTTTTAAACTTTTGTGCTAACAAGCTTCAAATGTTTATGACCATTGTTGTCCTCTCACTAAGGACCTCAGAGTAACAATTTAAAATTGACGCATTATGACAGCAGCACTATAGTATATCAACAGAGAGAAACAGTTTTCTTATTTTTCTACTTTATAATGTGAATATCAGACGACGATGCATAAAAATATTACTCTTCTGAAGGTCTGAAAGAGTTCAGCATGACAGCAAAGACTATGATAAATCTTCATAGAAGAGATGCGACTGCCTCAACTTGTTTATAGGCCAAATAATACGTTTTGTTTTTTCAACAGCAAGATTTTTAGGTTAAAGAACTTTTAAAGGACTATTTTTGTAGTTTTTAGTTCACATAATTTAATAAATTTACATGAACAATGACTTTTTCACATCACAACGGCTGTTAACAAGAGAAGATAAACTGATAAACTAGAGAAATTGACTTTATGGGGAAAGTTACTTACAGGTGAGTCTTGTGACATACTCGGTTCCTTCATTTTATCCGTCTGTGTGTCGGTTTTATTTGCAGTTGAGCTGTAATATGCGCTGTTAAAGTGACATTAAAAGCTGTCCTCATCTCATCTGCAGGATCGTGTTGTTGTGATTGTCATCAAGCGTCATGTTGTCCAGCAGCAGAAGCGTCAGACTGAAGAACCCGCTTCTGCCGCCCAGCGGAGCGGAGGAAAACGGCACTTCACTTTATTCAAATCCCAGATGCAGTGGCCTTCATTGAAGTTACTCCTTATATGTACACTGGATACACGCTCTGTGGCATTGTAGTTAATTGTTTGCGTTGTAAAATGTTCGGAAACAGGCAATAAACATTATCTAAAAAAAACACACCCTATCCAAGACTTGAACCCTCATTGATTAACACCAGCCTGGTCTCAATGTCATGTTCTTCTCAACTGATCTACCGGCAGATTCTCTTCAGTCTTCCATTTATGTGGGTCTAATGACCTAATGAAAAACAGTTTTTCCCCTCAGGGTTTATTCAGTGTGTGAACAGTTAAAAGTCTCATATGCATTGACTATAGACTGTATGAAACAAGGGTAAACGCTATGATATCTACTACATCGGTGACAAAAGTACATTGGTGGTACACAATCATATATTTTTTAAAATGCTTTATTAATGATTCAGCATGCGTCATCAATTAAATAGAAAACAATCACTTCAATCGATGTTTAAAGTGAATTTAAACGGGAGGGGGGGAATGTTTAAACTCGAAATGTTTAAAACGTTTTTTTTTTTTTTTTTTCGTTTGCATTTGTATTGTAATTGGGGGGGTCAATTAGAATAAAAAAAAAAGAAATTAAAAAAAAAGAAATTAAAAAAAGTGTCTGGAGCTTTTTTTGTGAGATATATTAGGCCTATATGTAGGCCTATTAGAAATGTTTTTTGTTGTTGTTGTTGTTTTGTAATATCTGTTGACTAAGTTTTAATGAGTGGTCTGTTATGCTTAATAATAAACTGTATGCAAATCTGCAGCTTTACTTGCTCCCGTACGTGCATCAGCTCGCTGCAAATATGCTAAAAATAATATAAATAATAAACAGCGCTAATTTTTGTATCCAATCATACATTAAAAATGCTTAGTCACTTTGTAATTGTATTGCAAGTTTTAATCCAACTAAACAGCCTAGGTCTTCTTCCATCACCTAGACTCGTGTGGTCGATAACGTCATAATGATCGCCGCATTCCTTAGAACGTTCGGTGAGTTTATTGAGTGTAGCGGCTTTGTGCATTTTTGTAGCGAGTCGGCGAGTGTGTGTGAGTATGCTTTTTACACAGGGTTTGGGAATTTGAATTTGAATCTTTTCATAACTCATATAAGAATCTGCTTAAACATTGGAATATTGTCTCGATTTACTGTACATCTAGGTTAGACAAATATAGGCATACACATTTGGGAGATTGTGTGGAAATTGGAGGCTGGGCTGATATGTAGCTAAATCAAGAATGATCAAACCATTTTTTCTATATAATTGTTGATATTAATTTATATTTCATTGACCAACCAATAGCAGATCTAATTACACGCTGAAGTGATACTGAAAGCGGATTGACCTTAAGCTGATTTGTGAAGCTTCATTGATTTTTGGAAACATTTTAATGACTCTCTTAGCTCATCTGATGGACCGCCAATGGCCATACACTGTATAGCCTAATTTTTTTAATTAATTTTTTTTAGAAAACTAAAGGCCCAGGTATTTTCTGATTTCTGCTTCATCTCACACCCAGTTTTGTCTGCACAGCAATTAAGGGATTGACAAGTTTGACACATGCACAGCACAATTGCTTTTTTATACCCTACAAGCAGTGCTGAGTTGTGTCAGCATTCTTCATTCTTCATATGCATTATTGTACATGCACCGTCAGTGCGAACACAAAAATCGGGCTGCACAAAAGTGTCCGTGGACCCTCAGATAACAAGAAGTGCAGAGTGTTGACGACATTAGTATACGTTGGGCTTAAGAAAACAAGCTTTCGGTATTTAGCTTGACTGTATGTTTACTCAACTCATCCCTTCCTTTTCTCTTTTTTTCATAGTGTTTCACAGATATAGATTAGTATACTGTTCACTTCTAGATCATCTTTATGTCAACCATGCCCACCATTTTTGAGAGTGCAGAGCAGAACTCATCTGCTGAATTCTCAGATGAGCTCAGTGCGGCCCTTGCTGCGGGGCGGTGGTGGGCAATCATGGAGGTTTCAGACCCCATATCTGATGAGCCTGTGTATGGGAACCTCATCTCAGGCCAGTGTTGGGGAACAGTGGAGGTAGGAAATACTTCATGCCCTACATCCCTGGTCTTCAATGACGCATCTGAGAAGGCTCAGTCCCAGCAATCAGGCTTCTCAGATGTTACACTGAAGACCACAATGCAGTGGAGGCAGAAGAGGACGAAGGGAGCACCTTTTTCTGCCAGAGCCTCACAGGATGTACGCGTGACCTCCAGAGCCTCACAGGATGTACGCGTGACCTCCAGAGCCTCACAGGATGTACGCGTGACCTCCAGAGCCTCACAGGATGTACGCGTGACCTCCAGAGCCTCACAGGATGTACGTGTGACCTCCAGAGCCTCACAGGATGTACGCGTGACCTCCAGAGCCTCACAGGATGTACGCGTGACCTCCAGAGCCTCACAGGATGTACGCGTGACCTCCAGAGCCTCACAGGATGTACGCGTGACCTCCAGAGCCTCACAGGATGTACGTGTGACCTCCAGAGCCTCACAGGATGTACGCGTGACCTCCAGAGCCTCACAGGATGTACGTGTGACCTCCAGAGCCTCACAGGATGTACGCGTGACCTCCAGAGCCTCACAGGATGTACGTGTGACCTCCAGAGCCTCACAGGATCCACGTGTGACCTCCAGAGCCTCACAGGATGTACGTGTGACCTCCAGAGCCTCACAGGATCCACGTGTGACCTCCAGAGCCTCACAGGATGTACGTGTGACCTCCAGAGCCTCACAGGATGTACGTGTGACCTCCAGAGCCTCACAGGATGTACGTGTGACCTCCAGAGCCTCACAGGATCCACGTGTGACCTCCAGAGCCTCACAGGATCCACGTGTGACCTCCAGAGCCTCACAGGATCCACGTGTGACCTCCAGAGCCTCACAGGATGTACGTGTGACCTCCAGAGCCTCACAGGATCCACGTGTGACCTCCAGAGCCTCACAGGATGTACGCGTGACCTCCAGAGCCTCACAGGATGTACGCGTGACCTCCAGAGCCTCACAGGATGTACGTGTGACCTCCAGAGCCTCACAGGATCCACGTGTGACCTCCAGAGCCTCACAGGATGTACGTGTGACCTCCAGAGCCTCACAGGATCCACGTGTGACCTCCAGAGCCTCACAGGATGTACGTGTGACCTCCAGAGCCTCACAGGATGTACGTGTGACCTCCAGAGCCTCACAGGATGTACGTGTGACCTCCAGAGCCTCACAGGATGTACGTGTGACCTCCAGAGCCTCACAGGATCCACGTGTGACCTCCAGAGCCTCACAGGATCCACGTGTGACCTCCAGAGCCTCACAGGATGCACGTGAAATTCCTGCTAATGTTGACCTCAACGACCCCTTCTTCACTGAGGAGCTCGGTGTGACAGGTTAGCCTGCGCTTTATTCCCCTCACACTTTAACACATTCAACATGAGGGAGATTAAACAATGAGCTCAATTCTATTGCAGGATCCCTGGAAAACAAAACGAGCAAGAAGAACAGGAAGAAGAATGAGGAGAGGACACCAGAAGAACAGGAAGAGCTGGAGAGAAGGAGGGTACGTTTCTGTCACAATGTGTGTTTCTGAGTAATGTTTCTCATGATTACTAACTGTGTTGTGATCTCCAGGCTGAGATGGAGCTGCTGATGGCTGACGATGAAGATGACAAGCACAAACATTTCAACTACGACAAGATCGTAGACCACCAGAATCTGAGCAAGAGGAAGAGGAAGAAGCTCCTGAAGAGCGACACGCCACTGAACAACGACGACTTCAAGGTCAGAGTCTCAAAACATCACTTTCACTCTTAGATTTTCAGGAGAGAAAAGATTTGTTTTTTTGTGTGTATGACTCACTGAATCAGAGTTTTGAATCGATTCTCTGAACTGATTCTGTAAAATGAATCAAACTTGCCAACTCTAACTCCATTTCTGCAATGGATGTCCAGGTGGACGTTGATGACCTGCGCTTCCAGTCTATGTTCACGTCCCATCTTTACAACCTGGACCCGTCCGACCAGGCCTACAAGAAGACCAAAGCAACGCAGAGCATCTTAAAGGAGAAACTGCGGCGCAGAGAGGAGGAGGAGACGCTGAAGAGCAGAGCCACACAGGAGAAGATCACAGCAGAGACTTCATCCGCCACTGAAGTCGTGGACCCCAATTTATCACTGCTTGTCAAATCCATCAAGAACAAAACTCAACAGTTTCAAGCGCGCAAGAAACAAAAGACAAACTAGACTGAGAACGAGAGTGATGTCTTTTTGCTTTGCCTGATAGAAGTCAAAATGAAAAGCTGTTTGATAATAAACTTCATATTTTGTTTGCAATATGATTAGTGCTGCTATAAAATCGTCTCCTAGTTCAAAATCATTAAATTATCTATTCAGACTTTCATGCTTGACCTGCCGTTTTTGGAACGAACGTCATGGGTTTTTTACTGACATTTTTATTCTGCAGAACACACTTTTTAATATAGTAGTTTTTAATTTAGTTTTTTCAAGTGTCTCGGAGATGTTGCCGCAGTTCTTCTGGATTTTATCGGTCTCAGTTTTCTGTTTCTTCATGTAATCACAGATGGACTCGATGATGGTGAGATCAGCTCATACCGGCTATTGTCAGACTCCTTGTGCATACACAAATCTCACTAGATTATTACAATTAATGGTGAAATGTAAACTAATACAGCTCGGGCCGATTACTACATGCTATCTGGGTCAGTAGGCCTAACCACAAGTTAACAAAACATGCTTACATGTGTAATCGGCCCCAAAAGCTGACGACACCCGACGGCTGGAACTGCACAGATGGACTTATCTTCAATGGAACCATTTATCTTCAAGTATTATGGCTGTATAATGCCATAAAAAAGCGCTATATAAATGTAACGAATTATTCAATGAAGTATGTTAATGCCATCTTTTTATGAATGAAGGCCAGTATCACTGATATTAATATAGCTACTGATGTCTCCATGAAAATGCTTTCCCCCCAAATTTTTAACATTAGGCTTCAAAAAAAAAAAATATTTTTTAAATTTAAGTTAACTTAAAACAATCCTCACTTAAACCCATAATAAATGTCATATTTACCTGTACCTTTTCTGTCTAACAGGTATGGAATATACAGAAATTGAAGGTTATAAAACAGTCTGCACTGCATAAATTATAAATGAAATATAGATTAATCCTAATTAAAGCTACAAGCGTTCTTTAGTCAAGAGCAGGGAGTAATTTTCTCTGTTCCCTTTGCTCTTTGGTTAACTTTACTGACAGAGAGAATTGTGGCTGCTGTCACTTTAAGATCTGCTGACAGGATCTCACATCTCATTCTCTCACTACTCTTTACTTTTAAGATTTTATTTAACTCATTTAAGACTGCTCTTGTGAGGATACTCGACAAAGAGGGCATTTTGGCATAAATGTGTGTGTCATTGTTCGTTCATGTGCGAAAGAGAACTCGATACTGGCGTGCGTCGTGTGTGTGTGTGTCAGGGGGACATTCACTGACAGCGCGTTCTCTTTTGTCTTTTCGTGTATGAATCATAGACAGTGGTATGAATGGTTTAAGAGCATTTGCGTGAATAAGAGCGTGATCATATAACCCTAGCTAAAGGATGACAGAAAGAACGAATGCTGCGTTAAATAATTTAACATGTTAAAGCTGGGCAAAAATTAAGCGCATGCGTTAGCGTTGACAGCACTACTTGTCATACATTACTGACAGAAAAATGCTGCGGTTTAAAGTGGACTCGTTTTAATGGTAGGCTTACACAGAATGTTTTTTAGAAAGCTACACAGAATGTTCTACATTAAATATTTAGCTAACGTTAACAGTCTGAAGTTACCAAATAATCAACAGTGTATGTTAAAGGTGGGGTATGTGATTCTCTTTTTTGTCCATTCTTTCAAAATCACTTGAAATCCTATTCATAACCCACTTACAGCCACTGAGTTAGAAGCACTGAAATTAAAAGTAAGCAATTTAATCATCTGTGGAACGGGCAGGACTCGAAAAACTCCAGCCAATCATTTCCAAGACCACCTAGAATCATTGGACAGTGAGTCCGTCAATCAAAGGGTTGTACCATCCCCCCATCCCCCTCGCGCGAATCAGGGCCAGCATTGGAGGAAAGAAGGTAGGACCATTTGAGTTGTGTATTTTCAAAATCTGCCGGCCGTTTTGCAAATCACATACCCCACCTTTAATTTTTCTTTGCGTGTCGCGCCTCCCCTGTGGCTCTTTGGCGCCCCCCAGGGGAGCCGCGCCTCACCTATTGAAAACCGCTGGTCTATTATAACTGTCCATTTGTACATAGCATCTCAAAATTGAAAATCTGTAAATAACATCTTAAATCTGTTCAGCTGTTAATAACATATCTGTACAATCATAAAACTATTATATACACTATATATATATTTTTTCTATTACTGTACAATATTGCACTATTTTAAATTTAGTTTTCTTATAATATTATTATTGTGTTATATTTTATTTTTGTGTAATAACTATGTATTTCTGTACCTTTCTTCTGCACTGGAAGCTCCTGTCAACCAAGACAAATTCCTTGTGTGTGTGTAAATATACTTGACAATAAACCTCTTCCTGCTTCTGATTCAATAGTTCAATAGGCCAGTGACCTTTCAGGAGCAGAACTGAAGAGACCTACACTATGGAAATAGTGGATTTAAAAATAGGAGATGTAAAATGTACTGCTTCTGCTTTGTTATTAAAAGCATGTTGAAAACCAGCATTCTTTTCAGGATGTTCTTCATTTGCGCCTTTATTTTTAACTTATAAAAGAATACATTCATTAAAAACAACTATGTGGAGCCGTAAGTGTTGTGGAGGAAGTCGATGACTGCAGACGTACTGGATAAATTATTGAACACCCTCCTCTCGGGCTGAGAGGTGATGCGTTCCAGCATGTAAATCAGGTGATGGTGGAAACAGCTGAAGGGGGTCCCGTGCTCCACAGCGAGGTCCACCCAGTCCCACACACACTGCAGCGGGGTCTCCTCGTACCCTGCGTACATGGCAGGATTGGCCAGCAATCCCCGAGCAGACATCACACCTGCAGAGATTCAAAGGTATCAGATACAGGTATCAGATAAAGATCATCCATGTGGAGAGGCCGTTAATCTGACACACACCATCCACCCCTGTGAGGGCGTAGGTGGCCTCCACGTCCTGCAAGCTCTTGATGTCACCATTAGCGATGACTGGGATGGAAAGGCTATCCTTGATGGTCTTGATGGCATCATAATGAACAGGCTGGTGCCTCTCGTCGGACGTACGCCCGTGAACGGTGATCCACGAGACGCCGGCTGCCTCCGCCTTCTGACAGAGATCCACTGTCTTCCTGACATCTTTGTGAATTCTGAGGACAAGAAAAAAAAAAAGTCAAGTCACTTGAAATTTTAGATACAGTGCCCTCCACAATTATTGGCACCCCTGTTTAAGATGTGGTCGTGGACTTCTAGAAATTCTCCTTTTTTTTTTTTAAACAACATAGAACCCAAATGCAAAAAATAGAAAAATACAACCTTTCATTTAAGTACATTACTTTGGTGGTAAAAAAAAACAAAAACAAAAACACACATTTAGAAAGAAATAAACTTGAAATTATGTGTCCCACAATTATTGCCACCCCTAACAATTCCGCTGAAAAATGTATTTTTCTGTAGTTGCTAAAGTTGGTCAGGGTATCTAGGAACTTTTAATTAGTAATTCATGACTTCCTGTTTCCCTGGGGTATAAATATGACGTGACACAGAGGCCTAATTCTCTTACCCATTTGTCAACATGTCAAAGACAAGAGAACACACATTGAAGTGTGTCGACCTTCATAAGTCAGGCAATGGCTACAAGTAAATAGCCACTCGCCTTAACTTGCCCGTATCTACAGTCAGAGGAATCATTAAGAAGTTTAAAACAACTGGAACAGTGACAAACAAGGCTGGAAGAGGTCCTAAGTTTATCTTGCCACAACGCACAGTGAGGAGGATGGTAAGAGAAGTAAAAAAAAAATTCCTAAGCTCACTGTCACAGAATTGCATCAAAGAGTGGCATCTTGGTGTCACAAAGTCCCCAAAACAACCATCAGACGCTCTCTACATGCCAACAAGCTGTTTGGGAGGCATGCAAGGAAAAAGCCTTTTCTCACTAACACTCACAAACGTAAACATCTGGAGTTTGCTAAGCGGCACTGGGACTTCAACTGGGATCGTGTGCTTTGAGACGAAGATTGAGCTTTTTGGCAACAAACACTCTAAGTGGGTCTGGCGTAAAACGAGAGACGAGTATGCCGAAAAGCCCACCGTGAAGTATGGTGGAGGATCTGTGATGCTGTGGGCCTGTTTCTCTTCCAAAGGCCCTGGGAACCTTGTTAGGGTGGATTTGTTAGGGTAGGACATTTTAAATAAAAACCTGATGGCCTCTGCCAGAAAGCTAAAGATGGGTCGTCATTAGGTCTTTCAGCAGGATAATGATCCAAAACATGTGGCAAAATCTACACAAAAATGGTTCAGCAGTCACAAAATCAAGGTCCTCCCATGGCCATCTCAGTCCCCAGACCTCAACCCAATCGAAAACCTGTGGGGCGAGCTAAAGAGGAGAGTGCATAAGAGAGGACACTGGATGATCTAGAAAGATTGTGCAAAGAAGAATGGTCAAAGATCCCTCTCTCGGTGATCTCCAATCTTGTGAAATGTTATGGGGGAGATTAAGTGCTGTCTTTTTGTACAAAGTATTAACATCAGGGGTGCCAATAATTGTGGGACACATGATTTCAATTTTTTTTTTTTTACAACCAAAGTAATGTACTTAAAAGGTTGGATTTCTCTCTTTTTTGCATTTGGGTTCTATGTTGTTTTTTTTTAAAAAGGAGAATTTTTAGAAGTCCTCGACCACATCTTAAACAGGGGTGCCAATAATTGTGGAGGGCACTGTATATATATATATATATATATATATGACCTGTCAAAAGTTTGCAAAGTCAAAAGGTATTTTTAAAAAAAAATGTTTTTGATAGCAGTTTCTTATGCTCACCAAGGCTGCATTTATTAATGCATTTATTTATTTATCCAAAAATAATTCTAATATGATGATTTGGTGCTCAGGTAACATTTCTGATTATTATCATGTTGAAAACAGTTATTTGATTAATAGAAAGTTCAATGAACATAATTTATTTGCATTTATTAAATAGAAATCTTTTGTCGCATGATATATTATGACTTTACTGTCACTTTTGATCAATTTAATGCATTCTTTGTGAAGTATTAATTTCTCTCTTTTTTTAATCTAACCACAACATTTTGAATGGTAACATTGTTTCCACAAAAATATGATGCAGCACAACTGTTTTCAACTTTGATAATAATCAAAAATGTCTCTTGAGCATCAAATCATCATATTAGAATAATTTCTGAAGGATCATGTGACACTGAAGACCGGAGTAATGCTGCTGAAAATTAAGCTTTGCATTACATATATAAATTCCATTTAAAATATATTACAATAAAAAACAGTTATTTAAATTTTTTAAAATATTTCACAATATTGCTTTTTTTTTTTTGCTGTATTTTTTATCCAATAAATGCAGCCTTGGTGAGCAGAAGAGATGTCTTTCAAAAGCATTAAAAAAAATACCAACCCCAAACTTTTGAACAGTAGTATATGTAGTATTTATCACCTTACGCTAGTATACACTGTATGTGTGTATATATATATATATATTTTTTTTTATATTATTTTTTTTATTTTACCTTTATTTTACCAGGGAATAAAATCACATTGAGATAATCTCTTTTACAAGTGAGCCCTGGCCAAGAAGGCAGCACATAGAGAATAAACTTATACAGACAGACAACAAGTAACAAACAGACAGGGATGCACAAGTATATAAAAATAAAAACAGAAAATCACATTTTAAAACTTATGTATATGTATATATATATATATATATATATATATATATATATATATATATATATGGACAAAGTTGGACATTATATTTCCAACTTCATATAAAGACATATTGGGACAAAAATAAAAAGGGAGTTGAGAATCACACTGTTTTAAAGTTATCAACAGTCCAATAATTTCAACAATTTTTAAAATGAAGAAATTTTTTAAATTGATTAATACAAGTTAGCAAAATGAGTGTACTTTAAAGTCAGGAGATCATACGCTCACCTTATTTTAATGGATACTGCATAGTTGGGATTGTCTATTTGGTTCCGGACATGCCTGACCATGTCTTTCACGAGCTCAGGTTTGTTAATCAGACACGCACCGTAGCCTTCAGACACGGCCCACCTGCAACAAACATCCACATGACTGCGGTCACTCAGCAATGGGACATTTTTATTTAACCAGGAAAAGTCCCATTGAGTTACAGTAACTCTTCTCCCAGGGAGTATTGGCCAAGACTGGCTGCCAAAGGTTTCAAAAATACATAAAAGATAGGACAAAGATTATATACATACACAAATCTCTATACATACTCTATACATATTAAAACACAAGCAATACTTAACATAAGCAAATACAGACATACAACTTAAAAGGCCCATAGCTAAAAGCAATTACACTGTTCAGTCAGAGTTGACTTTAAAAGTATTAATAGGTGAAAGTGATTCTATATTTAAAGTGCTGGGAAACTGCAGTTTCCACAAACAACCTGTGCACAAAATGTTCTAACATTTTTTTTTTTTATTCCTTCCTTTTTTTAAGCAGTGTGTGATGGGTACTGTTTCATAACTCTGGATATTAGCATTACCTTTGTGGACAGCCACAGTTCAAATCCACCCCATCTGAGAAAGGAGAAACCACACATGCAGCATCTGCCAGCGTCTGTGCGTCCTTCGCAGCAAACTGGACAATTAAGGGTCGGTCAGCTAAGAAGCAAACACATGTTATATGTGAAACGAGTAGTTATTAAGTAGAAAGCTGTGCCAGTGACTCAACCAAAAGTGAAAGGTAGCGTCGCATCTAACTAGTCTCGTTGAGTTTATGAGTGAACAAAGTTAATTTTCCCAATAAGTGTGAGTTTGTGTGTGTGTGTGTGTGAGAGAGAGAGAGTGAATGTGTAAACAATTAATTTATATTCGACTGAACCCTTGACATGACACAGCTTACCCATTAAGTCACAGGACAATTTTAGGACAAATTTAGGTCTGCTAGTTTCTCTCTAGTCTGTTCATGTCACAAGAGAACAGGGGAAAAAACAACGCTATATTCATGCAAAATTAGAAAACACTTCCCATGTTATTTTTTTCTTTTTGTTAACATAAATGACAGTATTTTAGCAGACTTTACATTCATAAATGTACAAAGTGCATTCATAAAAGTGTACATTTTTTGCCTATTTAATCTATACTATGGTAATAACTTTGAAAATGATCGTACCTGTGCAGTTTATAGTATAGACATGTCAATGTTTTGTTAACTTTTGTATGATAAATAATTTTAATACATACCTATATACAATTACTTACTTTTATTGGTGGTGAATTCACTGTCTCTGGCTTTTGCAGAGCGCATGAAATCAGCTGCAATGATCATTGGGGTGAAACATAAATCACAGTCATATTTCCTTACTAAACATCTGAAAGCTAACCTGAAAAAAAGCCAGAATAACCATTAAGAACACACACGACATGGACAACATATTACATTACAGGAATCAATTCAATGCTGTCTAACTTACTTTGAGTAACGGACCATGGGTGCACATACTCTGACTGGCCTTCCCCTGTTAAACAAGTCCGTGATAATATTCCCACTGTCCATTATTATTTTATAGTGGACCTCTGTCATAAATTCCGCGACTCACAATCCTGCCATATTGTAAGTCATCGCGCAGCTCAAATATTCAGTACTAAACTCCTTATTAAAATGTACTCCATTTTAAATTACAAACAGTACACATGTATTCCCTTAAAAATGTCGTTCAGAAGAGTAAACATTAGACTAAAACACGCATGGTCACAAACAGCACCGTTTGTCAGAGTGGGTGTGTTTAACCTTTGACCTCTTTTCCACAAGAAACGGAAATCATATAATACACAGTTATAATACGATAGATTATGACATAAATGAACAGAATACCTTGAACATTTTTCTAAAACTAGTTACACCAACATTACAATAAAATTGTGTCCGTTTGCGAAATCTTAATGAATGACACGTCAGTACAGCTCATTCATATTCATGAGCCATCGACGTTGCTCACCATTCATGTTTTGACGCAGGAATTGTACGTCACTGATGAAGTGGCAACGATGGACGCTTATCCGGAATCAACAGCGAATTCACTGCTGAAAGATGGTAATCTTCATTTAATATGAATTCTCTTTTAGATCTGATCTGTGCTTGTGTTTTTAGAGTAGCCAGGGAGATTGATTATCTTTACTTGCAGTAAAAGCACAGTAACACACAGTGTATTCTCCAGGCAATGCGATCTCCTGTAATGTGTTTTGTCAATCCTGATCCTTTTCCTTCCAGAGTGCTATACCGATTTCCTTAAGGAGGAATTCGACGTAAAGACATACACAGCTCAAGCCATTCATCATGCTGTCATTGCAGAGCAGCTGGCAAAGCTGGCAGAGGGCATCAGTCAGCTGGACAAAGAGCTGCACTGCCAGGTGAGTGACACCTGTCAATCAACAAACACCAATGTTTCTATGCAGGTCTTTGTTAGTGCACTAGTGTAGAAAGTGCAGTAATCCGTTATAACTACTAATTAGAAAATTATCAATAAAAAGCTACCAGTGATAATACAAAAATTGTAACATGTATACCAATATATTTATCAATATTTTGTTTTTGATCACAGGTAGTGGCCAGACATGAGGATCTACTAGCTCAGGCAACAGGAATGGAGTCTCTTGAAGGTAAAGCTTCACTACCTGCTTCTCATTATTTTAACACTTTATTTTAGATATCCTCCTCATCATCATCAGTTGGATTAAGTTAATGTAATTTTAGTTTAAATCCGGAAATGAAGCCTTTTCTTACCTATTGTGACATACAGTAGCCTATATCCGATTGAAACGGCTTCTCGAACAAGAATAAATGTTGGGCTGGGCTTGATTTTCTCCATGTGGAAGTGACTGGATGGTTGTGGTTTGCTATTGGTGGATCTCATGTGAGTGACTGGTAAAACACATCATCACAACACACACCGCACTTGCGCCAGTAAACGCATCATCAGAGAAGATTATTTTGATAAAAGATTATGAGGGCATATGAATATAAATAGTAATTATAATAATGATGTCCATGGATAAATCTTTTATAGTAAAACACTACAATGTTCCACAAAAAATACATTTTGAATTCATGGTGATTTTAAAATACAATACTTGGCATTTCCTACCATTCATGTGTACTTTCAAATGACCATTTCATACAAGTATATAAAAAATTACATTTCCAAAAGTACATGTATAGAAGCTGCAGTGTGTTTTCCCCTGAATACTTACCTCGTCGGTCATAGTTTGAACAAACTGGGAAGACAGAGACACAGAGTTTACACTTTTCAGGATTACAATTTGAATGTTCATGCAATTCTACATCTGTCCTCCAGGGGGATCCCCTGTCACATCTCAAATTATTGACCAGTGCACTCTTTCTGAGCATGGGAATTATGGGTGATTTTTCTTCCACACAGGTGTCTTACAAATGATGCAGACCAGAATTGCAGCTCTCCAGAGTGCTGTGGAAAGGTATATTACCCCATTCAATTTATTAAAAAAAAGTCTGTGCATTTAAAAAGTGGTGCATGACATTAGAAAATGTCTCTGCAATTTGGGCACTATGAATAATAATAATTTTAAAAAAAGTACCAATTTGTCAGATACTTTGTACTTGTATTTTATTTACACATTTCTCTCTCTTTCCATTCTCAGGATAAGGACTAAAATCGTTGACCCTTACAATAAGATTGTGGCACGGACGGCCCAGCTTGCCCGCTTACAGGTGTTGTTTTTTTCTATACCTTTACATCTGCTTCTGTCATCCCATATCTCTATCCCTGGATATTCCAAGCAGACAGAGAGATTTGCATTCTGCTGAACCATTATTTCTTCACTGTCCTGCTTTATTTCCATGTTTATTGGCTCAACATCTGAGATAGATACAGCCCGCCCTTCACAGTTGTTTGCAGTCAAGACGGATTATGTTATACACCCGATATGGAAAGAAAAAAAGAAATGCACACAAACAAAAAGAAAATCATTCTGGAGGAATAGATGTTTTAGAATATTGATTTGTGATTTATCACATCCAAAAAAAAAAAAATTTTTTTTAAATCTTTTACCCAATTAAAAACACGGTCTTTCAAAATCTTGTAATTAGTATAACATAGTATAGTAATAATCTCATGTCATTTGTTTTCTTAGAAGAATATAAAACAAATTTTCTTTTTGTGCAGTGTTTAATATTTACAATCTTTATGCAGCTCTTTCCCAACCACTTCACATGATTTAATCTTGAGTGAAGCTTCAAGCCTGCAGGGAAAAAAATCAATAAAAGTCAATTTGGTCCCGGAAAGGAAGGGTCTCTATCACACTTTATCTGTCACACACGTGAATACACACCGCTAGCTGAACAATATTGTCCCGCTCGTCACATCTTGCGGATTTACGGGGTCTTCAGTCCTGGTTCTGAGTGGCTTTAGGGAATTGTTTATAAATATGAATGAAATACAGCTGTGGAAAGGTCGCTGTGGTTATGAAATGATCCCCTTTACTCTCAAAACCTCTTTCTGCCCCTTTTCTTGTGTGGCTTAGAAACACATTTGCATATTTGTGTTTGCTCATCAGCATAGCAATATCACACACTCCATGATGATCCGTCAGTGGTTTGATTATTGTTTGCACGCTGCTGTCGCATACAGGGTATTTTGTCATAGTATTTCTTCTTTAACATTTTTTTAAACATCTTATTCAATATCTGTATTGGATTTGGCACATGCCTACAAAATAAACCCAAATGCATATTGATTACAGGGGTTGCACTAATGTTATTGCCCTGAAAAAATTACATTTAGTTTTTTTAATGGGGCAAGTTGTCACAGTGGGAACCTGCTGTGTATTGAAATGTATAGAAGAATACATTTGCAATGAAAAACAAGTCTGTCTCAAAATTATGTTTGCAAATTTCCATGGGAAGTTAAGTTTTGGAAATATTCAGAGTTGGAAACTTAATGGGAGTTATTGGAAATTTGGATAATTTATGCATACTGTATCATATACAAACAATACAAATATACATTGTGTTTTGTCTTCAGACATGCTTGTAAACTAATACAAATTTTAAAAATCAAATAAAAAAAGCATGTATGTTGGATAAATTGAACATATTTCCTATGA
The DNA here is from genome assembly GCA_031834385.1 of Semotilus atromaculatus. Lineage (NCBI taxonomy): Eukaryota > Metazoa > Chordata > Actinopteri > Cypriniformes > Leuciscidae > Semotilus > Semotilus atromaculatus. The sequence goes on from JAULUF010000009.1 coordinate 54,344,692, forward strand.
TCCCAATGCATGCATTACTGTTGTTATTATTATTCATATATTTTTCTAAAAATAAGATGTGTAACCATTGTAGTATTTGACGGTCTGATGGCACACATAGATTCAGAAGTGTGGGGCATTGTTCATTTCATGTTGTCTTTGTGTCTGGGTCTGTCCTGTCCTTGCCTTTAGCAACAGATTGTTTTTTAATTTATTTTTATTCCTCATAAGAATAAGACCAGACTTGACGATGGGGACACAGCTGAATTTGTTCCTGTTTTCCTTTTGAATTCTTCCATATCTTTACACTATCTGACACTCTGTCACCCCGGGACAAAGCAATCAGTCTCAGACACACACAGAAAAAGATGCACGTACCTTTGGGACAGTTCAGCTGCACCTTTTTACTGAAACACAAAAAAGACTGACCTCTCCGAGTCCTTCATTTGCCTGCTGTCTGCCCACAGGCATGATTGTCATAACTGAACATGTGGCTTAGTTTCACGTTTTGAGCACTAATGCCCTGGGTTATAAGAGTGTACAGTTTATTTTATAATAGAAGTGTGTGTTGTCTGCTAGGGTGTGAATCAAAGGCCTATTCATGCTTGTTTATAGTATTTGTGTGTGTGTGTGTGAAATTAATTGACAATGACTGTAACTGATATGCTATTCTAGTCCTTAAAGAATCCTGTGAGATGATGCACATCCTTCTCCTTGATAAAAGACATGAACTTATTAAAGCACCACTTATTCTAAGTATATTAACTCTTTCCCCGCAATTGATGGAATTTACTGGCTTTTCGTGTTTTCACTGTTATACGGTAGAGTACAGAAACTCTGGGTCAAAACACAGATGAAAAAAGAGCAGAAAACAAGCGATAAAAGCTTATGCATGTAGTCTTTCAGAAAGAACACCATTTCTCAGCTTTTTGTTCAAAATGTTGTTGTTTTTATGAAACAACCACATCCAAGTTTTAATAATAATAAAAAAAATGCTTAAAGCTAGAATAAAATGAGTTTTTGTTTAAAAACAGAGGCTGTTTTAATATACACTCACCGGCCACTTTATTAGGTACTCCATGCTAGTAACGGGTTGGACCCCCTTTTGCCTTCAGAACTGCCTCAATTCTTCGTGGCATAGATTCAACAAGGTGCTGGAAGCATTCCTCAGGGAGTTTGGTCCATATTGATATGATGGCATCACACAGTTGCCGCAGATTTGTCGGCTGCACATCCATGATGCGAATCTCCCGTTCCACCACATCCCAAAGATGCTCTATTGGATTGAGATCTGGTGACTGTGGAGGCCATTTGAGTACAGCGAACTCATTGTCATGTTCAAGAAACCAGTCTGAGATGATTCCAGCTTTATGACATGGCGCATTATCCTGCTGAAAGTAGCCATCAGAAGTTGGGTACATTGTGGTCATAAAGGGATGGACATGGTCAGCAACAATACTCAGGTAGGCTGTGGCGTTGCAACGATGCTCAATTGGTACCAAGGGGCCCAAAGAGTGCCAAGAAAATATTCCCCACACCATGACACCACCACCACCAGCCTGAACCGTTGATACAAGGCAGGATGGATCCATGCTTTCATGTTGTAGACGCCAAATTCTGACCCTACCATCCGAATGTCGCAGCAGAAATCGAGACTCATCAGACCAGGCAACGTTTTTCCAATCTTCTATTGTCCAATTTCGATGAGCTTGTGCAAATTGTAGCCTCAGTTTCCTGTTCTTAGCTGAAAGGAGTGGCACCCGGTGTGGTCTTCTGCTGCTGTAGCCCATCTGCCTCAAAGTTCGACGTACTGTGCGTTCAGAGATGCTCTTCTGCCCACCTTGGTTGTAACGGGTGGTTATTTGAGTCACTGTTGCCCTTCTATCAGCTCGAACCAGTCTGGCCATTCTCCTCTGACCTCTGGCATCAACAAGGCATTTCCGCCCACAGAACTGCCGCTCACTGGATGTTTTTTCTTTTTCGGACCATTCTCTGTAAACCCTAGAGATGGTTGTGCGTGAAAATCCCAGTAGATTAGCAGTTTCTGAAATACTCAGACCAGCCCTTCTGGCACCAACAATCATGCCACGTTCAAAGTCACTCAAATCACCTTTCTTCCCCATACTGATGCTCGGTTTGAACTGCAGGAGATTGTCTTGACCATGTCTACATGCCTAAATGCACTGAGTTGCCGCCATGTGATTGGCTGCTTAGAAATTAAGTGTTAAGGAGCAGTTGGACAGGTGTACCTAATAAAGTGGCCGGTGAGTGTATATATATATATATATATATATATTATATATTTGCATGTGCAGATATTCAAACAAATTTATTTAGGGGCCATGACATTTTTGTGGAAAATTATCAAAAATGCTGGCGGTGGCTGGTACCTTATTGAAAGAAAAAAAATGCTGAGTTAACAGATTTGTTTGAAACGTATTATGGTCATAGGTCAGGTTCCTCCTTCAATTTAAATATGTCACTTTAAGTCTGTCAATCTCTCTCTTAATTTTAAGATTGCCGGATGAAAACTGTAAGCATACTTCTCCTTAACAAGAAACACTATTCATCCTTCATGTCAAAATGTGTGTAACAAGAGGTATTAACACCATAACAATAATTATTGGTCGCTAATTTTCAGTTTTATTGTACTGTAAGTACAATCTATATCATGGAGACTATGGGTTACCCTGGTACATTTTTGATAGAGGATTTCACTTGATCATAATGTGGGCATCATTATCTTATCACCGATATTTGCTTGTGCTGGTTATGATAGGCCCACAAGTCATTATGTTATTTGATGAACACCGGAATGAGATGCCTAATCATATTGTGTGTGGCAGGTGGCGTGTGACCTGTTGAGAAGGATTATTCGCATCCTGTACCTGAGCAAACGACTGCAGGGGCAACTGCAAGGGGGCAGCAGAGAGATCACTAAAGCTGCCCAGAGCCTCAACGAACTGGGTGAGTGACCCGTCACGACGAGCGTCTACGCTCATCCCTCGTGTCCTTCAAAATGTTTACTCATGATGGAGCACTCTGTTTGAGTGGCAACACTTTACCTATGTTGTCTTTATTGGATTATACCATAAAGAACCTTTCAGTGAATCGTTCTTAAAAACAAGAAATATATTTTTTTTTAGTGTGAAGAACATTTAAAAAATCCAAGAGCCTTTTAAGGGCTTTCGCACCAGATAGTTAAGAACTCAGTAATGGGAACTACTAGGAAGTCCTCTGAGAACTAAGGCCGTGTTCACACTTGTACACGTTCGGATTGCTTGGTTCGTTCAGTCCAGACCAAAAAATAAACATTTGGTCCTGGTCCGCTTAGTGTTCATATTTGTATTTTACCAATTTAATTTGAGCTTAAAGGCATAGGGATATGTTCACAACCTGATTGGTCGGCTTTAATTCGGTATATTTCACAACAGACCTTACCAAACATCCCCCCAAAAAATTGTGTTCTGGGCTAAATGCGCTGCTTGTATGTGCATATGATGATATTTTTGACCAGCTGAGAATTCGTAAAGAGCTTATAAAATGTGTAAAGGAGTCAAAACAGCGGCAGGAATCCCTCCGTCACACACACAAACCTTGATCTGCAGTGAGGAGACGCGGTTCTGATGCCTGTACTGAACTGTGATGGGCAACATCGTGACTATGGTGAGAAAAAACAGGTTTGCTTGAGCATTCGGTCATTTTTAGGGTCCATCTTGTGACATCATGTCCCGTTTTTGCTTTGTTTACATGTCTTTGATTCATTTTGTTCATATTTCATTCGAACCACACCAGATTTTGTTTGGAACAAGCGGACCGAGACCGCTGAAAAGAGGTGTCTAGGTCCGATTGTTTGGTGGCACCAAGGTTCGGATGACAGCGTTCACAATTATTCAAATAAACTGCACTAACAGAGCATTAATTGAACAGAGCATTTTTATCGAACCAATCATGCCAAGTGTGAACTCAACACACCCTAAATTTTCCTGGTTGCATTTGCTCCTACTGTAGGAACCGTCACTTACATCCTACGTCTCTGGTTGTTGTGTAGGACTTTTATTTTGACTGCTCTGCAGACTTTTATTTTGACGGCACAGAGAACACCAGAGCCTGAGCACACAGTGCTCCCATTCTCCATCTTCATCAGTTTACAATATGTTTAATAGTCATATCCAATACGTTATTACAAAGTTAAACAAAGAAAGTGAAGTACGTAAATGTGTTTCGTTTGGTCCCTTCAGAGTCGTGTTGGATTTCCTCCGTAGCGTTGAGCAGTTTGAGAAGTGCCTGGACTTCGGCGTCAGTCCATCTATCACTGTTTTGTTCATGGAGTTAGTAAATGTATATAAACTGTTTACACGGCTCTTAAAAATGGTGGGTGTTGGTGTTTCACATGCATTCGGCTAGTTAGCATACATTGAATTTAGTCCCCTAAAAGGCGTTCCTATAACTAAAATCGTTCCCAGTCCCTGCGGTGCGATCGCGAAAAAAGCGGGTACTTACGGCAACAGTTATAGGAACTATGAAAACGTTCCTCTGGTGCAAAAGCCGGTGGAATGGGAAGGGTCCATAGTAATCATGTTAAAGTAATTATTCAAGTGCTATGGCATGCACCAATATTGTGTAAATGGCTTCAGAACAATCTTGTACTATTTCCAGGTCAGCCCTGTTCTTGTGGCCTAAATGTTTTGTTGAATTTGCGATGCAGGTGTGAGGACTGTCTGAAACTGGTTTAGGAATTGTCTGACCTGTTTTGGAGATATTGTAGGTTGTTTAGTTGAACCCCCCCCCCCCCCCCTTGATTAATATCTGACCCGAATAGCTCTTACAAGTGACTTTAGTTTTAATTGTGACCAAAGTACATTATAGTAATCTCATAGAGCTTAAAGTTGACAGGAAATCAAAAATGACCCCATTTACGTTTAATACACGTTCCAGGTCATATTGGTGACTTCACGTCTCAACACCTCTTTTGTCATACAGAGAGCACCTTTCATGATCCAATCAATTCCCGTTGCAACCATTAAATCCTGTTTCACTAGAAATTTCAGAAGTTGAGATGATGTTTTATGTTGACTTTGAGGGTGTTGAATTGTTTTCGTGTAATTTTAGAACACTGCCATTATTATTGTCTGGAATTCATGCGGTTGTGAACATTATCTGGAATGTAAAACTTATTTTCGGCTCTGGGTTTAATGGATGTAATATCAGATTCATATTGACTCGTACTCTATTGACCTTTTGTTTGTACATTTGCCTAGATTTCGAAAGGACAGATAAATGGCACAATGCAAATCCAGTGTGCTCTTAGTAAACACATGTCTTCATTATTAAGGCACAGGCCCTGTGGGAAAGATTCCAGTAAAGATCAGCAAGGTACTTTTTTCCCCGGTTTCTATTTGCATATTCTTTTCAACTGAAGCTAAATCAATGCAGGTGAACAGTAGTTTCCCATTGTGCATACGAAGGGCATGCTGATATTGGCATTTACCGCTTGCATAATATTATGCCGTAGCAAGCAACACAAAGTATTCCTGTCTGTTTCTCTTTTTTTGCTTATATACATATAAGCTCTGTTCTGAAACTTAGTGAACTGCCTAGCTAGACAGCGTTTTAAAACATCATAGACCCACTTCCAATGTAAACTCTGGCTTCCTTCTAAGATACCTCATTTTATCCCAATTTCAGGGCAGCATAAGTCCTAAAATGCACCGTGACAGTGAAGGAATGAGCAACATGATAATGTCAAACTGTATTACAACCAAATGTGGTTCAACTCTCTCTTCTCTCTGCTTTTCATGAGTTGGCTGTATTTTTGAGTTGCTGCCTGTTAGCGTTCCAAATCAACTGGTTATTATGAGATCCCTTAAAAGGCAGCAGATTGTGTTAGCAGTAGAAAACATGGCAGCTCTCTAGCTTTTGGTTCATGCCATTCTCTTCATGGCACAATATGATTCAGTAATATGTTTTCTCCCTCCATTGAATTATTTATCATGTCAAAGTGAGGGTCATATTTGGATTCGTCTCACCCAGCTAATGGATTACAGAGACATCTTTGCGTTAGCATCACCGTCCAAGATGAGACAATTAGGTGCTCTAACAGCACCTGTCCTTTTTTTCACAGGATGCTCAGCTTTTATGGCATCCCTCCACCCCCTCAAGATATAACATGAACAGCCAAGGTCTGATTTGATATCATTATCTGTATGTGCAGCTCTCTGGCATCCAGCATAGAAAGCTGTCTAACAAATCTCCCATTAGGCAACCTGTTTAAAAACATACTGCCTTACACGGGTAGAAAAGCTTTTTTATCTATAGGTTTTGACAGAATGTTTTATGGTACATGTCAGATTAGTCTTTATTTTTTTTTCAAATACAGCAGGATGCAGTCCTGAAACTGTAGAAGCAATTAAACTGCGTTCTTTGTTTTGAAGTCTGTCTCTGTCTAGGGCACGCTGTCCTCAGATGGTGTTACAAGAAATCCGATGAGGTGCAGTTGGACAGTGATTGGTTTCGAGCTTGAGAGTTTATAAAACTGCTGATAGCATCATGCTATTGGATTGTAAACAAGACGATCAGTAAATGATAATGGACCCTTAAAGGTTTAATTGACAAATCGCTTTCCTGTTTACCATGCGACATAACTGTGTAAGACGTTAGCTGAGACATCATTGTGTTCCAGAGTGGGGTTGTTCAGATGTACAGCATATATCATGCAATAGTATAAACGTGTTAGGGGTAGAGAACTATACTCTGATGTATACCATGATACACCCTCGGCCAGTATCCTCTCTAGGCATTTCTTTACCATAGTGACCAATTTGGCATGAATTCAAAACACTTAATTTTTTCTTTCATATTACTCTGTAGTTTTGCAGGCCATTGGTTGCTTTCTGATTGTGTCCACACAATATATGTCTGAATCAGCCTTGAATTATAGTGGTCCTAACCCAATAATGACAGCACAGTTAGTAACATGATTTATGAACCCATTTCCCAGCTATGTAAGGGAGGGATGGACAGCCAGATGGATTGATGAACAGTTGAAGGAGAACTCGAAAATGGCTTAAGGGTAGGATTGACTAGGCTAGGGCAATGGAGGGAGGGGAAAGGTGTTTTGATTGGCGGAAGGTGTGTGTGCGGCTGCTGTCAGCCGTAATGAGATGACTGGAGTGGGATGAATGAATGAATGAAGCATTTATATAGCGCTTTTCTTATGTACTACTGTATACCCAAAGCATTTTACAATCTTCACATGAAATCACATTGGCAAACTGAAGGAATGATGCTGTTGAGGAGGGGAGAAAATCATCTTTACAATCATCAGATGAGATCACAAACTGAAGGAATGATGTTGTTGAGGAGAGAAAATGTCAAGAGCTGAGAATTGACAGGAAGAAATTGAAAAAAGATAATTGTGTGCTGCAGTCTGTTATGGAGACAATTATATTTCTACATGTGAGTAAATGTACTCACGTGAGCCACCTAGTAAACTTATATATTAAAATAATAAAGTATATATAGTCATACAAGGGAATTGATTCTGTTTGTTCCTTTTTTACGTCATCTGAACTGCACCTGTCTGTCAAATGGAGACGGAGTGTCAATCACACGACTTCGGACTCAGTGACTCCCTCCTCTGGGAATATATGAGTGGCATGTGGATGTCACGATCAGTGTAGCGATGTAAGAGGAATAGATTGGGTGAATGAAAGCAGACAGTGGAGAGATATGGATGCTCCAATTAGACAGATTTTAAAGACATAGAAGTGAAACAATCCTCATTGGGGTTTGATTACAGTGGTTTGATTACAGGCTGTGGATATAGTGGCAAGCAGGGAGAAATTTGACTCTTGGATGCTGCTCAAAGTTTAGTTTGTGTAAAACAAAACAAAAAAGCTAATCAAGTTACTGGGGTCTAAATCAAGATGCATGTAATAATAGCAATACCAGGCAGTTCAATATTCTTAACGTCTTTTTATTGGCATTAACAATGAAATAGTACTTTGCATTAGTGCTAATGTGACTTTGGATGTTTTCAGGCCCTGATAATGCCAGAGCCGTTCCAGTTTTGGCAGCCCTTCTTACTGGCTGGGGCCTATTCCTCGCTTGCACTCATTATTTTTCTCCACATGCCTCTCAGAAATGTTGTTTACAGCTAAAACAATAAAGCCTTCATTCATGAGAAACCCCAAATCATAGGTCAACTCATCATAGGGCAACAGCTCCACAGGCCTTTGTATGATCTGTTGCATATGATGATACAATTGCCTTAAAGGGCTCTTAAAAGAGTGAGTCCTTTGGAGTTGTCTGGGAGGGCACTTAAGCAAAAAGTTAACATTTCACAATTAATTTGAAGCACAAGGACTCCAATATAGCTGGGTCTTGGGACAGATTTGAGACTGTGCAGATTTTACTACAGTAACTTTGAGAGACCTGTAACACCATTAAAGACTTGCATCAATCATGCACTTCTTCAACTCCCACTTTCAGCATAGTGTGTGAGCTCTAAATATGGATCAGCTACCTTGGCTTTCTGAACTGTAATCTAGATAATCTCAAGAACATATTATTGTAGAACAGTCACTTGATAATATAAGCTGAACATAAGTCATTTTTTGTTCCTAACACTGGAGTAATTTGTAATGAACTGTCAGATGGGTTTTCAATCAAGTTTAAAGCCTATCCAACTGAGCTGCGCTTTGGGTAACTGCCAGTGTCTGTGCATATAATTGTTTTTCGTTTTGCGCCAGTGCTGAAAAAGGAAGTGAAAAATGTAGTATTTAAAAATCTTTATGTGCTTTATGTACAGGATTTAATAAAGTATATTCAATCCGGAATTAGTGCCTCTATGATGGAGTCATGTAGCCTCATTGAATCCCTTAAGATATGTTCGCCTCTATTTACTCGTTGCGTGGCATCGCAAAGTTTTTATTAGTCTCAGCACCGACAGATCATTACACCATCAGCAAGATATCATCCAATACTAGCACCTATTCCTGAATTTGAGCATTTCAACCAAATAGGGAATTGACCTGCATCTCAGAACTGCATTTTGCTTAATTTTCAGTGTGCAATGGCATGACTTTGCCCCTTACACAAATCAATGTGTGACCTTTCATTGCTGCGGTGCAAGGGGTGATTATGTTTCCTAGCCTGCCAAAAGATACATTTATCACCCTCTAATCCAGTTTAACCTATAATCAAACACCATCAGCTCAATGGGTCTCATAAGGTCAGGTATTTCAAGTCAACACCTTTTCATTGACACACCCCAACCACTTCATGCCCCAGCAGCTTTATTGGACAATATGCTGTGTACCACCTTCCTCATCCCTATAAAAAGATGTGATTTGTATGCCAACTGGCCGTGCGGGTGATTTTGAAAGGAAGCAGACTTTGCTTTGAAAGTACACCCTGTGACTTGTTGACCCGAATAATATAGCTATCTTGTTAATTGTATTGCAGGGTAGAGGGCAGATAGATATCCACTTAATGAAACCCATAGTTTGAATTCTTAAAAGTGTTTGTCTTTTTATATTTTCCACAAGTAAAAACTGGAAGAACAGACATAAAACCTCTTTCTCTACAGAGTGAAAAAGTGTTTACTCCTGAAGTGTGGCCCAGTGTTATCACAAAACAGTTGCGTAGGGTTCATCATGATAACAAAAACAATCTCTTCAGCTGTTTTTTGGGGTATTTAATGCAAATGAACAAACCCAAGAGCATCAATTTCTACTTCTTTACATTTATGGTTTATACTTAGGTATGAATGTACAATCTCTAGGACCACTTCAATAAAGCACATGCAGTATTTACACTACCATCTATGACATCTACAATAGTCACCATTACAATAAATAAGAATAAATTATTCCTCTCGAGGTACTGTACAATTAATACAATTAAGGTCATTACTGCTTTGGATTAGTGGTTTCCCTTTTTAACGATTCTTTACCTGATGAGGATATTTTCCTAAAATTGGCCCAGTAGCTCATTCCACGTCCTCTGACGAGAGGCATTTTTGCCTGACCTCGGTCTCCTCAAAAGTCACCTTTTTGTTCCTTTTTGGGTCAATCCATGAGTTGTGGATCACCACATTATTAGGCATAGGGTCAGCCTCTACAACTGACACAACACGCTTCTTCATTTTACTCTTTAGAACCTTTTGAAATTTCTGCCGAGTGAAGGCATAGAGCAACGGGTGAAATATGGTGGTTCCATAAGCCATGACCAGGAAGCCCAGTCTGAGACGCACAGTGAAGTTGCTCGGCCCTGCACTCAGGATAACCGTGTTGAGCACGGTGATGGGTGTCCAGCAAAGCAGGAAGGTGGAGATGATAAGAAGTGACATGCGAAAAACCCTCTTTTGCCGTTCACGGCGTTCCCTGTGCCGCTTGACTGCCCTGCGGAGGGCTATGATCACAGACACAGAGGTACGCATACCCAATGGTGGATTCCTGCCTGCACTGCTCTGCGAGGCATCGGTGGACTCTGGCTGAGTGGAAGTCATGGAGATGGTCTTTTTCTTTCTTGGTTTCTTCTTGGGTGCCGAATGGAAACGTGTGCCAATGCGGATGTTGAGTGCCTGCAGAATCTTGTAGTAAGTAACCAGCATGACCACAGCAGTGAAAAAGAAGATTGGAATCTGTGCCAACAGGTGATAGTAGAGTCCCAATTCACTGTAGTAATAGTTTGAAGGTTCTTCCCCCTCTGTCTGATTCCTTTCGTTACCTGCTTGGCTAAAGAAACCCTCTTCTATAAAGGGTACCAGAAAGCTGAGGAATGATAGAGCCCAAATGGACCCTAATAGGGCCACTGCTCGTCCCATTGTGAGTACTCGATTTGCAGGCCGAACTGAGATATCATAGCGGTCTAGTGTGATGGCCAGGACATTGGCAGCAGTAGCGACGCTAGCAAAGGACACACAAGCCTCGTGGAAGCAGCAAAGGAGTGCATTATTTCCCTCCAGTGGTAATAGCACCACCACAATCGTAAGTGGGATGCAACCCACACACACTAGAACGTCCAGCACATGAAGGTTCATGGTTACAATGTTGCTGACAGAACTCACCAGGTTTGACTTCATACAATAGAGAGCCAGAACAGTCAGGTTGCTACTGAGACCCAGCACAATCTCCAACATAAGGAAACCTGTTAGAGACACCTGGAAGCTGACCGGGTAAGGAGTCTCCAGGTCCATTTCAAAGTCAAGAGGTTCAACGTTATCGAGGACAGTGAAGTTGCTCATGATGGCCTGGAATCCCAGCACAGGAGGGGTATGCATTCTCCTACACATGCAAAAAAAATTTAAGTGGCTGTTTTAACATGTCTGCTGGGTCAATTTATTGTTAACACAGCAAGCTTTTACCAGAAATTAGCTGTTGTTTAGATGCTACAGGTTTGTCTGAGTGTCTATGCCAAAACTGTTTAGCTGTTTAGTACAACTTACCCAAAATCTAGCTGTTAACTAACAAGAATGTGAATGTACCATAATTAAAAAAGAACCAAAAACAGAAGAGACATCTATATGCAATACATGTGCACATAAAATATGTGCATAGACTAATGAAACTCACCCCTCCCTTGTGTTCACTGTCCTTGTTAGGAGCTTGTGTAGCAAATGCAACCAAAGCGCTGATGTGTTGGCAGGATGTCATAGACGCCAACCATACTCCAACGCCTCTTTTATCTCGGCAGTGTCCTTTGCTCCTTCAACGCCATTCTGTTATGTGCCTGCTCCGTTGTGGGCTTGCTTTTTTTTTCTGAAAGAAGTGATTTCAAATGACCTAAGATTTAAACAAATGCTCCAGCAAAGGCTGTCATCAGCCCCAGCATGGCACAGACTGAACAAGTGATGACACCCCGGTTTCCTCAAACACGTCTCTGTAGGGTTGATTAAACGCAGTCCAAACAGCTCATACCTTATTCCCTCGCATCCTCAGATTTCTGTGGGAGGATGTGGGAGATGGAAACACACTCTGCTCTTCCTTTTTTTTCAGAGCGTGGGAAGGGTTTGTGCATTGTAATATCCACGTGGTTTTGACATGAAAGCTGTGTTGTATTCAGGCTTGTCTTTAGCCTTTTGTCCTTTGTATTGGCCAAACAGATCTTACAGAATTGATCAGGGACAGCACCATGTCCCATCCTCAGTGATTATTCCAAGACTTTGTGAACCAAAAGCAGAAATGCATCTCCTTCAGTGTGACAGGTTAGGACTGGCATTCAATCGTCACCATATAACAAAGGTTGCACAGTCTCCCTGCAGAGTCCACGGCCCCTCGTATTCCACCTGAGTAAATCACACACCCCGCTTGCTGTGCCACAGTACAGCTCCAGGAGACCAGTCAGGTAGACAGCGGTACACAGTAATCACAACAAGGTCACAGGTTTCCAGAGGGAAGGAGGTAGTCAAGCCAGTGCACTGTGTGGCATATATTTATCTCTTTTTCACAGTGTTTATGTGGGAGACCAGAACAGTAGCTCCATCCTCTGTAGTTTCACTCTCTGGCTGCTGGTAGGTGCAAAAAAAGTGAGAGTTAGAATTATTTTGTTGTCTTTCTACCAGAGTCATGACCTTGAAAATCTCTACAGGATAGTGGCATCTCCTTAGCATTCTCATAAGCCATTTTACTGTAACTCTCTTGTTCTATTATAAAACGTGCATTTTATTTGTCCATAAATGTAATGGAGAGACCTTGCACAGATTGTGCACCCCAGTTAGTCAACTTTTTATGTCTTTGAAGGTGTCCCTGATGTAATTATTTGGTCGAAAAGCTTTATGCCCAATAGAAACTCATTAAACTAATGTTCATTGGAATAATGGACTCCCACAGTGACTGTGAGTGGTTGTTTGCAGAGCAAGTTGCAGTACTCCCACACCATGCTTACAAGGGCTATACTCCATATATCATCTCCAAGCATCTCTCACTCTTTTCATCTCCAAGCATCTCTCTCGCTCTTTTTTTTTTTTTTTTTTTTTTTTAGCTTGAAGGCAGCTTTCAGCACTAGACAGAAGCAGTAATGGCGACAAGAGAGCTCACATCATCTTCCCCTTAAGAGGATAATGGGATGGATGGGTTTCGATTTGCTCAGTTTTGCTCTTTCCACATACATTAATTGAGTTAAATGTGTCAGTTACTGTGTTCGCCACTGGAGGAACCACATAAAATACGGCATGCATCTTTTTTCCACAATGTGAGTGTCAAAGCTGTTTTTTCAACAAAACAAAAAAAAACTATTAAAAAAATCATTCTGTCCACAGTATAGAAGCTAACTGCTCTGAATTTAAAGCATGCTGTCACGTAACCAGGGTTAATACTCCTGTTTGGTATTAACCCTGTACAGTATTTCCTGTATTTTAAGTTGTCAGCTTTAAACAGATCTCTAAAGTTATCACTTGTATGAAATAGCATGCATTCCCCTTAGCAGATGCTCTAGTTGTGAGAGTACAGAAACCTGAAGCTTTTTACCTCTAGTTGCTGCCATAAGAGCAAGTGACCTGGTAGCCCATATATTTCCCAGTTTGAGTAGAGCCATGCCAGGACGAGTGATAAAGGACATGCTTGTCTGAAGGGATGAGTCTGCCTGTCTTCCTCTATCTGCCTTTCTCTAAGCACTCCCGCGCCTGTCAAAGGGGGGCAGGGAAATCAGATGTTGTAGGATGTAGTGTCATGCATCTTGCTTGGAGATCTGCTCCTCTCCTCCTCCCTTGTTCTTTCCCTCTCAGTCTTTCTCTCTCTTACCATCCCTACACTCAGCGCTTTCAAAATGCCCTACCTACTCATTTCTCTCCTCCTCCTCTTTTTGCTCTCTCTCTCTCTCTCTCTCTCTCTTCCCTCCTACCTCCCCTCACCGCTCTCGCTTTCCCTCCCCCTTCCTCTGCTGTGGTTTATAACACTTCTTTGGTTCCCGATTGGTCTCGTGTAATAGTTGTAACCCTTTCTTTTCCTGTTGCTCAAATAGGGCTTACACCAACAGGTGAATTTTACTCTCTTTATTGACATTGACAAAAACACTGTCTAACTTCCTAACTTTTTATTTGTGTTGCTACATTGTTCATACATCCACAGTTTTGGAGTGAGTAAATAAGCAAAGGATATAAAACATTTTAAAATCACTTTAAAATAGTGAGTTTGCTTGCAAAGCAAGGGCTCCATCTGAGTCTTCATAATGCAAACATGACAAACCTCGCATGAAGCAAGATTTAGGTCCAGTCTTTTTTGCTGTACATGTGTGGGTGTGTTGGTGCACACTGATGTGAAGAGAAGGAATGGGCTAATTATGGAACATCATTTTCTCACCAAATTAAAAACTCTCTTTTTGTAAATCTCAAAAATATCACAAAAAAAGCTGAACATACCCGTAAATATTCAAGGTGGGCATTAATATTTAAACTTTTTATTCAGATCCTGTCCCAAGACAGTTCTCGGTAGATACCCAAGCGAGAGAGAGAATGTGTGTTCATATTTTTTATATTTTTAGACAGGTCCTTGAGCTAATGCCTTAAAGCGTTATTTCCCTCGATTCCAAAAGCGGTCGTCTCATTTGGCATTTGTAGTGTCTGTCAGTAATGACCACTCTCTTTGTCGTTATCTCTCTCTTGTTGTATAAACTGCCCTATTGAGTGTGTTTGTGTGATTGTAGCTTGATAATGCTGCTGTGACTGATGCTCATTGAGTGGAAGCAGAACTCCAGAAGCCCTGGGTGAATTAACTTGTGCTTAGCAACCGCAGGTTTCAGGAGCGGAAGGTAAGACGCTAGTTGCCAGCTCACTGGAAGAGGCATGAGGGATGGATAGTTGGGTAAAATCTACGCCTCTGCTCCCTGGAGCAACGTCCTAGAAGGAAGCGTGCCCACTTGGTCTCTGGCACGACCCTCTGGGATTCTGCCTTGCAGTTTGCCGCTTCTCATCTGACTGAATCCCTTCCATATATATATATATATATATATATATATATATATATATATATATATATATATTTTTTTTTTAATGGTTATTACATTTCTGTCCTCAAATTGTATTCATTTAAAGCATAAGCCATTTATTAATTAATGTTTTTAATATTTTCTATCAACTTATAAGGATAGTTCACCTTCAAATAAAAATTGTGTCATCAGTTACTCAGCCTTGTCCTTCCAAACCTGACTTTCTTTTTCATTGAGAACACAAACAAAGACTGTTTTTGTCCATACTGTGAAAGTCGGGTTTGGAACAGCATTAGTGTGAGTAATTTTCTTTTTTGGGTGAACTATCCATTAATTAAAGAATTTGATGAGTGGACTCAGGTACGTCAGTTTTTTTTTAATTTTTTTTTTTTTTTTTTTTACAACAGCTTTGAATGTAGGCCATCCAATCAGATTTTAGAGCCATCTTTATGTGTGAGATCAATGTGAGCTGTGGGTCATACCTCTTTTTCTGGCTCAGTTTTAAACCCTATCCCTCTCTATCCTTTCTGGCACGGTTACACATCTCCTCCAGAGCCATGTGTCAGGTTGGAAAACTTTATATGAATGTGGTTTACTATCCCTAGGCAATTCTCCAGTATCTGTTATTACATTTAAGATATGGTGTTCCTTTTTTATTGGTACATGTTGTTAACTTTAACAAATACATTTGACCAGAAGCTTAAAGGAAACAGCCACCTAAAACCGAAGCCAAACAGGAAATTCTGGTTGGCCTGTAGTGTTATATTTTTTTGGCTCAATAATCCTCTGAGACTAGGGAGCTGTTCTTGGTCACATTCCCAGTGTCTCCAAGGGCTCTTTTGCATGTGGACTCGAGACAGACCAAATGCAGATGACAGACCCAGTGGTCAAAGTCCCAAAAGGCCTACAGCTGTTCCGTCATGGCCGAGCGTGATAAATGCACATCTGTTGAGCTGGGTCTAAGTGGAACTAAAGTTTACCACTGCACTTCAGCGAGATGAATTTTGGGCACATGACTGAACTGATTTTGGAGCATTCAAAGGCCTAGAATATGATACAAGCAAATGCAAGCAATGCTTTTACAGCATATATATTTTGTTGTCAATTCCATTGGTTGTAAGAGTGCTTGAACATCAGTTTAATCAAGCACTCTTACAACCAATGGAATTGATACAGATGGTTATACAAAATATAGTGCAATCTGAGAGGTGTTAGGTTGTGTTTTTCAGTGCTTATTATCAGAGTAATTATAAACGATACTAGCGGTGGTTAGATGATGAATTTTTTATAGACCGCTTCAAATGCAGTGGAAAAGACTGTGGGAAATGAGATTGTGCTGTATTTAGCAGATTTCAGAGGCTTTAGTTGTATAAACAGTGTCAAGTCCCCTCAGCCTCAGCGGGGCCAACACGTCATCCAGTGACGCAAGGTTACAGTGTTAATGTGAGTCTGGATCCCCCACATCGTGTTTTCATGGCAGCAGATTAGCAGGGACACCCTGACTGTGAACTTCTGCTTACTGCGTATGTTGGTTCAGCTTTGCTTAGCCATCCCACAGGGATTCTGTCCAATCCCAACAAAGCATTCTCGAGTTAATTCACTTCCTGCCACAGTCCATAGGGCTGCGTTGTTACGTGTTGTGTTGGCCCGGGGGAGGGGAGGCATGGGAAAACGCCATCCCTTATGCACAGGGTGACCTTCAAAAAGCTCTATCACCTCTCTGACAATCTGATCTGATTCAAGGCTTTGTTATTATGTAACATGCTAATGAAACAAATATTACTGATTTTTAGTTATTGGTTAATGCTGAAAGGGAAGATATTTGACATACGTAGGATAACCTTTTATTTTTCTATAAGCACTACACATAGACACACAGGCAACATAATTCATGTTTGTTGAAACTAAAAACAAATTGCACACTACTACTTACTGAAAGCCTGTATCCTACTACTTTTTCTGCAATTTTAGGATCTTCCCCCAAGTGCTTCTTCTGTAAGAAGCTCATTTTCAACCTTACCTGGGTTTAATCTTCAGACAACACCACACAAAATGACGTGCAGAGTAAAAAAACAGATATTCTCTATGCTGTCGCTTTTATATTTTACTTTTGCAATAAAGGTGATATTGTTGTGGGAAATTTGATGGTATGGTAATATAGTGGCATCCCCATAATATTATTGAATAAAATAAAAGTGAAAAGTTTGACAATATGTAGTCTAATAAAGCATTAAGTATAGTTATATTTTAACAGAATATTTTTCTTTTCTAGGTCCAAACTACATTTACAGTAGCATTAGTGTTAGTGGCACTATGAATGGTCGCAGCAGTGGTTTACCTCTGTAGTTAGTTAACTTATTGAAGTATAAATTGTGTTATTGAAGTATAGAATGTGTTATTGAAGTATAGAATGTGTTATTGAAGTATAGAATGTGTTATTGAAGTATAGAAGGGTATCTTGAGCGCCTGTCTGAAAGAGCCCAGCTTATTTTCCAGTTGGTCAGATTGATGCGCGAGGACAATGCCTGAACTTTGGATGTGATTTCAGTGTGTAAGTAGTGATTCTATCAAGAAGCTGCTGGAGCGATTTATTCACTGTATTGTCACTCCTGACCAACTGAATTGTTTGTGTTCCCCTCACCCGGCAAGTATCACAGCAATGAAGTGTCCAGGTGAAAGGAGACATTGGGTCAGGTGAGAGAATAAGGCTAAGTAACGTGCTATGGTGCTCTCGCGTCCCCTGACACATGATTTTAGCATGATTCCTGAAATCTCTGTAGGCTTATGACCATTGTTTGTCATGCGCCACTGTGCAGGTCGTAGAGTATTGGCCATTTGATCAAAGTGTGTTTTGAAAATGGTTTCCACATGATGATGTCTTAAAATGCGGTAATTTTCTCTCATTAGTCAACGTTTGATGTTCTTTTAGTTCGATTGTCCAGATGTTTTGGCACTGCAAATGTTTTATTTTGTCTTTTTCTTTTATTTACACTGAAAACAAAGCACAGTTTGATTTGTTTTGAGCTTGTGTTTTGGTGATAAGTTTTTGAATTGTGATTTTGAACGTAGTATTGCGTTTTCGTTTGACATTTTCATGCTCTTTCTTGGAATTTCAGAGATGACCCAAACTACACTAACAGCAATTACTTTTTTCACTTTTGTTTTAATCTCAAACAGAGATAAAGTGCCCTGCTTTGCAGGAATCACCTCCTCAGACAGACCCCATATTAAATTTCTACTAATGTTCCTTATTTTTCTCTTCTTTTTTTCCGCTGTAATAGGGAAAAAATTGCGTTTCCAAGGTCACAGCTAGTTCTCGTTTTACACTATATTGCTGCACCTTCTCTCTGTGGAGTGGCTGTTGTGCTTCATTCCAGATAAATGCAGGTAATAACTGTGATTGATGCTGAGCCAATAGATCTCTAGTGCTTCTACAAAAAAGAAAGACCTGCGAGGAGCCAACACACTTTCACACGAGCGTCTTTTTCTGCAACAGACTTTTTCTTTTCCGAAACAACTACAAGAACTGTCAAGGGTCAAGATCTGTGATTGAACAAGCATTTATGCCCTGACCTGCCCTCTGACCTTCATGACCCCAGCATGATTTGATTTTGGGAGAGGGGAGTGTTATCTGTGCTCAAAATGTAATACTAATGTATTCCTACTGCGCTGTGCACCATATGTACTGTATTCCTTGCGTGTTTAAAGGGATATTTCAACCCCCTCAAAAAAATATTCTTTTTTTTTACTGACCCTCATGCCATCTTAAATGTATATGACTTCCTTTCTTCTGATTAACACAAACAACGATGTGAGTGAGAAAAAAATACTGAAGCTTCTTAAAGCAAGAAGTGAAGCGAAAAAACACCGGACCGGCACATCTTGCACCAGCTTAACAACACATTTACATCACACTTCACATCTCGGACATAGCGCTTTACAACGCTCTCATGAACGTGTGTATGACGGTTGGCCGGGAATGATTGTTTCTATTTAAAGTTTAAAATTTTAGTATTTGTCTATTTGACCTATCGTTTCACTTCAGAAGAAATTGTTTGGTGTCCTATGGATTACCGTTGTGTTCACTTTGTGTGGTTTTTGAAGTGTCAAATTTGGGGGTCTAATACACTTGCATTATATAGTCTCACAGAAATTATTAATCTTTGTGTTCATCTGAGGAAATTAAGTCTAATACATCTGGGATGGTAAATGATGGGAGCAAGTGATGACCAGTTACTGTTATCCCAGAAATAAATATTGGGTTATTTTGCAACCATTATTGTGTAAAAACGACTTTAAGCGTACATGTATAACGGTCGGGAAACACCAAGATGACGTTCGGCCGTCGGGCAATCTCAGGCCATTTTTGAGCATCGGTCATCTTAGATTTGAGAGGGAACTCTGATTGGCTGTTCAGTTCAAGCGAACGAGTTAGTGCACGAGAATAAAAGCGAAAGTGCAGATGTTTTCATAATAACATGAGCCGACTGTAATAAATAAAGTGATCAGCATTAAAGATATTCAAAATCGTAAGCAAGTACTGTTTCCGGTTTGTATATCTGCAGTCCTATTTTCGGTTTCTCTTTTTGAATGACGAAAATAGACTATTGATGCCTGCTAATATAGACAGATATTTACTTCCACGCAGGCGCAGAACGCACGTACTAGTTGACAATCGCCTGTAGTACTTTTGGTGTGTTCAAGTGCAGCTTTTTGGCCGAGACATCGTAAACGAGAGGCAAAAACACAGTCGGCTTTCGTCGCTACTTGACATTGGCTTGGTGTGTCCCAGGCTTAAGTATGAGTAGTAGATTACAGAGTAGACTGATGTCCCTTATTTGAAGAATGCAGCGTGTGTATGCTACATTTAATTAAATCTCAGCCGGTTGCCGTTTAATAACCACAAATGGCCCCATTGCATTTTTTATTAATTTAATTGTGCTGTCCTAGTAGCATGACATTCTGAATCTGAACATAGCCCGAGTTACAGAATTGTAGTGTCATGTTAAATCCCTGCATCCATTTGTCCTTTAACAACCAGCATGCAACAGTTTCAGCTCTAGTTATCAAAGTGCAATTATAGAATGCTAATTGAGAGTCCCCCTATAGTATTGTGGTTTTCTTCTAGGACAATGTGATCATTGTTGTGCTCTGGCAGAGTGAAGCAGGAGCGGGTGAAAATGAGGTGAAATAAAATTGCGCTGCGACACAGAGACTTCTGGCAGGGATCGTTGATTTTAGTCTGGCTTTGGGCCTACCTGCACGAACAGGAGCCAAAGACTCCCCCTGCTTTCCTGTGTAGAAGCCACCTGTTTAATACAGCTATCCAGATTTTAAACCACAAACTCAAGGTCGCTTCAAAGCATCTGGGTGTTACAGTATGGAGTCATTTCCTCAGCAAGACATCTGACCTCTTCTAATGAGACAGCTCTGGGTTCTTTATGATATCTTTGTTAGCAGTCTGCAAATTGAGTCACAGAGTCGTCAGATGGTGTGTGTGCCCTCAGAAGGCGCTAATGAGTGGATCTATGTAGTGACATTGTTCTGCTTGGTGCCACTGTATCCGTATCAGTCAGCATCTCTGACTCATGGGCTGTCTGTTCAGAGGCCTGTTCAGTATGGCACCCTGTGTTTAGAGATGCTGTGTCTTTCCCTTCTCATTTACTTGCAAGAATCTTCTACTCTTTAAAGTTCGGAGTGTGGATGCTCTCGTGCATATGCTGCTTGCATAAAACAATATTGTGTAATTATTAGAGATGAGCACTGCTACAATTTCAAAATGTACTTTTCTGAATGGTTAATTGACCTGTATGGATTTTTGTTTTCTGTGCCGCACAAATGTTTTGAAGTGTGTTTTTGTGCATTCATTGGGGTCCAATGTTGATATTGAACTACCCCTTCAAAGAAGCTCTATTATAAACTCGTAGAAGAAAAGGTTCTTTATAGAACCTTGAAGGGTTCCGTCAGGCGCTTCATATATAGAACATTTAGGGGTTCCAATCATGGGATCATTTTATGGATTTAGATTTAATAATTTAGTTATTTTTAATTGCATTTTATGAATTAAACACCTCGTAAAGTTACTTTTTCACTTGAACGGTTGTGAATAACAGCTGGTCTCCTGTGTGGAATATTTTTAGGTGTATCTGGGGCATTAAGCCTCCTCCACCTGTATCCCACATTATTTGCTAGCCCTAGTTGATGTATTCATTCAGAGCACGCTGTCGTCTGAATAAATGCTTTGCTCTTTTCGATGAGTTTATTCAGCCCTAAGTAGGAAGCTGACAACATTAGCACAGTTGGAGTGCTTTCTGAAGCCTTTCTCATCTCTTACAACAGTTTTGATTATATTTCACGCAAAAAAAAACTAAATCAAGCATAATTTCCACAATTTGCTGCGATGATGGTTTGAGTAGCTTCCAGACACCCTACTTAGTGCAGACAATTGTGATTAAGACGGTTTGCATGCTAACGGGGTCCTAGGGGTGTGCACACGCTCATCCTCCGTGTGACACGTCCCTGTTATCTATCACATAAACAAATGGTTATCCATGTTTATGAAAAAAAAAAAAAAAAAGGTCCTATAAAAGATTTGGAATTATTTTAGTTGATTCTCCTTATCTTAACAACTAAAATATGCTTTGAAAATTTTTTAAAGCTAAAGTAATAGTGAAAATATTTTATAAAAGATTTGGAATTATTTTAGTTTTAGTTGATTCTCCTTATCTTAACAACTAAAAAATGCTTTGAAATTTTTTTTAAAGCTAAAGTAATAGTGAAAATATTTTATAAAAGATTTGGAATTATTTTAGTTTTAGTTGATTCTCCTTATCTTAACAATTAAAAAATGCTTTGAATTTTTTTTTAAACTAAAGTAATAGTGAAAATATATTTTTTTCCCATTCCTTTCAGATTATCTGTCCCAAGGTGTTGATCTGTCAGGTATTGATGTCATAGAAAATGACCTGCTGTTCATCAGTCGAGCTCGTCTGGAGGTGGAGAACCAAGCCAAACGATTACTGGAACAGGGCATGGAAATTCAGGTAAAAATACCACAATGCCTTTGAGAAACAATGTACAAAATGTGCCAATACTTAACTGGAGATTTTTCATGACACTGAAAAAGCAATGTAGTTTAAAGGGAAACTACTTTAATTTATGAGTAGTTTGTCACTTGGCAGGCAGCAATTTCAAAATTCTCCAACACCAAAAACCAGAAAAAGTACAAGAAATGCTGAAAAACCACCTGTGTTGTTTTATGAATTGTGGTCCAGCACATTTCAATTGCAATAATGAATGGAACTGATTTTATGTGGAGTCTACATTTGCATTCATGTATTTGCACTTAAAATTGATGTGATGTCTAGCCTTACATTTCAACCGGATGAAACCAGTGCCAGTATTCTTTCTATCTCTCTATATCTCTCCCTCAGCATGTTTCTCTGTAACACACGATGTGCTCACACACAGCAGATGGGCCGCACTGGCCTTTTTTCCCCTGTCTACGTACACACAGCCATCAAACTCAACTGTCCACTCACATTTCAGAAATTCAGCTGCCACATGGAGCCGTCTCAGGGGCTGAAAGATGCAGAATATGTCCGTTTTTCAATAAATTGCCATTTTAAATTGCCTCCACAAATAACCAACAGGATATGTTGCATATCATTATACAAATGCAGCTGTCACAATCCTTTGTTTTGTTGATTTGTGTCTCTAAATTTTTCTTTCCTTTGATTGACAGTTTAATTTTCCAGCACGCTTTTTGGATCAAATCAATGCAGGGCTCCATTTGGAGATGACAGGACTGTTGAAATACAGACTACAAGGTCAATAATCGATTGCTTTATGCATCTCTCATGGGCCATCAGGTGTCTTTGAAAGCATGAGCTTTCAGGGATTTGGGGTGAAGTTGTGGATATAAACAGCCCATTTCTGATGAGAGGTCCAGTCAGGAGAGTGTCATCTAGGCTCTGTTTGTTCCTGCATCTTTAATGGTTTCCATTGCCGGCCACTTGCTAAAATAAGCCTCCCAATGCCTGCCTGTTGCCTGTTGTATTCTTTTCTCTTTTTTATTTTTCAGCTCCAGGGGTTGATTGTGTGATGGTCAGTCACCCCCATATATCTCAAGGTTATTGTCTGCAGACAAAGCAATGGGATTGACCACTGCGTGATCTCTTTACATTTAGATATTATGTAGTGGTGTCTATCTTTCAAACCCTAGTGCACTGCCTCGCTAGACCCTTTTTGGGAACATCATAGATGCCAGTGATCATGAAACATGATGTTTAGGTATTTTTGAAACACAGTCTCAGCATAATTAATTTAATATTATGTTTTGTTTTTTTTTTTTCATTTAAACTTAGATTCAGCACAAATCAGCTACTTCAGAAGTCATCAGACTAGGAGACTTGATCACTTAAATTAAATGTGAATGGCTATTCCAATCACAGTTCTCAGTACCATGCGTCACTAAGAAATTATCTCTCTGCGGTCTCCCTTCAACTTTTCGAATTCTTGGCCTATTAGCATCTCATTATAAAACCAGGCGATGCAAGAGCCCCCTGACCTCTGTTCATGTATTTGTTGTTCTGGATCTTATCATGTAGTTCACTGCACTCCTCCATGGCCAGTCCTGCATCAGTATATTTAGAATTGTGTGGGTTACATAAGCCGCTATTCCTGAGCTCATGTGGAGAGATGGTCCTCTTCATTTCGCTCTTTTCTTCTAAACAAAAAAGATTAACTTAGACCTTCTTATGTCTTTAAAGGAATTTTCTGGGTTTAATGCAAGTTAAGCTGCATGCATCTATCTATTTATCTATATATCTAACACCTTATCCCTCAGTTTGTAAGAACAATCATTTTTACAATAATGCACAATAAAGTGCAAATTTATGGGGCAAGATATTTGTGCTGCATAAGTTAAATAATTTTTTATTTGTATTTTCCCCAAGTATAAAGTTATCAATTTAACTGAGATGGCATTAGTTTAATGGTTAAAAATTGCATTACGATACTTTTGAAACGGTGCGCATTTTAACATTTACTTCCATACAATGCTAATGAAATCAACATCAACAATGAAATAAAAAAATATTGACTTGCACATATTTTTCAGATTAACTTGTATTGATCCCGGAACACTCCTTTTAGCACACAAGACAATTTCATTAGCGTTGCAAGAAGTCCTGTGCTTAACATGAAACAATGCATTTGATTTATATGATATGACGTATTTCCAAGTGAAATGATATTCATTTGAAAATACTGCAAAGCTGGACATGATTTTGTCCATTAGGATTTAATGGGATCGAGCCTGAGCCATGATGTTGGGATCAAGTTGGCTATGCTGATTAATATTGTTTTTCTATTTTTTTTAATCACAGGTTTCATGTCATAACGATTTGATGAAAAGAAGAGATTAAGTCTTAAAGCTGCAGGAAATGTTTGGATTGGAAGGATTCATCTGTTACTAACAATTGCTTTTTGGTGCATATTGACATATTACATAGTGTATTTTTCTCTTTTAAATTTCATTAAAATTGTACAGAAGAGTGGCACTTTATATCAGTGCATTCCTGTTTTGAAAGCATCAGCTGTCTGATACGCTGCCATACTGGCAGAAGGGCACTTGAAAAGAGAGTGCATTTGAAGGTCAAAATTAGACATTGACATGCAGAGAGGCAGAACAAAAAGTGTAGCCTTTATCTGCACATTAATTTCGGATGGGATGAGAGAAGAGGAGGTCTGTTAAATTTTTTATCCACCTTTTTATTCAAGTCTCTTTTTTTTTTATTTCTCTGCTCATACATTTATATCAGCTGCTTAAGAGGGGTGTTTTCACACAGAAGGTCGCAAGAGGTCATATTCTCATGTTATTCTTTCCTTTTCCTTTTGTATTGTGTAGATGAAGGGATGAGGGTTTTGGAAGTGGATTCTGATTACCGCGGTGAAGGTCTTTGCTTACTCGGCAAGCATTGGTTGGAGGTCATTGAGGTGTGTGTGTGTGTGTGTGGTCAGAGCTGGAGATTCACACTAGGGTCTCAAAGGGCTCAAAATTCACTGTGTGTTCAAGTCGCACATGTGTGTATACAGACACGCATACACAATTGACTATTCTTGCCATGGCTCCTGTCTTCCTGACCCAGAAAAGCAGAGTACTCACGGGGCCAGTGTCCTATTTCACATGCTTGTAGGGGAATGGACATTAATGCATCCTTCTCGCTTACAGAAGAGGAGAAATGACAATCTCTCCATCCACAATACAGTGACCCTAAAAATGTCTTAATGTCACGCCGTAGGATTGCATAAAATTAAGCCAACTGTCATTTATTTTTAAAAAGACAGCATAAGAACACTTTGCAATCAGAACATTTCACGAAATATTTTACAATAAGATTCCGTTTGTTAACATTTACTAATTATGTAAATCAAAAGTTGTCTGTTGATTTTATTTAATGGACCTGAACTAACATGAAATGACAATGAAAAATTAAATTTTTATTAAAAGGGTCCTTCATTGCTGGCAAATTGAAATTAAATTTTTTTGCCTGTAAAGTAGAAAGTTTATTTTTATTAAATTTTGTTATCGGTGCTACCTGACCAGAGAAAACTGTTGTCTTTCCTTTTACCAAATAGGTAGGAAAACTTCAACACCCATAATGCACTGGGCATGTTACCATCCAAGGCAACTCCCACCAGTCTGCTATGGATACGCTTATCAAAGTCAAATACCACCTTTCTTTAGTAGGAAATACGCTATGCAAAAAAAAATCGGATCTGAGCAATAAATCAGAATTTATTGACCAGCAAGTTCTTATGAAATCATGTGATCAGCTCCATGCCTGACCAAAACAGAGTCATAAAACCTGGAAAAACTGACCCACTGCGGACATAAATAGTGAAATCACAAGAGTGTGGCTTCTCCACATAAAAGATTAGGCACTGGATGTATTGGAAGGGTGTTGATGGTAGAATCAATGACAGTAGGGAACGAATGAGTCTAGGTTTTAACTGAGTCACCTCTGCTTTGACAGACAGATGTGCTTCTTGCCCTATTGAGAGTAACTGTGCATTACATAAGCTGACCAACAGAACATTGATCATGCACTACGTCACCTTTCTCCATTTCAAGAGGTCACTTGGACAATGAGTGCATGTGATTGTTGTCTCGCATAGAAAGATGGGTTTTGTTCTGTTGATGTGTGGCAGAGATATACAGTCTACGTTGCCACAATAAATTAGTCATTTTACTAAACATTTAAATTAGTCCAGATATACTGGGGTTTTTTCCCCCCCCTTATATGTTTTTCAGGATGTTAAATTTTCTGCTTTTGGTTTGTGGTTGTGCATTCTTAAAAATAATGGTTATTTATTGGCATCTATGGCTCCATGAAGAATCTATAACATCAGTGGAACTTTTGCATTGCACAAAATGTTCTTTAAAGTGGAAAACAGTTCTTTAGATAATTAAAATGTTCTTTACATGGTTATTTTACAAACTTTTTACTGAAAATGTATTTGGTTCTTCTATTGCATTGCTGTGAAAACCTTTATTTTTAAGAGTGTATTGAAGATTGGGGTCATTTGGATTGAAATGACTTTCCGGTAACATTAAGGTCTCATTTGTTTACAAAAAGGTCTCGTTTGATAAGATTAGTTAATGCATGAAGTAATGATGAGAAATACATATTAACCTTCATTGATGTTAGTTAATAAAATGTTCACGTTCATGTTAGTTTACAGTACATTAACAAATGTTAACAGATACAACTTTTGACTTTTAAAATTGATTTAGTAAATGTTAATATAAACATTTGCTATAGAAGTATTGTTCAATGTTAGTATGTGTTAACTAATGTAGTTAAAGGTGAACTATGCAGGTTTTTTACCTTAATCGAACAGCTTCGGAGTCATTGGAATAGTTATATTACTTTTTTAGGGTTGAATGGTGGTCATTTCGCACCCCTCCTATCGCATGTGAGCCGAAAAAACACACTTGCAACTTTGAGCCGGCGGGTCGTGTAATATCAGGTCTCGTGATGTAAAGAATTGCTTTACGGCAAAAAGAAATCTGCTAAAATGCTATCATTATTGTGCTCCCTCACGCTGTTCGAACCCGAATGAAGACGACGTTTTAAAGAGTGTCCCGTCTGCTTTGATGTCGTTGATCTACTAGCCTCTGGTATCTGAGAGTCGCCAACAAGTTTTTCGACAAGTGTTGTCAAATATCTATTCCGAAGCTGTAGGGGGAGCTTTATAGAGAAACCTGCGAGCAAAAAGCGAGAATACAGCGAAGAAACTACATAGCCCTGCTTTAACTAACGTTTACAAATTAAACCTTATTGTAAAGTGTTACCGATTTTCCTTTCTCTGCATCTGTCCATTTTGCCCATTCTGTTTAGTTTTGTCCAGTGTAAATAGTGGGATGTGATTTTTGTCATCCGCAGCCTAATAGACTCGTGTACCTGCAGCATGTAATCGAATTTTCTCTCGCTTGCTGTTGAAAAGCCCGCTTTGGGCCAAACAAATACTGACAAGAATGTTAACGGAAAACGATTCAATGCTTCTTTTCTTTCTCTGCTATACCACATCATAATTTTACTTCACTCTATGTAAATAAATGCCTTTCACTCATGCATGATTTTTTATAGGCAATCTCCTGCAATTGCTAATGCTCAATCCCTGTCACTAATGATTTGATAACAGCATTTTTTTTATTGTTTCTTCAGGGCTGAACTTGATGCGTGACTCAAACTGTGCTCAAGAGGGTATTAATCATTTAGAAATGTTTTATTAGCACACGGCTTAGCTTGTCACTGCATTGTTACTGCAAATGGCAGGACTCAAAGCGCATTTGATATTTGTAAGTGTCTGAGTTAAGATGTGTAGCTTCATTTGTGTTCTCTTGACTATGTTTTGCACACTGACATTCAAAACTTGGTACTGTGTGTGTGTGTGTGTGTTCTTGAATGGTCTAATATTGCAAGAAGCTTTTTATTGCGTGCCAGATGGGATTTTTTCCTGAGAACCTGGCAGTCTTTACAAGTTGCATGTGTGCGTGAATAAAATGAATGGGTTTTAATTTACTCAAATCATGAGTGCAAAAGAGTTCTGCAACAACCACTCACTCCCATTAATCATGGTGAATGATGCAATCGAGTCGTTAACCCTACACTCTTAAAATAATAGTATAGCTAAATATTTAGCAATTAAGAAAAAAAAATGTTCTTAAACTAATACTCAATAACTAAATAGTACTATTTTTATTTATTTAAATTTTTTTTTTGTTATTTACAGTGATTCATTGGGTAGGTCGTTCAATCCTTCATGAAATAATTTACCCAGGAAGTAGAAAGAATCCAGTCTTGTACCTTTTTTTAAATAGTTTATAGAGTTAGTTGATTTGGTTCATGGTGTTATGCTTCATGACTTTAATGCCTATGGAGAAAATGAATGGGGAAAATGCCAAGGTATCTAAAAAAAGTGGATGTCATCGTTGCTCACTATTCAAATCTTGACTCCTTTCACCTGGTCCAATGGCCTCAATTGTGCTGGTCACTGAAAAGGTTATGCAGTCACTCTCCTGATATTCACGGTTCATCCATTTTTTGAGTCATGTGTTTGAGTAACCTTTACATCAAAAGCAATGTCTCTCGAGAGTTGAAGCTGCTAAGGAGTGAAAACATTGCCTTTGTGTGTCTTTTATTTGCCACCCTTTTTTCCTGAATCTTTGTGCCTTCCTTTTTCTTTTGCCTTCTCACTCACTTCAAACATTACATCTCTGTCACTGTCTCACATTCTTTCTCTGTCTGCTCTCTAAAGACCATCTTGAAGATGGAAAATAGATATGCTGTATTGCTCAGTTAGCTGACAAGCACTCAGCAGGTGTGGCCTGTTCTGCCAATATGGCTGCCTTTGTTCAGTCAGTGGACAAGTGATCATAAAATATTTACAGTATGTTTACCGTAAGTGGTATACTGGACAAGACTAATGTAGGCTGAATCTCACTGCTGAATAAAACACCTCAAAGTCAGCATGGAATGAAAATTTAACATAAAATAGAATAATTCATCCGTGCATATGTTTGAATTATTTTTTTTAACTAGTAATGTTTGATAAAAATGTCATAACTGGATCTTCTCGTGAAAACGACAGACTTCTCTCTTGTGATGTATGCTGTACTACTTCAGTTATTTTGTGTGTTAAACTCTGCCCCTGCAAGCTCACATTCGAGAGCCACGCCCACATCTCAACATCCAATCAACAACCGATGCATATAATTAATAGCCTGGCATGCCAGACCTACATCAGGATGTTAGGTCTGGGAACTCACCATTGACAGTGCTCAATACGAGGGGCGGGATAAACGGTTGTCTTTCAAATTCCCTCTGCACGCAATAGGATCGCTCTACAACCAACCAGAGTAACGAAGAAGGTGACGTCTTTTATATCTTCCTTTGTGCCGTTCTTTGTTCTTGTTTCAAGCTTAACTTCAAATCATCCAGTCGCTGCCACAGCCGAATCGAAAGACAGCCGTTCTTTGTTTTCAAATAGCAGTGAACCATCACAACTCTGTCGTCATTATGTTAAGCCCGCCCTCCGACTCTATACACGATGTGATTGGCCTGACTAGAGTTTGGTTTTGCAAGCTCGAAAGTAAATGGAGAGTTGCTAGACTGCAATGCAATAGAAGAACCACACAGCAATGCAATAGAAGAACCAAATACATTTTCAGTAAAAAGTTTGTAAAATAACCATGTAAAGAACATTTTAATAATGTTCAGAGTTGCTAGACACTGGCTGCAAAATTAATTTTGCTGCCGCTAGGGGGAGTCTAGATTTCTAGGCTATAGAACTAAGTCTCCGCCCTTTAATTTCATCGCAACTGATGCTTAGGAGACCAGAAGGCTAAGACCTAAGCTAAGAAAACACTTTCGACTGGATTAAGCTCTGTTTTTCAGCAGGGTTATGCATGTTATTTTGAAAGAGCATTGGCACACTGTTACAGATCAGAGATCTGTTAGCGACTTGCTCCCATGTGTGCTGATTAGCACTCCTCGTTCTCGCACGTTGACTTCTCTCTCCCATTACCCATCAGTAACACGTTACTGCCAGGCACCCACCTGACAAATTACTGTTACCATGGAGACCATATGCACATGCTTTTTAACATCCCTTCTCTCTGATGTCCGTTCTTCACAATTAAAAAGTCACACAAAGGTTAAAAGCGCAAAGATGAAGCAATTTATTTATAGTTGAGTGTCATTAAGAAAGACTTTTGATTACTAGTACCAGCAAATTTATGCGCTGGCGATATTAAAAAACAAAGTTGAGAATGCGAAAAAAGAGCAGAATTTTTAAGCCTTTATGATACGAGCCCACAAGTTTTGCTTGTGTGTTTGTCACTGTAATAGTTCAAACACATCACTGTCTTTCCATTGACACCTTTCACAGAATTGTGATGAATGTTGCTCTAGAGTAACTTAAGTCACATGAATAATTGAAAAGATCAGATTCCATCATCCATGTGGTTTGTGCTGTTCACACTGTCAAAAACAGAGTCACGTGAGTAAAAAAAAAATTTTGGGGGGCCAAATTACATATTAGTTGAATTAATTAAAACTCTGACAAAACCCCCGATACAACATGCATTTGACATTTAAGTCTTAAAATTTATGGTTAGATAATTTCCTTTTAATGTCAATCTAAATCAAAGTTTCTTTATCGCTGAAAATCTTCTCTCTCATTAGCTATGCTGAGCACACCTTGTCTTTCACCTTTCCTCCTTTCCATAATCATCAGTTTTCGCCCAAATTGAGTTCATCTCTTCCTTGCCTGGTGTTGCGCGGACGTTTGCCAAGTGCATCTTAAAAGGCTTTAATCGGTCTTTGCCGTGTTTGTTTTTGGGTTGCCGTGGAAACACGGCACATAAATGTCTAAGTGATCTATCATCTTTGCACTTTTTCCTCACACTTAAAGTCTCACTTTCGCCCTCTCTCTGTTCTTCACCAGTGCTCTCGCATGGCCGTGACACTTCACGAAGTGTGACCAAATTAACTCTGCATGTTCCAATGGGGCTAGCGTCGGCCATGTTTGCTGTTCATTCTGGAGTGGGAATGACTAGGCCAAAAGGAAAATAAAGTGTTTATCCATATAATGCATGCAATTCTAATATGTGCTAGGCAAATTTTTTTGCTATGCAGCACTTTTTGTAACTTAAAAAAAAAGCTTTTAGTGGACAGCACAAGCATCAGTAAGTATTGGAAATGATTTGATGATAAATTCTATCATATTTTGTGCTGTCGTTTCACTCTAAAACATTATATCCTGCTTGATAAAAGTACTTGGTGTTTACACTTGTAGTTCGGTTCTCTTGGTTCGTTTGGTCCTAAAGGCATAGAGATATGTTCACAACTCTGCTTGTTTGGTGCACACCAGGGTTCGGATGGCAGCGTTCACATTTAATCAAATGAACCGCACTAACAGAGCAATCGCACCAGGGTTTGTTTTAATCCAACCAAACCTGTCAAGTGTGAACACAGCCTAAGTCAGTTTAGCACTTTAGCTTTATTATTTGATTATTCCCACTTCCACTTTTTGCCATTTGTAAAAAACAAATCTTTAATTGACAGTCAACTTGATTTAAATTTTAAACTTGTTATAATACTCACTGTGATTTTTGTCACTTCCTTGAGGAAGCTTCCTTAAAATTGCCAAGTTTTCATCTAATATGATTTTTGTTTTTATGCGTATATAAAACATTTAATCCAATATTAAAATGCAAATGAATCATCCAGCATAGTAGAAATGACCTGAGCACCGCATGTGGTCAAAGATGTCATCTACTTATCAGCTATTGGTTCCTTTGACAAATATCTGGATTGAATCTTCCATATGGTGACAAAACAAACACAGCCAGAAGCTAATGACGCTGGTGTGGTGACCAGGTGTTTTTATGAAAGGAAGCAATTGGCTGGAAATGACAGTGTTGTTTTTCTCGTAAGGAGCTGCATCCCTACATGATGGGCAAACTCTCACTGTGTTCCTGTTGAGGTGACATACTTGATATAGTTGCCAGTTCCCTGGGCTGTGTATTTTTTTTTTTTCTTTGTGGTTTCTCTAAAGGACATCTACCTGAAGTAGATAGTAGAGAATTCAATCAAGCCCCCACACAGCGTGTGTAATCGAGGTGATCCCATCAGTGTGGCATAGTTATTACAGGCCCAGGTAGGAAACATGATGGAGGCAGGTATAATTGTGATAGTGGCCCAAAGATGATCTACCATATCCACTCCTTAGCATCCCACCCCATCTTGCTCAAACCATTTTCTTCCACTTGGTTAAACACTGATACATCAGATAGTTTTTACTCCTATTACCACTGCCATCAACGAGAAAATACAGAAAGCACTAAGATGTTTTCACATGCATTTTGTTTCCTACGTTTCCCTGGAGAAACACGCCTTAATCTCAAGATGGCAGAAATAACATTGGCACATCTTAAGACCTCCTAGATCTGTAGGATTCAGATACAGTGATGTTTTCGCCAAGCATGCCACCTGTTTGTTTTTGTGCAATTATGTAAGAATCTCTTGAATCTGCAATGTTGTATATAGATGAGCATGCTACGTCTTGCTGTGAAGATGGCAAGACCTTTTCTGACCTTCACTATTTGTGAGGGGTTATCTGATATTAACATATTCATTCCATTGTGAAATGTAATTCTCCCAAGACACAAATCATAAAAGAGCGCTACACCCTACATATGTTCATGCAATCCCTTTGACAGAATGAATTTCACATCTGCAGAACAGGGGATGCTGTAAAACCCACACTTCGCAACAATAGCCTACAACATGCAAGCCAATCTAATCAACATAGAAGAGGGGTGTAAATTTAGTTACATTTCACTTTCCCATACATGTCTAGCTGTCTATTTTTCAACTCAAAAATTTGTCTCTTCTAGAGTTTAAGATTAAAAGCATTAGACCAAATATGTTTTTATCCAACTTGCTGGTTAAGAAGCGATCGTTGGCCACCTGTTCCATCTAAGTGTTATTTCTGGGAACAAAAGCGTAGTGTTTGCCTGGATGTAAGTAATGTGAAAACACCTCATTCACGGCAGTTGGCAGGTAGCCATCCTGGGTCACCGGCTTGCACTGAGCTGATCAAATCCATCTCCACAGTGACTGTGCATGTCCCTGCTAAACCATTATCCTTCCACAGTTCAGGGTAAATGAGGGCTAACGGATTACATGCTGTGAGTGAACCTGCCGCAAGCAATTAGGTCTCTCTCGATCCTCTGTTTTCCTTGGTCTGTGATTCACATCTGTTCCTTGACAACTACACTCAACTGTTGCATAAGTAACAACACATCATTTATGCGGCTGGACAACAGCCAATTTTGTAGGTTTCAGAAAATACAACAATAGATGTTAATAAATGTCTGTAATTACTGCATGTATTTTTACTAAACATTTTAATATATGAAAAATGCCACAAATTGATTGCAGTTTAAGGGCCAAGTTTACTAAACAGGCAAATTAGCACGAGAGTGCAAATATAACGCAATCTTCTTTTTTTTTGGGCAGTAAATGAAGCAAATACCAGTAAATTGACGAGCGCAAACCTTATTAAATCACCCTGCATGATTCATTTAAATACTCTCCTCCCATAAATTTTGCATCTGAAAGGGGAACTCCTACATGCAATAAGGTCAGCCGCAAAAATAACCCTGTTCATGTCTTTTCAGCACTAATTTTACACTGCGTGTCTTTAGTGAATCCAGACAGTGAATTTTTTTTTACGCTGAAGGAGGTTTTGTGCTGAAGCGAGCTGTTCGTAAATCTGGCCCTAAATCAGACTGTATTAAAACATGTTTTTCTTAACGCTCGTGTACTCACACAAGCTATCGTCGTGTGAAATGTCTTAAAATGTGCTTTGTGACCCTGTAGCAATAAAACTAAAATAAGCACTAATGCATTGCAAATGTTTCTGAGGACAGTTTTTCCCCTTCAGTCTTACTTCCTAAGATCAGTGTAAGAACAGTGTATCAGAAATCGAAACGGCCCCTCTTTCACTGACCCCTGTAATGAGGTCACAAGGGATTGCGGTTTCTTCTTCCACTTAGCATATTCAGAGACTCGCTTGGGTTTTCAATGTTGCAGTGCGTAAGACCTATGTGTTTCAATCTAATTAGCTCTTTAAAAAACTGTGTCTTGTCTTTAAACATACATATTTGTCCATCATCCCAATCTTTTTGCATTTGTTTAGAGTATTAGAGTCAAGCCTCTTAAAGATTTCAAGCACAATGCTGGAAGGGGAGGAAACTCAGAGCAGCCCTGGCCTCAGTGTTAGCCTTCAAGTGGGTTTGAAGAGAGAGTGAAGAAAGAAATGTGAATCATTTGTCTGATTAGAGCTTGAAACCGCTGATTGCCGCCAAGTACTTAGCCACCACTGATGGCTATATCCCTCCACTCTGGCCTATTACTCTCAATCTGTGCACCATTAGTCAAGCACGTAGAGAAAAAAAGGGTAGATTTACTGGATTATCGCTTCTTCTCGTCTGCCTTTTTGTATTTTGTTTTGTGTTAAGCACATCAGTTGAATTTAAATCCATTCACCTGCGGTTTCTCGTGTACCGTTTGGGAAGGCGACTGGGCCTGATCATCTTTGATCCACTGGGATTAGATTGAAGTTGGACGGGGTCTTGACTTGGTTGTAATGCTTGGCGCTTTCATCCTGGGAGATTAAATTAAAGGCAGGGTCAGAGATCGGGACTGTCTGCTGGAAGCTGCTTTGAATGCAGCATTGGAGAGCTTTCTGTTTTGTGCTTTAAACATGAATGTCCAGTAGTCACAGCTTAGCGGAGACAGTTGAATTTAAAGAATTTGAATTTGACCTACTTTACTAACATGTGCTCTGGTGTTGAGCGTAATGACGTCAATCGGTTGCTCTCGCGGCAAGTGATGCACACAGTCTATGATCCTCTCATGTTGAGACAACTAGTCTCAGGTGTAAATTTGACTTGGATCTGGAGATGTGAATGTAAAGATTTTAGGAGGTCAAGCATATTTTAAAGCATTTTGATTTATTTGTGCCAGTGACCCACTTCCCACATCAACCTAAGACACCTTGTTCAAAACCACTGAACACATAAACCAAAAAATATTATATTCAGGGAAAATGAATGTGAAATGGAATTTTATCATGTAAACTGGTATTGAAGAATGTTATTATGCTTCGAAAGATTATGAAAAAAAAAGTTATGATATTGAAAACTGTTTAGGCTACAGTATTGCACAAGATTAAACCTTTTATGTAAAACTCATAATGCAAATTGTAGCTATTAGGCTATCACTTTACGTTCGGACCAACCAACACAGGTTTCGAAAACGAAAATAGGGAATCGGTTTTAGCGGCTTTTTTTGTTTTTGTTTTACTACCAAAAATGTGTTGTAGGTGGACAGATCAATACAGTACACCGAACATGTACGATGTCGGAAAATAACGATGTATTTTCTGTTAACCAAATGTTTTTTAATGTTCGCTATTACTTCAATGCAAGTGAACAAGCGTGCCGTTATTTGTTGCGTAGTGACGTGTGTGTGTGTGTGTTCAAGTAAGCCAGAAATGCGTAGATTCTGCGCAATACGCTGTATTTAATATACCGTGATGACTCCCTTTTACTGTCTATCTAAGCACCCTCTTTACATTCGTCCTCCTAATGCCTGTTAGGTGTCTGTGGATTTGTCTATATTTGGTGTTGAAAATGGAAATGTCTTTAGACATGGAAAATCGATTCAATCAACACTTATGTCTCAAAAATCGAACAGGATTTTTTTCACAAAAGTGACAGCCCTAGTATCTATGTACATTTTCTTCTTTGTTAGGGTAACCTTTACTTGGTTGATGTGTTTTTTTATTTTTTTATTGTTTATCTCACAGAATCCATCTCAGGTGGGGACGGCCCTACAAGTGTTTTATAACCTTGGCAATCTGAGAGAGACCATAAGAAGTGTGGTAGATGGATACAGGACATCTGTGCAGGAGAACGTTGTTAATGCCCTGGACATTAAAGTCCTCACTCAACCTGCCAATAGCAGAGGTTTGTTTATTTAGATTTGTGTTTTAGATTGCTTGATTATTTTGCATTGTTTTAGTGAGTGCATTTTGTGTCTGCTATATTTAGGTGCCCCTGGCAGAGCCGTCATGCCCACTCCAGGGAATACGGCTGCGTTTCGAGCTGCTCTGTGGACGAATTTAGAGAAACTAATGGACCAGATCTGTGCCGCGTGTGGTCAGGTATCAAACTTACACAGATGTTACTATTATGAAACACTGTTATTGTCATTAGGCAAAACACCTGTAGTTTACCGATATCCCAATACATTTGGTCTGGTGTTCACTTGTAAAGACTTTAAATATTAAGCTCTGATATTAACTTAAAAAAAAAAAAAAAGCAAATTAACTTTATTAAATACAAAGTGCATGATATTAAAATCTTGTTAATAGAAATACTGAAGGCATATCACACTGTGATTTTTTTATTTTTCTGTTTTGTTCCCCATTATATATATTTTTAAAGCTAGCGTGTTAAGATTAGGTGACGCTTGAAAGGGGTAATTGAATATACTGTCTAAAGTTTCTACTATGTTCCTGAACAGGTGCAGCACCTGCAGAAGGTTCTAACCAAAAAGAGAGACCCAGTGACTCATGTGTGCTTTATTGATGAGATCATCAAGGTGAGACGGATGATATAATTTCATACCTACATTTTGCTTTATTTGTTTTTGCTGGAATAGGTGTGCAATTAAATTTCAGCAGTTATGTGTATTGATATTGTGTATATCCCATATGTGAAGAGTTTGTCCTTGATGTGTAGTGATTTATTACAAAGGATTTTTGTGTGTGTTGCCCTTGCCTGTGGCTGACCTGCCTACATAGCCCCTGCTGGTTCACTTGCTGCTGGCACATTAGCAGTAAATGACATCCTAATTGGTGTCTGCAGGTGGCTGGCCCCTCTGTGACAAGGTTATCTACCCCACACGCATACACACACATGTATCCACCACACATTTTCAGCCAGACTGTGATGGGACAATTTTTATCTACATTCTCCATTTGGTTCTGGGTGACTTTGTGAGCTAGTGTGTGTTGGCACACGCTGAGTGACAAGAACAGTGTTTTCAAAGGCATTTCCCCTTTGGTATCCCCGACATCCGTGGCTCTCCATTCCTTCAGTTGCGAATTTGGCTAATTACAGCCGGTAATTAAGGTGCTATTTTCCGCTAAATGAAGGGCTAAACTGTGAGATCAGAGCAGTTTAGTAAGGGGTGGTAAGATTTCACAGATGGATTTCAAAGAGAGCATATAATGCAGTGAATTAGAACTGGCCTCTAGCAATGCATTTCCTTAAATCATAACCAGCAAAGCTGATATGCGGCATAGACTTCAGAATATCTGGGCTGTATTTGGAACGGCACACTACTTGTATTATTATATGTTCTGTTTGCATGTTGTGTGCATTATGCAAATTTTGCACATGCATTTTTATGTTTTAATGAAAATTTGTGTCCTTAATGATTTCATAATTTAGGTAGGACTTTTATAGATTTATAAAAGCAGTAATGCACTCAAGGTGGAGTGCTGTTTTGTTAATATGATCATGACTGAAGAGGTTTAGCTTTGATTATATAGCTGTGATTATTTCACTTTGTAGCACAAATATACAAAGTATAGCAAAATACATGGAATACTGCACTGAAGCAAATCAACCATAGTTTTAAACTTCTCTTTCTTTACGTAACATCTGGCTAAACTGACAGTAAAAGATGGATTACAATAATGCAATTTCATGATAACTGCACACCAATAGCTCATTTAAATAATTGTTAAGATCATACGAACAACATAGCATACTACTACATACTTATGCTTTCCATTGCATGCAGTATTTGCCAAAGAATGCTAAATTCCATTTCAAACATAGCATTTTTTTGTGTGTGTGTTTTTGAGAAATAGAAAAGGTCTGTCTCCAATCATACCAGTCGCTTTTGCTCTCTTACTCTGTTGGTATTCCTCCCGTTTTCACTCAGTAAACAGTTTCGGGGGAGATGAGTTGAGCGGCTTCTAATCACCTCTTGGAAATCGAGATTTTCGGTCAGAAGATTGAGGTCTGCAGGAATGGGGTGGGGGGGGTTGTTTCCATGGCAACACGTTCTCCCATAGACCTCGCATTTTTCTTTCCATATTGGAAAAAAACAGAAAGGCAAGGGGAAAAAAAGTTTGATTGCAGAGTGTGGGTAGTAATGCCCAATTTGACCACTTCTCTCATATTAGTGTAAGAAAAAATTGCTTCCGTCTTTCAAGAGTGATATTTAAAATAGTGCTACATCATATGTGTTGATTTAAAACGATGTAAAATGTGTTGATATAAAAGTTCAATGACTCTCAGTAGAGAGGGACACCTTGAAATTCAGACCACCCAGAATGACTGACAGGGTGTCTTTAGGTGCTCAAAGAGCCATCAGCTGTAGATGAAAGAGACTCCCGGCATTTAAAAGGCCCCATGAAAGGTTTTGCAGGGCGGGCACTTCTCTTGGAGCCTCACAAGGCTGTAAAAAGCCCTACAGCGCCTCTGAACCTTCAGTTTAACAGGGTGCATGCAAGAGATGAGCTGCATATTAGGTTTAGGAAAACATACAGGAACTTTGTGCACAATAAAGCTGCTGTCAGATTCCCTGGAGATTGGAAAAGGTGGGTGAATGCCATGTTTTTTTGTTTTCTTTCTCTGCCTCCGCTTCAAAAGCTGTTTTCAAACTCCCACAATCTCACACCTATATTTGTGGTTAAAACACCCCACACACACACACACACACACACGCACCCATCGGAAAGCAAAACCTGCAAACCGCTACATTTAACAGTTACAC
This sequence comes from Semotilus atromaculatus, assembly GCA_031834385.1. Lineage (NCBI taxonomy): Eukaryota > Metazoa > Chordata > Actinopteri > Cypriniformes > Leuciscidae > Semotilus > Semotilus atromaculatus. The sequence goes on from JAULUF010000009.1 coordinate 54,383,538, forward strand.
AAGTATAAGACAGACCTTCCCGTTGAATTCCCAGCTGCTTTTATGTAGCAAACAAGCCTTCTGGTTCCCTGGCATGAGTTCATCTCCACCAATGGCCCTCTTGTTCATTTCAGGTGTCATTAATGTGAAATACAACAAGAAAATAGCAATTGCCTGAAGTAGTGGAGCAAAAATGAAACTCGCTTGTATTTTACTAGAGCAAAAAAAGAAAGAAAAGCCAAGATCGGTAGTATTTTATTGATGATGGCACTGAAATTATGCCACAACCAATGGAAAATTTAATAAGACATTTAGAATACGTAATTTATGAAGAAATGTGTAAAGTTTATATTTCTAAAGTCGTGAATCTTAGTGTGTTGTTTTATTTTAGCCTTATTTTTGATGATGCCACACTGTCATCACTGACATATTTGGCATGGACGCATTTATTTATTTATTTTGTGCAAAACCTGATGATTCATGATTTCATAATACAAGGACATGCTCCACATGCTCAGTGTCTACATTTCTTTTAAACTTTACATCAAACAATTTTTTTATTTTTTTTTATCATGCTGTTAATTCTAGATTTAAATTAAATCACAGATTGTCATTGTGATCCCACTGTGATCCCATCTTTTTCTTTGGAGAATTCTTAGACTTGTAGCTGCGGAAAGTGTGTGAATCATAAGACACAGAGTCATTTATATCACTGTAAAGTCAGTGCAAACCCCTTTAGGCTGATGTACATTGAGCGCAGACATTCAGAGCATTTTGATACGCACACCAGCCTCTCTATACACACACACACACACACACACACACACACACACATATTGAGCAAGCGGGTAGATTAGCACATGCAGCACATGTCCATCAGCATTAGACCATATTTGTGTTGTCATGATTCCCAAATGATTATAGACTCCCCTATTTACACACAAATACACACATGGCTCATAAAGTCTTTATTCTGTCAGTGATTTGCTAATGCCAGTGTTGTCTGAGTGATAGCATAGTGTAGGGTTCATATTCTACTCTTTGTGTGTATATATATGTTTTTTTTTTTACCCTGTTCACTTCTATTGTCAGCCCAAATTTCTTACACCAAAATGATTTTCTTACACCAATTTCATGTGACAATTTTCCACCCTTTCTCCAAATACTACAACTTTTAAGACTAGTGTATTGAAATAATCTGTTATAGTCTAATCGCTAGTAATTGAGGAAGAAGAAAATGAGCTTAAAAGCCATGATTGTAGTTTTTATTGAGGGTTAAATGTGACCTGGACATTCGAGCACAACAATTCTAGCTTTGTTTGCATAGTGTGTTAATGTGTTTGTTTTTATGTGTGTCAAAGGCCATTGTGGTAAAGTTCAGCTCATGGCTGGTGTTTGTAATCTCTATTTCTCTCAGGATGGGCAGCCTGACATCTTGCACACCTTCTGGAGTTCAGTCACTCAGACGCTCTCTGAAGAGCTACAGAAAGCCACAGCTGGTGAGTTTCAGTCTGAGGTTTTTGTTTAAGACAATGCCCTGCCATGCATCTCAAAAGCTCATTCTGTGTGTGAGTGTGTTACACAAGCTCCCCTCCTGCGCCTCGTCTCTCTCTTCTCCTCCGCTCTTGCTTTCTTTTCATCACATTGCAGTCGGATTCAAACTCTATTACCCACGTACACACTTCTGGTGTTGCTTTTGAGAAGACTGACTGTTAACCCTTTCCTCTTCTAACTGAGCTTGTAAGCCATCTCAGATATTGTTCATCTGCAGCCTTTACACTATCATCTCGAGCCTGGAGGGCTTCTTGGAGAAGCATTTACATTTCCGTAGTCTCTGATGATTCTTCAAGCTCAGACGCAGCCAATGAGAGAGTAGATAAAGCAAATAAAAAATGATCTCTCCACTTAATCTCAGGCTGTTATCATCACTAAGGAACAGGATGAATCAAGGCAGGTGTTTGGTTACAGGAACAGCTCATCTGCGTGGCATAGCAATCTTCTTGTAAACAGACCCACTCGCTGCATGTCGAGTCGTCGACTGAACACATGTGGGCGCGAGCCGCACGACAACGATGCGAAATGAGGCGTACTTGTCCTGCGCTGGAGGCGGTCATATGCAAACGACTGGTACGTCACTTCGCACTGTGACGTCACTTCTAACCATGGATCCAGAACGAGCTGTATTTAGAGCTTGATTAAATAAATGCTTCGTTTATAAAGGGGAGGACGTCTTAAGCTATGAAACTTGCAGGAAGTTTTAATAGTACATAGATCTCTTATATACCAAAAGATCAAGGCAAATTTGGTTTCTCATGTCATGACCCCTTTAATTTTAACATTTTTAATAAACTGCAGAAGGATAGTATGTCATATGATGATTCTTTAGATAAGTAGATAAGTGCTGTATGCTTTAAATTAGCCTGTAACTGGGGAAGCTACCACTTCAAAGTCACTTCTTCCACCAAGTGGGATGGAGAGCGATTTTCCTTAGACTTTTGTATTGCATATCAACCGATGGATTTCTTGGCTGGCAACGATGCATTTTACAGACAAATTTTATCCATAGCTACTTGTAAGTTCATGCGTTCCCTTGGAATCAAACCAATGACCTTTCTGTTGTTAGTGTCATGCTCTGGTAACCAAAATGTTATTGTTTCAAACCCCAGAAGGGACATTTCATGCGCTATAATCATTGCTCTCTTGATTTGGGCACTTAACTCTAGGTTTCTCCAGAGAAAATGTTTTCTGGATGAACGAGTCTGGCAAATGAATAAATGTAAATTTCATTACTAACTTCATTGATAACATCTAAATTATTTTGGTGGCAGTATTACAACAGAAAAACCACTCTTGATTCCACAGAATCGACTCATTAATGGAGCACATGGCTTATGATTGCAACCAGTGTCTATCTTAATTAAAGTGCTAAACATCTTGGACAGCACGTCCACCCTGCAGAGACACAGTAATTTAGACCGTGGCCTTGATGGTGCAGCCCTATTGATCCCTGCCTGTGTTATCACGACCTAAAGACGCTTTGTGCTTCACTCCCGCTGATCAATAGAAAGCAAATAGGAGCCTTTGCATCGCTTTCATTATCCAAATGCTTCTGCATTACTCCCTCTTATAAGCCTTTATCAAGCCTGATTTGAAACCTCTCAATCAAACTTGCTTTTATATTCTCAGAACCCTAGGTGGCTTACTTTCATACATCTATTATGGGAACTTGCCAAAATACTCAAAAAAATGGAGAATTTTCAAGGTGAAGATGCTCTCAAAAAAATAGTATGGCTTCAAGTGGCCATCAGAAATCATTTTAGTTCTCAGGTCGACTGTTATGGACTCTGTCTTGAGACATCACTCCTCCACAAGCCTTCAAAGAAGATCTGTTTATAAATGATTTATCGCTCTCTCTTTGTCCTAAAATGCGTTTTGTGACTACTGACAGCTCCCTGCCTCTTCCCAGAATTCGTTCCTGAACTGTTTGCCTTTCAATGAGGATGTCAAAGGATGAAGCCAGTATTCCTCTCAATGCTTTAGCGTGAGCTTTGTCTTCAACATTGCTTGAGCCCTGGGGACCCATGAATTATTTTGCTAACTGTCAGAGTGCTGGCTTAGGGTCAGTTCTGCTGTTTTTATTATTAATGTTATTTTTCTTTATCATTTCACTATTGTATCACAACATGAAAGGCAAAATCTGGACCTTGACTAAAACTTGTTCAATGAACATGCCATTTTTCACCATTTCACCACTGACATTTGTTTGTTGTTGTTTTTTTTATGCACCTCATCACCTTCCCTGAGGAAATATTTTCTTGACAGTCAATGGTTGTGTTTGTACACTGCTCTATGGCAGTTTTATGTAGTGAGGAAATTTAAGCTTCACTGCCAGCAATAACTCAGAAACGTAGCATCAACTGAACATGTTTACTGCTCATAGTCAGTACTCCATCAGTAGAGCAGATCTACCAATGCTCGCCTTTGTTTGGGTGGCGGTGAAACAAAGATGGAAACCGTTTAAAATTCTTGCGCCTCTGCTAAATTATGCATTCATCAAATCAATCTGCATAGGAAACAATCTGCATAATATTCGTAATGAGCATTTAATCACCTGTAAAGTTGGGTTATTACCATATTAATGAATAAGTATTTTTATACAATTCCATCTGTTTGACTCTCCATGCATTCTCTTAATTTGGCGTTATTTTTGTTAGAGTGGTTGGAGATTAGGGAATTGTGGTTTTTCAGCTCACTGAGTCGCTAAGAGAGGATTTGTATTTTGCATTCACAATTCAATTAAAGGGGTCATGACATGGTTTTTTGTTTTGTTTTATTATGTTCCCGGTCCCACTTTATATTTAGTGGCTTTAAGTACTATGTACTTACATAGAAAAATAAGTACAATGTACTTATTGTGTTCAAGTTGTATTGTAAAACACTTTTGCTGCTATTGAGATGTGATACAGGTAAGGTTAGGGACAGGTGTGGTGGTATGGGTCGATTTAAGGGTAGGTTAAGGTGTAAGGGAAGGGTCACCTGTGTAATTACATCATTTAATTACAGTTGTAATTACATGCAGGTATTTTCAAAATATAAGTACAATGTAAAAACATGTATGTACATAATAAGTCCATTGTATCAAAGTAGTAACTTCAATGTAAGTACATAGTACTTAAAGCCACTTAATATAAAGTGGGACCATGTTCCCTTAGGTGCAATTATAGTATTACTATAGTTTTTTTTACAAAAAACTTAAAAAATTTAGTGATTTATGACCTTTTCCCACCCTGTTTCTCCCCCTCTGATTCAAACAGTCTGTTTTGGGGGCGTTTCCCCTTTAAGACTTCAGTGTTAACACCCACTGTTATGATTGGCTAACGTCAGTGCTGCTTATGCATAAATTATTAACGTTAATCATTTTGTATCACATGTAGACTACACAATGCTCCACCACGTGAAACTTCGGTCTTCCAATCTTTTACCATTGTGTCAATTCTCAATTGATTTTGATTCATATGCGTGAGGGAGGGAGGGAGAGAGAGAGAGAGACAGTTTGAGGGCGCGCGCGCGGCCGGGGCTCGCTTGCTCTCTGCTCGTTCTTTCAGTAACATTCCCTGTCACACTCATCTCACTCACCGTTCAAATAAGGCTTTGGCGCGCTGCATATGCTGCAAATAAACTGCATCCGACTACTTTCCCTGACGTCTGGATCGTTCGGCAGCGTATTCAAACACTCAAACAGGAACAGCTCATCTGCGTGGCATAGCAATCTTCTTGTAAACAGACCCACTCGCTGCACGTCGAGTCGTCGACTGAACACATGTGGGCGCGAACCGCACGACAACGATGCGAAATGAGGCGTAGTTGTCTTGCGCTGGAGGCGGTCATATGCAAACGACTGGTACGTCACTTCGCACCGTGACGTCACTTCATACCATGGATCCAGAACGAGCTGTATTTAGAGCTTGATTAAATAAATGCTTCGTTTATAATGGGGTGGACGTCTTAAGCTATGAAACTTGCAGGAAGTTTTAATAGTACATAGATCTCTTATATACCAAAAGATCAAGGCAAATTTGGTTTCTCATGTCATGACCCCTTTAATGCTATTGCTGTAGTAATGCAGTCTTCTAAATAGGGCTGTCCCCTAATAGTCAAATGTTAGCTGTATTACATTACAGACAGCACTTTTCTAAAATCTAGCCAGTATTGGGACAAAGACATAGCCTAACACATGAATTGTGTCCATCTTCGCTATTTATTTTTCATTTGTTCACAGCATCAACCTTCCTGAAGCAGGCTCTGGAAGGAGAGTATCCCAAACTCTTGAGGCTTTATAATGAGCTGTGGAAGCGGCTGCAGCAGTACAGCGCAAGCATACAGGGGGCGCTAGCGAGCAGCGGTGCGGGTCTAGATGTGGAACTGCCAGCATCAGAGCATGATACTGATGATATGTTCACCCGGACCAAACCAGACTATGAGTGAGTACTACCATGATACATCTCTAACACATTTGCTTTCATAATTCTTCTGTAATTACTTAACGATTTGATCAAGTTTAGTCCCATACAGCAACGTTCCTGCCAAAATACAGTAGCTGCTACAATGTTTTTTATGACAATGGTGGCTAATACGAAGTTTTATCGTAGTAACAACAGTAACTGTTATGAATATGGTATTTTTGTAGAAACTATTATTTCCATGAAAAAAATTTTTTCAAGGGGAATCCATAGTAATGCTTTGTTTTTAGTACAAAATTGCAGCTATCATTCGCTGAAATGAAACATGCTGACTGATTTAACATTTTGGGATGTTAAATGCAAGCAGTCAAACAGAAATGCCACGATTTCTCATCATAAAAACGAGAAGTTCATTATCTACACAAGCTATCATCTTCCTAATCATTCCTGGTGGCGCAACAAAGATTCAAAGTGCTCTCAAGACTGCTCTCATTAATCACACAGCGTTTCTGCCTTTTCACCTGGATAGAGAAAGCAAAGAAGCTCTTCTACTCTCAGGCACATTATCAAATAATCTCTTAGAATGCATCAACGTTTCTGCCACTGCTCTGATCAAACAACCAGATCACATAATCATGACTGTCCCCTAAACGGCCCACGTTTTAAGCACAGTTGATCCTATCGCATAATACAGATCCAAAAATCTTGTTAAGATGCATGACATAGCTGACAACCAGCAATTAAAGCCAAGGTTGTTACAGCATCTTGTCAAAAGCTAGCAAATGTCAGGGTTATGTGGGGGGTAAACGGTTTTCTTTGTATTTTATTTTGCATAAATTCAGTAGATCTATATTTGGCTCACATAAAAGGCCTTCTTTGTGGTAGAGTTCTGTGTACCTCTGAAAGTTCAACATCGAACAGCATTCGCTGAGTTAAGTTTAGAGAGAAACGAAATTGATGCTATTGTTATGGAGAAATCTATTATGTGTGATAAGCTCTTTTTGTCCTGTCTTTAACAGTCAGGTTCAGTTGGTTTTTAGTTTCTGACATTAATGACGCTGATTCTCTCAGCCTGTTTGCAAACACTTACATTTTTTGCTTTTAAGCATTTCGATGAAAAAAAGGAAGCGTGCATAATTTATGATAATGACTTTTTTACCCTCTATTTCACATTATTTGTCCAGTTTTGTAATTATTATTTTAATGGTGATTCTTATTACTGTAATATAGACTGTATTGCAGTAAAAATACTTACTGAAATGTTTTTTTTTTATTTAAATCAGAATAAATGCCAGAAAACGAATACTATCAGGATGTAAACACTAAAATGCAATTTAAAAAAATAAATCATTACTTTTTATTTTATCGTGATGGGAATTCGATTTTTTGCATTATGGTAATGACAATTTTATAATCAAATAATATAAATATGCCTAATTTTCAGACCTTACAATATAATGAAAGGTCTGAAACTTTTAATGAAAATGGTAGCCATTGGGGAAACGGTATTACTTCTCAGTCATATCTCAGTTATGCTTTTTATCAACAATTGGTCAAACAAAAGAATGATTATTTGAAATTAAGAAGCTGTCAGCCAGGAGAAGTAATTTATTACAATGGCGAAATCAAATGCTTGAGGCGTTGATCCCCACTGAGATGAGAAGTGTAAGTAGGCTACGGTTTCATTAAGTGCCATTCGTTACTTTTGATTTAGTCTAATTTGTAATTATCTCTACGGGCAGGCCTCTGATTAAATTTACAGATTTAGGTCATAGGAAATGTTATACATGCACACAGTGTATGTATCACATCATACATGTCACGTGTTTATCAAAATAACACCATGTATTCAGAGTACATAAAGTGATAATAGTTTGATGACAGGAACATTGGAGATGGTACATTTACAAGGTACAGCAACTGCCAGAAAACGCAAAACATGTTGGCATTTACTTGTTTTACATATAATTAATAACTGTTTTGATGGGTCTTTTTCCAGTCCAGAGAAGGATCTGAAGGATTCTCTTCAGCCATATGAAGCAGCCTACCTGTCCAAGTCTCTGTCCCGACTCTTTGACCCCATCAACCTTGTTTTCCCTCAAGGGGGCCGAAACCCACCCTCTAATGATGAACTGGATAGCATCATAAAAACAATAGCCAGGTACACCTCCACAATACATTATAACTCTTTCATTATACTGCCTTAGTATAGATGCACCGATTGATCGGCTGGTGACCGAAATTGGCCGATTTTCACGTGATCGGCCGGTCAGTCTGACATATGCCGATTTTATGCCGGTCAATTGCACTCGGTCGCCGCATGATCAACATTGCGCAACATCACACGCGCACACGGAACGCACATGAAGGAAACATCGTGAATTACGTCCGTTTCACACCGCAAGCGTGGGCGGCGTGTGAGCAGCGCGTATTTTTTTTCCATGTGCATGTTAATCAATAAGTGCATTCACACCGGGAGTGTGAGCAGCGTGTGAGAATCAAGCAGGAGCGTCGTGTGAGGAGCAGTGAAGCGGGGGTTTCAGCGACGAGTCTATTGTTGCTGCGCTCCTCACGCTCAATTAAAGTGAAAGCACACTTTTGATCGGCAAATCAAATATGATTTCACACAAAAAGTGCCCAAAATGTACATGTCTTGTGTGTTTTAACAAGAACTGGAGTAGGCTATGTCAGAAAAGAAAATGAAGACTCAAAAATATTTTTGGTAAATGTACCCATTTAAACTTGTTTTTATTATTCAGTTTGGTTAAAAAATTTTTTAATCGGAACCGGAATCGGCTAAAATCGGTATCGGCAAGTCAAACTCAATGAAAAATTGGAAATCGGAATCGGCCTAGAAAATTTTAATCGGTGCATCTCTACTTCTAAGATATCTCATTTTGGGCAAATGTTAAAGGGTAAGTTAGCTGATTTTCAACCAGCTTTGTATTGTTACAATGTCAGTAGTAGCCTATATGTGAATTTCAACGAAACAAATAGTTTGTCAGCGAAAGTCCAATATTTAAAAAATGTATAAATCTACAGATTGAGCTTCCGCATTTTTGTATTTCCACCCACAGACAGACAGAACGACAGAGAAGGGTGCCAAAATCAAAAGTGCATTATGGGTGTTGACGTTTTTTGGCAAAAGGGAATGCCATAACCCTTTTTCTGTCTTGTAGCACTGATTATTTAATTTTTTTAAATTGCATTTCGCCTGCATAGACAGCCAAGTTTTATTAAAAGCCCATCTTGCCAGTGTTGAATTACCCATTTTAAGGATGTATTGCATGTATTCTTGATAAGAATTTAATCCATTTAATATTAAAACTTGCCTTAATTTAATCCATTTAATACTAAAACGCATTGATATAATAAACAGTCTAATCTATTTACAGATGGACAAATAATGGGCTGGAGAATTTATGGTGATTTAGATTAGACTACTGACACTGTTTGTATTGACCGTAATTGGTTGAAAGTTGATCCTGTGTGTTGTTTTTGCACGTTAGTGAGCTGAATGTTGCATCAGTGGATTCTGGCCTGACGATCGCAGTGGCCAAGAACGCAGCCAAGACGGTGCAGCTCTTCTGCGTCAAGTCAGAGCAGCTGGTAAGAGACACACTGGGATAATGAGCTAGGTTGAGCGGGAGGCTGTCTGCTCTCATGCCCCTCAACCCTGCCAGGGAGGTGACGTACACGGTTGGCGAATGAGCTCATTATGAAAGCTGGGGAAGGTTGAGGCTCATCTCAACAAGCGTCAGAGAATCAGTGCACCTGCTGAGAGCCGTGACCTGGACTAGAGGCGGGGAGGATCCCAACATGCCCAGTTAGAGGTGCTAGTTGCTTTGGTCTATAAATCAGGCCAAGGTGAGAATAGAGAGAGATTGTGTCAGAATGCAATGCTAGGTCGGTAGTTGCTCAACTAATAAATAAATACTAGTAAATGGATGAAAAATCTATATGCAACACAATGTTCATGCTATTAGTTTAGTAAATGTACTATTTTGTGGGCATCTAAGTGGTCAGAGTGGCTAAGTCTCCATCTCAATGTAAATGGTGACCAGTTTCCCAATGACCATCCACATTGAGTTACATGAAGATAACAGGCATAACAAACTTTTCAATGAGATCCTTAATCAATAAATCAGTAGATTTATCTGGTTGGAGTTAGCTGAAAAACTGATCTAGCTTTCTGAGAATTAATCCTTTAAATCCTTAATCAGTCAATTTGTCCTGCTCTCCAAAGATCCTGCAGCTGACTTCAGAGATAAGACAAAAAAAATAATTTAAAGGCAACATGAAGTCTTAATTTCTAAATATTTCATGGTAATGTAAAACCTTGATATCAACATTGATACAATTATAAAATGGTCATTTCCAAGCCGGGAGAAAAGTCATGGAAATAACTGTAGCAATCAGAATTCTCTTGTTGTACATGTTTCTTGTAATTACTTTCATAATTTAAAACAGGGGTAGTCAACCTGCCAGGAATGATTTAGGAGGATGGGTTAGGCAGGATGGTCGCTCTCCATGAGCAATTTGAAATTATTTCATTGCCTATAATGTCTCTATCAGGTAATTAATTTTTTTATCCTCATCCAGTAATCATGGACACCTGAAAAAAACGTAATGGATATTCACATTTAACTTTCTGGTCTTTTAAATGACTTTTTTGTATAATTATGCCTGACCCTACATTATTTCTTGCTGAATATTGTATTTCACCACCGAACATTATGAAAGTTCAGTGCGTTTTGATTACTGATTCATGTTGTCGGACTTTTCGTTTGTATGTTTGATTTCTTTCATTTTCCTCTCTAAATAATAGAGCTAAATAAACACTTGCCTGATAAACACTTGGCTTATGCTACCGCTAAACGGATGTCGAGGTCACTTCTGTGATTTGAGAAAAGCGCAAAACTCATAAGTGTAAGGGAAAAGCTAGTGAATTTAACACTCCATAGAAATGTATTCATAACTGGATGATATTCGAAATACTTTTTAAGTGTTGATCTGAAAATGGAAGCATTTATAAAACTTCCAAACTGGGCGTAGTTGCACAACATTATGCATCGCTTTCTGCCAGGGCTTTTACAGGCTTTTCCCAAATCACAGAAGGTTTTCCCCTCCACGTCCGGTTAGCCGTAGCATAAGCACATCAGGCAAAAGTGTTATTTAAATAAACTCCCGATGTACTTACAAACTTTCCAATGCCCTCGTTTTATGAGTACAGAACCTATTTGTAAAACTGTAGAAGTTTGGTACCATTCCCGCATTATTAGTGGGGTAATTTACGAGATACAACCTTGGATCCATTAGCGCCTGCACTGAGCCATTTGGTTGATATCTCTAAATAAGCTCTAACTTTAATAATGTTCAACCAAGGGAAAAAAAGGCTTCTGGGGGGGTGTTTGGCTCGAGGTCATGGCGCAAAGGACCTTAGGTTGAGTTTACTCCGAACCATCCCTTTAAACTGCCTCTCAGCTTTAGAGAAAAGACTTGACTTGCTCATGTAGGTCCATCTCCATTCACTGTGAGCTGGAGGTGTGATTGATCATGCCTGGCCAGGGAGGGTGTGATTGGATTAGTCCGGTGTCTGTCCTCGAATCACTGGCCCACTGACTCAATCTGTCTTATGTCAGGAAGCAGATGAATAACGAGAGTTTGGTTCTGTTCTTTCCGTCAGTGTGGGATGAGCCATCAGAACCTAATTCAGGGTCAGTTCAGAGCCAAGCCTTGACCTCTCCTTGGACTGTCTTCAGGAAATTATATCATAGTAGCATATTGCATAAATCTCTTAAGCAGGCCTCACAATCTTGAGAACAAGATGATTTCCAAGACACTGATGGTTTCTTTTTTATCAAACCCAGCTTAACACAGGCAGCAAACAGACTCCATCGGTTAATGGATGGATATTAATGAAGACAAAGGGAAGGACTGTATCTCTGACCTCTCATATCCTTCCTGCTGTGATAATGGAACGGGACTTAAACCATCACTGACACACAGATTTATGCAGAGTGCACTTGCAGGGAGAATGATTTCTGAAATGTGGCTAAAATCGCTGCCCAATCTGCCGCATGGATGGCTTTGAGAGTGATTCTTTCATCACAGAAGCTGAAGCCAGTGTCCTGATGATGCACATTGTTATTGTCCAATAAGATGATGCAATTAATGCCAGCTTTCTTCAGTAGCTATGATGAGAAATACTGTAGAGTTTTACTTAAACTATCGAAGATTGTTTGTAACTTAGCTGAAAAATATATATTTTTAGTTCAAATGTACTTCAAAAATGGATCTTGGATGTAGTTTGACTACTTTAGGTTATCTTACATTGGCTTGTAACCTGGCAAGCTACAGTTTAAAATAAGTTTCCTGTAATCTGATTTAGCTATAGGGGAAATATTTGACAACAGTGCTCTTCTCTGAGGATTACAGAGGTATGATGTTTTTGGTCTTCGGGCAGACATAGGGTTGCATGGCAGTTAATCTCAGAATGGTTCATTTATTGGACTGCAGATATGCACCGGGGGCTATGCTTTATTTAACATCAGGTGTGAAGGAGAAACCCACCTAGAATTATGACTGGTGTTATTGCATCTCCTCACCTGCCACGGGAAACGTTAATTAACTGTTGCCTTTCCATTTTTAGACCGTTGCCATGGTACCGACCGATGTGGCTTTTCCTCACAGACAATGTGTGATATTTCTTTTTCTCCCCAATTTTATTTCCCCAGCCCCCAACCTTTGATGAGATGAGGCTGTGCTGCTTTTTTACGATTTGGACTTTGTTGTTTTGTCTGTAGTGGCTGTTTGTTTATGTCAGGAGGCAGAAGTGCAGCACGCATATGTGTTTGTGTGCAGTGGTTCACTCGTGACTAAGACAACCCTCTGCTTGTTAGTTCCTGTGGCGTGGCATTAAGCATGGCAAATCCTTCTTTTTCCCCTCCCTGTTGCTCGCACCTCCTACCCACAATGCCACCTGCTTTTGCTGTCTGAGCTCCATGGTGACGCCCGTGTCTCAGCATGCTGACCGCTGTGCCACCACTGAGCAAAGCGCTTCTGACCTCAGATGAACACTGGGACATATGGGGAAATTAGTGGTAGCCTGCGGTCACCTCGCTTTTGAAGTTGACTCTTTGATTATTTACTCAAGTCTTTGGTTGTGAAACTTAATATTGTTTAATCCCTCTATTTTCTCCCTTTCTTCCTTCTTCTCACTTCCTTCTGTCTTTCTCTCAGCTGTGTACGCAGGGGGACGCCAGTCAGGTGATCGGACCCCTGACCGAAGGCCAGAGGAGAAACATTAACGTGGTGAACTCTCTTTTCCGCCTGCAGCAAGCTGTGGCTAAAGTAAGAACGCTGTCTCTTATTCAAGACACTATAGACCTTATGCACCACAGAAACGAGGGTGCCGCCATCTTTAGAAAATTGTCTTTGAACTTCCGTTTTGACGTTCGCTCTGTATATTTCTATGGCATCGCTGTCGAGGAGTAATTCGCTGGTGAATTCGCTGGAGTTAACAAAAGTTATCATGAGCATTGTAAAGCAGATGTCTTAACAAATGTCGACCGGGAACTTTTTTAAACGAGCCGTTCATTCATCTATGCAAGATCTTTGTGAAAATACAGACCGGAAGTCAAAAGACAATGAGCGCAGCGCTGAAAGGGCTACAGAAGGTCTATAGTTATTATAGGTTTAGTTCACTCTGCAATGCATGATTTATTTATTTATGTACCCTTGTTGTTCCAAACCCATATGACTTTCTTTCTTACATTAAACAATCTGTAGATGATTTAAAATACTGTCTTCTGTACTATTTGACATGCAATCAAAGGGAATGGGGTAGGGTCGTCAAGCTGCAAAAATCAGTAAAAGTACCATAATACACACAAAATTCAGACTTGTGTGCTAAATTCCAACATATTTGAATATACACGGCTCCAATAACATTTGACCGGCGTGGTCAATAGGAAAATCAAAAATGTCCTCGCACAAAGCTGATATAGTTTTCATAACACTTGAAATATAGTCCATAAGACATAAGAACTATGTATGTGGTACCTATTCGATTTAATTGTGTTGTAAAAAAGCTCTCTGGACATTCACCACAACATCTCTTTTTGTGCTCTTAGTTCTAATGGCATGTGGTGATTTAATAGATGTTTTGCCATTACGTGCTTCCCAAAGCTGTGTTTTATGAACAGATGCCCATAAGAACTCAATCAGCAGAATGCATGAAATCACTACTAGAAAGCTTTAGTGGGTATTCAAATATTAGACTGTTTGAAGTTATTATAGAGTCCTGCAGTATTATAAAACTCCTCTATGAGCAGGACACCTGTCTATAAAGAACATATGGCTGCAGTGCCTTTACTCGGTCTTTCCTCAGGAGAGAGTCTTGGGAAAACTGCAGACTCATCACTAGTCATATCTGTATAATATGAGTGGTGATATTTCACAACTGGCTTTTTAAGCACCAGATGATGTAGTTCCTGGTCTGCCTCATTAAAAAAACATGACAGCAGAAGCTTTTTCCTTGCCTGTGATTTAATAAGGTAATAAAAAGAGATTACTCTATGGTTAAATATTTAAACTGGAGATGATCAAAATTTTACTTGTGAAAAGCAAAAGCTGCTTGTTTCAGTGGGATTTTTTAATTTTTTTAAGGGCCTGAACTTTGAGTAAGGACAGGAATTATGGTTTAAGGGCTCTAAACGTTGGATGATTTCTGACTTTGAGTTGTTTTCAGGTTATATCTGGACTGGGCACCTTTCCTCCAGCAGCAGAGCAATCGCTCACAGCATCTTTACAGGTAAAGCAAAAACTGCAAGATCCCATTTACACCTAGTATTAACATCACAATGATCATGAAGCATATTCATAGTTAATATAGCGTCTAGATTAAATTACAATGCATTCTACTCGAAACATCACATTTGTGGTTACATTCAAATTCAAGGATATGTGCTTTTTTGCTATACAGTATGAACATGCAGCGATAAGCTGATAGTAAATGATGTATAGTCTCCAAATAAAAGACGAAATACAATCAAGACCAGTCACTGGAGATGCATGTTAATAATACGGTGTAAACGACGCCTAACTGCATTTAGTCACATTAATATATTTTTATACATGTGTTTTATTTAGACATCAGATCCCAGCAGGTTGTAACGGATCAACAAATTTAAAAGTGTACAAAAACAAACCGATGACTTGAAAATAAATGTAACATGAACTTGACTAGACTTGCTATGGTGTGGCATAGATAATGAAACTCACAACAGAGGGTTACAGCGTAACAAAGAAAGCTAGACCCAGAAACATGGTAACATTAGGGCTATGAACGCAATGACACAATGGACTAATGGGAACTTGACACAATAGAAAAACAAAAGCACAAGGCATGATCACATGGGGAACATAGGAATAGGAGACAGTGGTGCGATACACCATTAAGCTTTGAGTATTTGTTTGTGCATCTGTGATAGAAAGAGATTAAGAGGCGAGCGCATGGGACAGTGAACAAAGGGTCAGAATTTTGATAGAAATGCTGCAGCCACACACAAACACACACACAGAGGCTGAAGGTGGTTTTAGAAAGTAATTGGGTAAACATTGCGCTGCTTTGAATTCATCGGTCTCTCCCCTGAGGTAAATTGGCTATCAGATGAGTAAACTGGTCATTCTCTTCCCCTTTATCTCTTTTAACAAAACCTGCCAGCTGTACGGGATCGCATTCACTCTGTAACCCCTGATCTTTAAGTGTAAACAACAGTACAAGGTGAAAACACACTACCACACTTTACCACCCCGCTGTCCTCAGAGTTGGCCACCCACTCTTTTCCTATGTAGGGTATGTCATCTAAAAAACCCTGTCCTAAATGGCTTACATGATGTGGACGTACGGTCTTGTGGCCTTTATTTGCACATGACCCATGAAGTCCATGAGATCTTCCACTCCACAGAGTACAGTACTATGTGTTAAAGACTTGTCCAATCAAATCACCTTTATTTATATAGTCCTTTTTACAATACAGATTGTTTCAAATCAGCTTTACAGTGATAACAGGAAAATAATGCAACAAAGTTTTTTTTTCTGCTGTATAGCAGATCTAGAAGAAGATAGCGTCTTAGTCCAGCTTAAGTAAGTTCAGTGATGGTCCATTTAAAAGTTATTGATTTAGTTCATTTATCTATACAGTCGCTCTGGAGAAAACAGTGATGTCATCGTCCAGCACAGTTAATTTCTCATATAATGGTGTCAATGCAGGCAGATCAATAATATTGTTGATTATTAAATGTCTCAACTAAGCAAGCCAAAGGCGACAGTGGCAAGGAACATAAACTCCCATCAGTGACAGAATGGAGAAACCAGGCTCAGTCGCTCAGTTCTCCTCTGGCCAACGAACCAATAGTGTTTTGGCGCTTTTCCCCTGCATGGTACGGCTCGGTACGGTTTGACTCGCTTTGCTTTTCCACTGCGTGGTACGACTCGACTCGGTACGGCACGGTTCGGTTCGCTTTAGCTCAGTTGGTTTTCCACTACAGTTAGTACCGCTTCAAAGTGGGTGGGACTGATCGTTATAGTTGCTCAACTCCTCGGCAACCAATGAGAGGAACATCTGCACCTCGTCCACTGAGTGACCACGATTCAGCCATTTCTTTTTTTTTGAAGTTTTCATCTTATTTTTTCAAGTAAGTACTTTAATAACAGGTGCTACAGCGTTGGCTGTTGTCTACTGGCTATTTAAATCTAGCGGGTTTAGTGTCTCGTGTCGCAAATACAATGACGCTGGTAGTGACGATTCTGTCGGACCAATCAGTGATCTGCAGTGTTTTCACGTCACATTTTAGTACCGGTACGGTACGCTTGGAACCTCAACAGAACAGGTACCATTTAAAGCCAGCCAAACCGAGCCGTACCGTACCATGCAGTGGAAAAGCGCCATTTGATTATGATTCAGGCAGCATTACCGATTACAGAAGTCAAATTGGATCAGAACATTCAGCTCCATCTGAAATATTTTGTAGTCACATTCAATATAAACTTGTCCCAAATGAACTTGGACTGACTTGCATCACCAAAGTGTAGAACTGAAAGGCAATGAGGGTGCCATTTAAGACAGGACATCATCCTTCACATTTCTAATCCTCCCAGTTCCTCATCACATCACTCTTTACATCTGAACCAGAACAACAACAAACACAACAGAATGAAACGAGGGACCAATACCTCCCAACCTCCAGCTGTGCAGAGAATGATGGGAAAGCTAAATCTGCTGAGTATGTGACCACCAACTTTGTTGTGAAGGGGTTTAGGAGGAAGAGATGTGCACAGGAGATTTGCTGTTTATCTCCTGCTTGCAGGGAATTTTGCTGATGACCGGTCCTATTTGGTCAGAGAGACCTATTGGGTTTGCATTGATGTCGCTCAGAGATGGGAGAGTCAGATAAGAGTCTAGGACGAGCTGCCATGACACACGCGATGGTCAGACTGATGTCCCATTAGCAAATGTCAGGCAGTCACATGGGAGGAGGGAGGGCAGGTGTTAGAAGGAAATGCTACACAAACCGATGACCTTCAAAAGAAGAAACTCTTTCACGCGTTCGATAACAATAATTTTCTCTCTTGTTGTTAAATTCACATTCTTTTTTTGTGTCTTTTGCAGTCGGTTCAGGCTCTGATGAGTAGTGCCGTTCAGCCCCTGCTGAATTCTGTTACTGACTCTGTCGAAGCAATACTCATTACTATGCACCAGGAGGATTTCTCTGGGTAAGCAAGCAACAAACACTGTTATTGCATTGTGCATTCATCACAGTATATAATGCATATATTGCATGCATTCCAAACACATACATGTGAAACTACTCAAAGATAAACAGTAGTATGCAACACTGTCCAGTAATCATCTTGGAATTTAATATAGTTAGTTTTCATTTTATTTGAATGTTGTTTTGACTTTTGACCAGTGTTGGGAACGTTACTTTAAAAAAGTAATTAGTTATAGTTACTCACTACTTGTTCCAAAAAGTAACTGAGTTAGTAACTGAATTACTCTATAATAAAAGTAACTCATTACCAGGGAAAGTAACGATTTGCGAAAAAAAAAAAAAAAGTTGCTATATGTCAAAGAATTTGGATATTTTTTTTGCAGTTTTCACAAGTCAGTTGAAATTAGTAGAACAGACGATATTCGATATTTATTGGACATCGACAGACAGCAAGATGTTTATCTAGCCAATCATAATCGCTTACCTCGTTATTAACCCAGCTCCTCACTAGCTGTGTGAACCAGGGTCGCGTTCAGATTACACAGTTTATTCAATCAATAGTAACGCACCGCATTTAACGTCCAGTAACATTAACGGCGTTGTAATGACGGGAAAAGTAATTCGTTAGATTACCCCGTTACTGAAAAAATAACGTTCTTACTGTTTTTCCAAACACTGCTTTTGACAGTTATATCAAACAATGAGTCAAGAAGGATGATAATGATATTGCTCCCAGTTCATTTATCACAGGGTTCCCAAACTTTTTTGCCAGCCCCTGAGATTTTAAGTTAGCATTTCAATAATGTTGTCACTTTTGCATGTTCAATTCTCTCCATGTTCAATTCTCTGATGATAAATTCTAAGTAGTAGTTTGTTTTAACTCTATAAAAATAAAGACAGAAATATATTACTGTTGTAAATTACAACTGTACTGTAAAATAAATATTTGATCGTTAAAATGAAATGCTTCACTCTGAAACACACTTAGCTTTTCATCAAATCACAAACTCCCTGCAGTTTCCTCACACAAACTGATCAACAAGTTGTCCAGAAAAGTAGTAAAGTAGTCCAAGTAGTTTAACCGGCAGCTAAAAAGTGAGAAACCTAACACTCCAGTTTTACTCAATTTTCTGATATATACATTTGACCATTTCAAAATACCACACAAAACAAATGAGAAATGTCAAACTTGGGATTTATAGTTGCTCAAAGATTGTGTTCTCCCCTTGTGGGCTTTTTCTCAAACACTAACGTGGCATTTGGGATTGTGTGCTATATTTAATCTTGTTGAGGGCAGTTCTGTGATCAGGTCTCTCCATATTTCAACATAAATTGTTTCTTAAAGCAAGAAAGTGTGATGTGTGTGCTGTCATATTTCTTAACCATTTAAAAAATTTATGGGAGCGCTGCCAGCATTTTTAAAATTAGGTATAACAATGCTACAATGGCAGGGTGATACAATTTAGCAAAAAAAAAAGTTAAATTATATTTTACTTTTAATTTCATTATTTCCTCATGTTCAGTCTTTAGGCTTTAAAAATCTCAATTCACTTATTTGTGTCAAGCTGAAAGATGGCATGAGAGTGCGAGTACAACCAGACTGCAGACATGAAAACCCTCATGATGTGGGGATGTACATGTGTGTTTTTGACTGTTTTAAAGGACACGTTCCCTGAAGAGACTTTTTTTTTTGCATTCATCTCTCGTCGTCTCTTGCTCTTTCTCTCTGTTGGTCTTGGTGGTCCAGCCAATACAACAGAGAATGATGTGCCAGCGTTTGATAACATTTAAACCATCACCCCTGTAATTCAGCACGGCTTCCTTTTGTCCACATCTCTTGTTCCCTCAGGGCAACTGGAGTCAGGCTTGGTGGACTTATTTCTGTCCCTAATGTCGGGCACTCCAGAGGAAAAACGGCAGAGAAATAAACATGTTATAAACATGGCTTTGTCCAGAAAACTATGTCAGAGACAATCTTTTTTGTGGATGAGCGAAATCAGTGAATCTCACAAAATCAATTTCCAAGTCATATTTTACTGTAAAATCAAAAGGAAGAAATAAAAAATGTATATTGTGTAAAAATGCAGGGCCGTTTTAGTTTCATTATTTCCACATATATTTAAACAACTTTTTAAGTACGTATTTATATATTGTGGCTGTATTTGTTGTACTGCCTTTAATGCATGCTGATTGTAATTAAAACAATCATTCTATTATAGTATTTGTATTCAAATATTAAATAAATGCTCTATTACAGTAGTGAGAATCATCAAAAATAATTGTACAATATATTGTATAATAATCAATAATAACAGATGAATTACATAAAAAAAAAACTAAAAGACAGAAACACATTTAGGTAAGAAAAATTATTTGTGCTTAATCAAAGCATGAACATAATGTTTTTTATTGCATCCTGACATATACATTTTTTTTAAATTTTGATTTTAAGGTAAAAAGTTTAGCCTAAACTCTAATGTGAGATTCACAAAAAAATGTCTGCCTCATGTGTGCAAGGAAAAACATCAGGGAAAACTGATTGTTACTTGCTAAAAGGTATTAACACGACCTTCCTTTTCTGACAATGTGTATCTCAGCAGTACCAGTAGCGACACATTTATGATATTGATTATGTGACCGAGGAAATCGATGGTGTTGCTTGTAGCTGTGGTCTATGCTCACATTACAGGATTACAGTACACTACTCTTTTGTTTGTGTATGTTTGTGCCCAGTCCTCTACCCGTGGTTGGCCGCCCGGACGTGCCGTGCTCTCTGTACATGCGTGAGCTGCAGGGCTTCATCGCTCGCGTGATGAATGACTACTTCCGCCCGCTGCAGTGTCTGGACTTCCTGTACGACAGTACGGAGAACATCGCCCAGCGCGCCATAACCCTTTTCATCCGCCACGCCAGCATCTTGCGTCCGCTCGGAGAGGGCGGGAAGATGAGGCTGGCAGCAGACTTTGCTCAGGTGAGGAAAATGAGTGTCATTTGTCTCTCGTTCACAATCTAGGGGTCTTCCTCCTTTGGAGCTGGGTTTCAAAATAACTCATTCAGAAGTGAAAATTCATCATTTGCTCACCGTCATGTTGTTTCAAATTCATACCCAACTTCCTTTCATCCATGAAAGAAAGTATATGGGAACTGTTGCTGTCAAGCTCCAAAACACCATAAAAGCGATCCTTCTGGAGCACGCGTTCGCTTTCTGAGAAACGATGCAAAATTTAAGCATTCATTGAAAATTAATTGTAGCTCTCAAATCAAATATATGGCGCTTTGAGACCAAATAATTCATTTAAAAATGAAAATTCTAGCTATGTTTCCATCCACACGTTTTTATCCGCATTAAGTGATATCGAATGAAAAATGCCTTATGGAAACAGTATAATTTGATTGAATATCGACTCAAATAAAATACGGTCGGTCTCATCGGATTTTATCTTGATCGATATACGGCTTGTGCGATAAACGCTGATGGAAACGTTATTATGGCGCGATCCATTTGGCCTAGCAAAACTTAGTTCCCAAATGCTTGCTTGAATGTTGTGCAATTCGGTGAGAAAATGAATGGAAACGCCTCATGTCTCAAATCAATTCGATCGCAAAACAGCATGTGACGTCATTACGCACAGGTTTTTATTCGCTTTAAAGCCGTTTGATGGAAACACACTTTCACCAGCTTTATTCGCATGAGGTTTTTTACCGAACTTCAGATAATTCGATTGACAAGTGGATGGAAACTTGGCTACTGTCATCATTTACTCACCCTCATGTTGTTTCAGATCTGCATCCAACTTTCTCTAAAACACAAAGTATATGGGACATGGGGCTGTCAAGCTCCAAAATAATGATGTCTTGAATTCTTCTGATGTTAAACATTCGCTTTCTGTAAGAAACAGAGCAAAATATAAGCTTCACTGAAAAGTCACTGTAGCTCTTAAATTAAATATATGGCACCTTTACCCACATCAGTTTGTTGTTGTTTTTTTGTAAGATATATTTTTGGCTTCATCGTGATAGGATAGTATAGAGGCTATTGTCGCTGATCAGTTGGCATCATGTTTAAGCTTGTCTATATAGAAAGCATCGACTCCCTCTGCATGTGTGAGTAAACATCCCATGTGTGTGTGTTACAGATGGAGCTGGCCGTGGCTCCTCTCTGCAGACGGGTGTCAGACTTGGGCAAGGCGTACCGTCTCCTGCGATCTTTCAGGTGAGTCTTTATTTACGATGTCAGGTGACTTCATCTTCCTGTCCTCGACTGACTGCACTCAGCTCTTGATGTCACACACTCACAGAGTGATTCTTTTGTGTGTATTTCTCACACAAACGCTCTCAATTAGTGTTATCCTTCGTTCTCCTCCTCCCCCTGCTGAGGTCGCCTGGAGTCTTCCCTCTGAAAATTGCTGTTAATTAACAGTGAGAGAGAGAGAGAAAGGAAGGTTATTAATGGAGATGCTCGTCTGATTAGCTGAGGAGAAGTCAGTGTCTGGATATACTCTAATGCTCACCTTACATTTCTCCTTTGTAGTTTGGCTTATAACAGCTCCATGTTCTTGGTCTTGATTTATTAATGCACGTTGTTCCAAATAAAATAAGGATATCATCAGGATATAATAACTTGCTCAGCCATTTAATCGTCTTTCTGTTTCAGACTCTTTGCAAAGCTGCATTGTGTGTAAATGATGACAGAAGCCAAGTTTCCATCCACTTGTCAATCGAATTATCTGAAGTTCGGTAAAAAACCTCATGCGAATAAAGCTGGTGAAAGTGTGTTTCCATCAAACGGCTTTAAAGCGAATAAAAACCTGTGCGTAATGGCGTCACATGCTGTTTTGCGATCAAATTGATTTGAGACATGTTAAGGCGTTTCCATTCATTTTCTCACCGAATTGCACAACATTCATGCAAACATTTGGGAACTAAGTTTTGCTAGGCCAAATGGATCGCGCCATAATAACGTTTCCATCAGCGTTTATCGCACAAGCCGTATATCGACCAAGATAAAATCCAATGAGACCGACCGTATTTTATTTGAGTCGATATTCATGAAATTCAATCGAATTTTACTGTTTCCATAAGGCATTTTTCATTCGATATCACTTAATGCGGATAAAAACGTGTGGGTGGAAACATAGCTAGTTATGCGTTAATGTTTTGTTTCTCGCTGTTGTCGCAGCATTGTATCAACAAATGCTCTTTTGGACATGGAGGAAGTTGTCAGTTGTGAACTGATGTCTCACGTTACGAACACTTTTAACTTTCAGGTTTACTGACAGGTTTGATTCAGGCCGGTTGCATTCTCTGTACTTCCTCCAGGCAGTCTAATAAACATTAGTGAGGTCTCTCCAGGACAGCTAATCAAATTAAACCTCAGCCATCTATGCCAGCTCTGAGAGCGGCTGCCGGGCCTGGATCCCTCATGAGCAAGGCCTGATTCACCACTAGCAACTTTATTTTTTTACTCAATGTGTGTGTGTATCAGGATGCAAAAAGATGTCTGACGTCCACTGGGGAAATATGTTATAATAAAAGTGCCCTAAAGTAGAGATATAATTATTAATATGGAGATATTGGTCTTGTTGGATCACACTGTTGAGGGACCGGAGATGGGAAGTGATGAAAATTTCGACCTGGACTGAGGATTCCTACAGATGGTTCAACTTGTAAATAATGTTTGATATTCATGAACATTTTTGATTAAAAATAGCCCCCTGACTAATACAGTATGAGGACACAGTTGCCCTCTAGATAGAGCTGATTCAAGATACCTCTGACTCTGACCTTTCCTCTGTGGACTTGGGCAGCACATGAAAAATATTTTTTGCTATGTAAACATCACAATTGCTATTGCTCTTGTAGAGGCTTGGACTGCCACCAGGGCTTGACGTTACGGCTTGTCGGGGACAAGTGGATTTTTTTGTAGGACAAGTGGAAGAGAAAATTAGTTGTCCCACTGGACAAGTTAAATTTCAAACAAAATAAAATGCCATGTTACTTCACGTTATGTGCCACTCATTGCGTCTATTTTACATATTTAATTTTACAGATTTGAAACAAACACATTTTTCGCGCTGCCTGTGAATGTCCTGAATGTGACTCACAGAAAGACGCGCGGCCAGAATACAGTCCTCTTTCGCGCTTGAACGAACAATAACACACACAATTATGCCAAAATGTCATTTGTCGAGTATCTTTATAACATAAGAGCAGTCTTATAATGGACATAAAGAGTTGTGACTCGTGAGAGAATGAGGCGCGTGTGAGATCGCATCTCTGTCAGCAGCGGCTGCTCTTAAAGGGCCAGCTGCCAATAAAGCGTTCTGTCAGTAAAGTTAATCAAAGAACAAAGGAAACAGAGAAAATTACTACTCACTGCTCTTGACTAAAGAACTTGTGTAGCTTTAATAAGGATTAGTCTATATATAATTTATAATTTATGCAGTGCAGACTGTTTGATAACTTTATTCAATTTCTGTATATGTCCTACCTGTTAGACAGTTAATTTTTATCCAGACATCAATGGCTTATTGACCATTATAGGTGTTATCAATCATTTAGTTGTTATAGCTAATTTCAGAATTATCACAAATCTGTGTGTGCATCTGCTTTAGAACCAAACAAGTTGACTCATGAAACCATTTGTTTATTTTATCGCAATATTGACCTCAATAATCGCAATATGACATTTTCCACAAATTGTGCAGCCCTAGATAAAATTATAAATCTTTACCCGGACAAGTGACTTTTGTGCATGGACAAGTGAAACAAATTTACTTGTCCGAAGGACAAGTGCCTCAAAAAGTTAATGTCAAGCCCTGGCCACGACTCCATGAACATATCTTACGATACTACACCAGCTGAAGTATCACGATACCGTGCAGTATTGTGTTAATTCAAATCTACAAAATGGACCAATTTTTCATGAAGACATGGATGTAAATGAAAACTTTTACTTTATTAATGAGAATGAATAACTTGGCTATTCATTTACCAATCAAATGAAATCAGTGTTAATAAAATCCATCTTAGCACTGCCGAAGTGGCAGTAAATAATTAGATATATTTACACTGAGTTTAATGCTGCTCAGAGGTGGTATTAATGCATTTACACTGCAATTACAATTGCATAAATAATGTTATATGCTAGTTATGAATATTTTAAATATAAAATTCTGAATATAGAAATATGAAATAGTAACAACAGGCCTACTTTTAAAGGAATTTCCCTTGCAGTGATTTTGAGTGGCTCAATATCATTATAAATAAATATGACCTTTTTTCTTTCTTTTTTTTTGCTATATTAATAACTTACAATGTTCCAAACTCTCTGAATGAACGCACAGGCGAATAACTAAATTAAATCTGACCAAGAACAACTGAAACACAGGGCTATATAAACAGGGGTAGAACAAAGGAAGTAAACTAGATTTACATTTACATTTAGTCATTTAGCAGACGCTTTTATCCAAAGCGACTTACAACTGAGGACTAAACCAAGCGAGTCCTCGTGAAGAGGCAAAAACAACGCAAGAAGTGCTCAAAATACAAAGTTCAGACATAGCTCGGAGTAGCATAAGCCAGGCAAGCGAGGATTTAAAGGAAAAGGAATTTTTTTTTTTTTTTTTGTTAAGTTATGTTAAGTGCTCCTGGAAGAGATGAGTTTTCAGTTGACTTTTGAATGCTGTCAGCTAGATATGTGAAACTAATAAGTAACTATGGAAACAAACGAGAACATAATCAGTAATCAATGAGACTGGAACAAAACAGACCGGGGAAACAGGAACTAAAGGAAACAGAACAGAATGTCAAAGTAAGGGTCCATACAGAACGCTGGACCCGATGGACGAGAAGCTTTCTAAGGCTATGTTTACACGGGAACGATCTAAAGAGAAAACTCAAAAGTGGCGTTGCGTTATCACTTTTTATTCTGCGTTTAGACGAGCATTATGGGGGCTCTATTAATCTGCGTGCATATGGTGACGCAGAAGTGTGTGAAATTCGATGTAGTGTGCACTCCAGGCGGCTAGGTGGCACTGCCACACAATATCTGAGAATATTTTGTACAACTGCTGAAAAGACTCTTGTACGTTTATCAGAGCTGCGAGGGCAACTTGGAGGTCCGACATATGGAAATAATCCGGCATGTTGGTTGTCATTTTCCTGTACTGGCGCACGCCTGTGACGTAAACGCGCACGCGACGAGGGCCGCCATGAGCAGATTTGCGTTTTTACCCTTTAGACGGGAACGCGACGGTGGAGCGTTTTTAAGATTTTAAAGATAAAAAAGATCACTTTTTTGCGTTTTTAATCCCCAAAAACACCGTCGCCGTGTAAACGAAAGGCACATCTGATCAAATATTTTTATGTTTTGAGTCCATATTACGTTTACATTTTCAGTTCATTGACCAGCGCTGACGCTGATAAAAAAAAAACGTAAACATTGACAGGATGCTACGACAGAGATATTGCATTCCTCATTTATTTTTTCACGAATATATCACTTGACCTGAAGAAGGACAGACAGAGGTATAATCACACGGGCTCAGTCAGTCTCTCTTTCACTTGCTGTCTGTTTAGGCTTGTTTAGTGTAAATCTACATAGCCTCTGTACAAATCTCAATTGTACACAGTGTTTTTAAAAAAGTCAGTTGGGGGAAACTAATTACATTCTTCACTCTTGTTATCATTATCAACTTATTTAACATTCAATACATATACTTAATCCTCTTCGTCCCGCATTCATTACATATGCATGAAGTGTAAAACACGAAGTGCATAGCCTTATGAAAAAAAAAAAAGGAAAATGTGTTTTCTTGCATTTCTCTGCGGTTGGTTTCTCAGTATTGCGATATTACAATATTGTGGTTTTCACGACAGCCATAGTCACTGAATCATTCATTCAAAACGGCTGATTCAGAAACGAAGCAAGCAACTGTTATTATGAAGAGCGCATTGAATCACGCACACTATTTTCATTGGCAAAATAGAGCAAAAACATCAATATTGACAATGTTGTGTCTAAATTGTCATTCAATATTAACTTTATTGAACAGTTGTATGAAATCAATCACATTTCCAATCATGCTGATATTTGGAAAAACAGCACTCTTGCTTGTCATATTGCTAAATATTGTGCTAAAAATTTGCCCCTCTTTAAATTCCTTACTGTGATTGGAGGATAGTATGCATATTATCATTTATAATGTTAAAATCACATTATAAGGATTGAATGATTGATGAATGGAATTGCATTTCTCATCGACAAAGATGGTTCTAGAAACTAACCATTACACCTGTTCCAGAAGTGGTCAAATTAAAATGAAAATAGATCAAATAATTCAAAATAAAACTCATAATATAATGAGATTGCTTTACAATCTCAATGTGTTGTGTATTCAAGCATTGCACAAGCTGTTGGGAAGAGGCGTGCTTTTATTACCTAATTGATGGGATGTACGCTTTCCAGCTGAACGATAAAACGTATTTTTAAAAAAAGCATATATATATTAAAAAAAGCATGTTTTCCATTTGAAAAAAAAAGCATTGCAATCAAAGTCATTTAAAATAAGACTTATAAAATAATACGTTTCACTTTACGATCTCAGTATATTGTAGTCGAGCACAAAAACGAATCCCAGACTTCACTGAACCTGGGATGTTTTTTCTGATTCTGAAATATCATTCTCATCTTGTCAGCGGTGAGTAAGATATCTGCTACCAACCCACTGGAGGACATCATTTGAGAATGTCACAAACATTTGGTGAATTTTATTGGACATTTTTTTCATAAGCACCTACCTCCCAAATCTCCAGCATTCATTTCAGGCTCTAAATTACACCCGGTTTGAGATTTGCAGTGAATATGAATATGAATCTGTCTCTCTGTTTCAGGCCACTGTTGTTCCAAACGACTGAGCACATCACTAGCAGTCAAGCGCTGGGAGATTTGATCCCATACAGCACCATATTACATTTTCTGTTCAATCGTGCCCCGGCCGAACTCAAATCACCACATCAGGTACGCACACACACGAATGCCGAAACCTCTTGGTTATAGATCCTCAAGGATTAAGGTTTTAGGTTCGGGGTGTTTGAGGTCAAATTCTGTGTATTATGCCCTTGAGCGGGGCAATTCATCTCAAGTTGCCCCATCGCAACTGCCCCTGTGATTGACCTACTGTAAGCAGCTTTAGATAAAAGCTTCTGCTGAATGACACATTTCATATTTGAGTGCTCGGACTGGAAAGGATGAAGATATTTTGGGCCATTTTATAAAATGAGGTTTCTCTAAAATAGCTTTAGCATGGGTGGATTTGTAGAGCTCTTATGTGTCCACTAATACAGCTTTTTCCTTCTAAACAGAGAGCGGAGTGGTCGATCTCTCGCTATTCTCAGTGGTTGGATGACCACTCATCAGAGAAGGATCGTCTCACCCTTATTAGGTAAGATCTTAGATCAAAATCAGCTTCAGAATAATCAACTTTCACAATAAACCTTCCCAGTGACATTCTCTGGAAGAATACTAACACTCGTTTGATTTAGCGTGGTGTTTCGTTTTCTCATCTTTGACCCTTTATGAAACATGCATATTCAGTAATGTCATTTAAAAACAAACTAGAAATGTCAGCGTTCTCACAAGCACAGAAAACCTAGAAATAGCAGGGAATTTTAATAATCAAAATGTTACTGTGATGTGATCAAATGTGATAAAAGTCTGTTATTTTAGAGAGATTGCAATTAGAGAGAGCAATTTCTTTCTAATAAAGTATAAATATTTATAATCACTTTGAAAATGCCCAAGATTTTTGCATGACTAAGAAAAAAAAAAAAAGTTTTTACATTTCCATGACTTTTTTTCAGACCTTGTAATCAGTTTTAAAGACTTATAAAAAAATCATAGACATTTCTTTAGTTAATATAATTTTTTCTAGCTATGCTCAGCTCTGAAATATTTCATTGGCTAGAAATGGCATTTTGTGAGTGCAAAGTAATTTTTAAAAATCCCTAATCATAGAAAACTCATAGAAAAATGCAGTACTTCAGACAAGGGCCCAGTTGCATAAACATAGACACTTTGTTAAGACTGTCTAGTTTGACTGTCTTGTTGATGCATTTCATATAATCCAAAATCTACAAATATCCATAAATATTCGTATTTGTTTTGTAATTGTAATTAGTCTTACTTCTCTGATTCAAATTAGACTAATATACCTTTTTTATGTAATTGATAAGAAAAAAATACCCGTTTTGAAGAAAACATTTAATTTTAAGACGAGTCTAAGCAGTTTATGCAAGCGGCCAGAGGAAATAACTTCTCAGAGCAACATCGGCGTCCTCTACTGGTGCTCTTGAGGAAACACAGCAGCTTTTGTGTAAACAGCGAAAGTAAGAAATTAAAACGTGTGACTTTCCTTTGTTGCAGGGGGGCGTTGGAGGCGTATGTGCAGTCTGTCCGAGCCAGGCAGGGGAAAGAGTTTGCCCCAGTGTATCCCATCATGCTCCAGCTGCTGCAGAAGGCCACAAGCGCATCATAGGACCTCCAAACAGCCGTCTCGTCAGAAAAATTTAGACAATTAATCATAACAATACACTCGTCTTTATTATTATCATCATCATCATTTTGTTCAAATCAGATGTGTTAAATTAGTTTTTGCTTACACACACAATGTGAAAAATATACAATGTGTGTGTTTGGGTTGTTTGGTTACTACTACTGGCTTTAATAAGAATCCCTACCTTTTAACAAATCTACATATATTCATAAATAATATTTGTTTTGCTGGATGCAATAGAGGCAAAGAAATGAATTACTAAACACATTATGTAAATGTTGAATAAAGAATGTCTTCAACGGGCTTTGATTTATAAATTCTCCGAACGGAAAAATGAAAATGGCAAAGCTACTTTAAAGAAGGACATGAATGTATCACAATCTTAGTTTTTAAATAACAATGGAAGTCAGGAGCACATGTTAAGTAAAGTAAAATCTTGAGTGATCACAATAGTCTGTTAGCTGTATATCTGTAGGCCTGCCTCTTAATATTAATCTGAGAAACCTCTGACTCTTCAGAGACATGCAATCCTCCTCATGTCTGAGTCCAGATTACACTCTTTCACACGGTTTTATTTGACCTACATGACACAATCCCAGATTCTGCTGTTTTACATGCGCTGTCTGTGGTCTTGCAAGTGTGCTGCTCTAAAAACATGAATTCAACTTCTCTTTGTCACCAGTTTTGCATAATCATGCAAATGTGATTCATCCACTTGACTAACTGCTCACTGAAAAATTAAACGAATTATGTGTGTAGTGGCCTCATATAAATAACTAAACTGGACATATAAATGACAGATGTAATGCAACATGCACCCAAACAAACCCGAGACTTTATGTAAAACAAATAAGCAATTTTTTTCTTATTTAGATTTTAATGGAGCTGATATTATCTTATATGGAGCCTTACCCTGCATCTTGGACCTCAATTATGCACATTTTTACTAATATAGAAATTATTATATTATAATTGTAAGAATATAATTAATACAATATTTTAACAATTTTGTTATTTCTGACATTTTAAATCTACATTGTTTGTCTGTTGTTTAAAAAAATACAGTTCACAATTAAGCACCAGAATATAAATGTGCATGCTTCAAATTAAATCGTCATCATTTTTAAAGTACACATAAGAAAAAGGCTCTGACATTTTCTGGTTTCATTGTCAGTCGGTCATGAAATAAAAGCCCCAAATATTTCCCAGAACAGTATGATCACCGAATCATCAATCATTCTATTAGATTACATGTTTGTATAATGACTAAATATAAATGTTAACTTACTTCACTCAAATGGCTCGAATCAGTATATTAATTTACTATTTATTCGTTTGCTCAGTGGACAAGTGTTTATTTTCATATTGAGGGTGGTGTGGATTACTTTATAACTTTTAAATGGATATCTTCGAGTTTGATGACTTGATAAACAAACAAAAAAAAGACTTTGCATTGCATAAAGCAATTTGAATGTAATTTACACCTTATATAGATTTTAATGGGCATTAATAGTATCTTATATGGAGCCTTACCCTGCTCAGTCAGCTCTCACAAAAGCAGTCAGTGTAAATACCTTGAACAAAAAAAAACAAAACAAAAAGTTGACCACCACTGATATATGTGAGGGGAAAAAACATGAACCTGAAACCTATAGGGATCTTCGCCGTGACGTCACGACGCGGTTACATGCGCTCTGGTTGGCAAAAAGAAAAGTAATGGCTTGCTGCGCAGCGCAAACACAGAAGACAAATGCTTGTATCGTGCTGTGTGATCGGCTGTGTTAAGAGGTTCGATAAGAGTAACCTTCTACCGCATACCTAAACAGCTTGAATCAAGAAGATAGCTGTGGATTTCTGCAATTAGGCGTCTAGAATAGGGTACACATTTAAACCCAGATATCACCATGATAAGTACTGAGTTGATTGCATCAAGACAAACAAAAAATGTATTACAAGTTTTTTTTTAAATAGTTTGTTATTAACATTTGTTATTAACATTATTAACATTTGTTGTTAACAGTTATTAACATTTGTTGTTAACATAGACAAACGGTGCATAAAATAATTACGTATGTACTAATTTGCATAAATACCCAAACAGATCTAAACATTGGGTATAGCCAGGTGAAAATGTCTTCAGATAATATTGGATCTTGTTGACACCTTACAGTAAAATACCTAATGTTAAGGTCTGAACGGAACCCATTCAGGCTACCCATGAACATTAATACACGGAGGCTTGAAGAAGTACTTTAGAAACCAAACCAGCCTTTATTAATTTGTATTGCAGAGATGGGGTTTGGGGCTGAAACAAGACAAAAGGGTAAAATAAAAAGTGGCTGGATCAAAAAATCTAATTACGTACACAATGCACGACTAGAGAATTTCATCTTCAATTCTCTTCACAGGCCATCTGCATTGAGTTTGGTTCTTTTTGCCAACCAGTTCGCGGCCACGCCCATATCGTGACGTCACATTTGACTCCGGCGAACATCCCTATAAAACATTAATGCATTAGAAATTGTTATGATGTAACGTTATATAACCAGTCAAAGACGCGTGCAGCATTATATATGAATGAATAATATATGGTATTGATCTGTTTTTCCAGATTCCTTAGTTTTCTGTCGACAACTATGATAGAATACATTTATTTTGTTCATACCGGTACATTAGTTGCTTAGACGGCCAGCTACATGATTTATTTACTTCTTAAGGCTATTATTAGATATAGTATTCTATATGACTTCGAAAGCACCCTTATGTGTGGGGGTAGTTAGTGGGTGTGGGGTGTCCTCTCATATTACACACTTTCCCGCGAGAAAACCCTGAGTCGCGCCAAAACCCCACCTGTATAACTCACCTTTATTCTTGCCTGAGCTTGTCATTTAAAGCTGTCATGGGACGTTCGACATTTATATAATGACAATTAATGATGTGTGACGATTAATTATGTCCCCGCTGAGTTACAGCTGAGCCTTGGAAACTTCTGCCGCGCCTGGTAATCGCAGCAGATCAATAAGAGCGCGCGTACTGCCCCGCCAACAAACTCCCACAGGCTTGGTCAGAGCGACTCTCTGATTGGCTGCAATGGTCGCCCTAAAGAATTTCCTCTTCGTTCAGCCAATCACTGTCGTTATTTGTACACTCCGCTTTCGTGATTGGCTGAGAGAGGGTGTAGCTCTTCAAAGCGCCAGAAAACAAGCTTTAGCGGGGATTCATAGTCGCCTGACCAGCATTAGGACTGAAATAAGAAGATTACTTGCTCAGATCTTCTGATTTATTGAGAAAATTATGTCCAGATAAGGAGGAACAAGAAGGATCATCTTTGCGCAGGATTTATTTACGTTTTTAGGATTTTATTTATCCCAAGGACGGAGTTTAAGGTAAGAATATAGAGTTAAATCTTCTATCTGACTTTAGTTAACTTACATGATATATAAATATTAATTAAATGTATTTCCTTAAACTCAAATCTGATTTTTACTGACAGATATTTCAGTATTCAAATAATAAGAAAAGGATATGATTTATATGGGAGGATTTATATATTATGCTGCTGACCTTCTACAGTATAATATAAAACAAAATATATACAATAATATATATATATATATATATATATATATATATATATATATATATATATAAAAATTATTTCTAACGTTTAAT
The DNA here is from genome assembly GCA_031834385.1 of Semotilus atromaculatus. Lineage (NCBI taxonomy): Eukaryota > Metazoa > Chordata > Actinopteri > Cypriniformes > Leuciscidae > Semotilus > Semotilus atromaculatus. The sequence continues at coordinate 54,416,482 of JAULUF010000009.1, forward strand.
TAATGTTATTTCCTCTGAGAATCTGGTTTCGTTTCCAGGCAACTGGAAAGATATTTGCGCCAAAATCTTTCCACCATCATCAGATCAGATCACTTTTTTTACTCATATGTTTCTTATTTAATTCAGTAGTACTTTTGATCTAATTTAATATCACTTTTTTACTCATATATTTCTTATTTAATGTAGTAGTAGTGGTATAACATGTAGCTAATATAATATATAAATTTTTACTCATATGTTCCTTATTTAATGCAGCAGTAGTATAATAAGTAATATAATATGTAATAAACTGATAATTAGTAGAATTTGGACAAATCACTTAACTATAATTAATTAAAAAGTTAACAACCATCAAATTAATCCTTTACAGATTGTTGGTATTATAAATTAATGTAATAAATGTATACGAACTTATCAGTGTTATTCATATATAGTAACATTCATATCATTAATGAGCTGGTTCACTATTAGTCTAAATGTGCTGTTTATAACTGATTCAATCTTCTTTTTTAGATGGAGATGAAGTGTTTAACTTTAAAGGATTTGCGTAGTGTGAGGACACTAGTGAATAAGACAAGCTCAGATGATCCTGTCAGCATGAATGACCATAAAGTAAGATGATCTGAATTAAATGAATGTGTTTGAATTGTATGGTAATGCATCTACTTCCTCATGGGATGTTAAACCAATACGCTTGATTTCAGGAGAACATCTGCACGGACAGAAGGAAAACGACCCCGCTGAAGTGTGAGTCTGTGACGGCAGCTGTGAGTGGACATAGGAGAGTTTCCAGCCCAGATATCACCCATATAACCCCTATAAAACACACTGAGAGGGCCCATCCGGACCCCTGGACCCCGACAGCCAACCTGAAAATGCTGATCAGTGCCGCCAGCCCAGATATCCGTGACAGAGAGATGAAGAAAACCCTGTTTAGACCCATTGAAAATGAAGAGAAAGCTGTAGAGGAGGAGGAGGATGAGGAAGAACTCGATGACTCATCTCAGGTACGAAGAAGTCTAAATCAGTGTAATGTTTTGAAATGTACGTGCATTTACATTTATTCGTCTAGCAGACACGACTTACAAACGAGGAGGCGATTCGTCTTAGATATGTTCAGTTGTAGTTTTATCCACTGTAATCTCTCTTGATTTCAGTATGAAGCTTTAGACGATTCTGAGAGGAGACCCAGTCGCAAACAGAAGAGTTTGGGTCTTTTGTGTCAGAAATTTCTGGCCTTGTACTCGGATTACCCTGAAACCTCAGAGAGCATCAATATCTCTCTGGATGAAGTGGCCTCTCGCTTGGGTAAGAGAAAATAACCATATCAACCATATAATTTCTGAATAATATGCATGGTTAATGCATTATTAACTTTTTTTTAAAAGCATTTATAATCTTTGTTAGTGTTTATTTATTTATTTGGATCTCCATTAGCTGCACACGAGCAGCTACTCTTCCTGGAGTCGATACAATCCAACTTGCCGCTTACAAGACTTTTACACCAATATTCAATGCATTACATTTTGCAAAACAAAACGCTAATGCAATTCAAATTAAAACACCACACCCCTACTCACACATACCTACATACAAATCCAAACACACACCCATATACACAAGACCTAGTTTAGTCATAAAAATTCTAAGATATGAAATAATCTTTTGTTACCAAAAATACAATTTGGCCATGATACTGTTAGCAAGAATTTATAGTGGAATAACAATTTACCATTCGCAACACATTTTAATTTATGATCAAATGCCTTTTTAAAAGGACTTTAAACTGAAGTTTACTGTGTGCATTAACAATGTCTCTAGGCAAAGTGTCCCAACCAGACATGGCTCTATACAGCATAGTTCTCTTTCCATAATTTGTTTTTACTTTGGGTAGTATAAACCTTTCCTCTGTAGCATGTCTAGTGGCATAATGGTGCTCATCAGAACTAAAGCATAGCCCACAATAAAGTACTTTTGGTAATTTAGTTAAAATAATGTTAGTAAATGTACAAGTCTTCATGTTAGTCCGCAGTGCATTAGCTAATGTTAACAATTCGAATGTGCGTGTGCCACTTAAACCAGGAACAGATAAAGGAGCAAATGATCATCAGACTGTACTTTGCTGTTTGATGTTCATTCAACATCAAACCACGATTACAGTATCAAACACGTGTCAGAGGTGAATGTATGCAGGTTATAAAGCATTTTAGCTTTCTTCTCATCATGTAAGAAACCAATGAAAAAAAACAGAGAAAATACGAATATTTACAGATCATAGTACTAAATACCAAATGCAATTCTGTATGAACCATTTATCTTAAATACGGTGTGAAAAAAATCTACAGAGAGGCTCGGAAAGTATTGAATTGTGAAATGGATTGTTCATTGTTAGTTCATGTGAACTGAATGTAAAGTGACACCGAGATCTAAACCGCCTCAGGTGTTGAGAGGCGACGTATCTACGACATCGTGAATGTGCTGGAGTCTCTGATGCTGGTGAGCAGAATGGCGAAGAACCTGTACGTGTGGCACGGGCGCTCGAGGCTACCACAGACCCTGCAGGAGCTCCATCAGGCGGGACGAGAGCAGGGCTACCATCTGCAGATGGACCAGAGAGAAGGAAGCAGCCCGTATGCCGCCCATCACATGCAAAACACACACGGTATGACACACACATATTCATCTAAAAGCATTTGGTTTGCATTTATCAAGAGTATGCACACAAAAAAAGGTACCGTCAGTCTGACTAGTTACCGTCATTTGAACGATTCACCATATTGCACTTGCTCGGCTGATGTCATTCCCTGTTTGTTTAAACCATAATGACGGTTGCCCCATTATTAGTGTCTTACCCTATGCTCTATTAATCGGTCACGCGTTAACAGCGTCTCCGGCTTCACAACACTGTGGTTACCAGGTGTTAGTGTTGATCACAGGTAGTCCCATCCCAGCACAGGGACTCTTTGTTATAAATGTGGCACGCTCTCACAGACCGGCTGAGGAGGGGAGATAATCATTCAGAGATGAAGCTGCAGGTTTCGACATGTTTCTGTGTGCTAAAGTCTCGTAGGGGTGACCTGATTAACTCACATCACTGTTGACCTTTGCTTGAAGCAACAACATTCAATTCAGTAATAAAATACTTCATATATAGCGGACCTTAAGCAGACATGGTTTTAGAATATATAGTCATATTTTTACGAATATTAAAAAAAAAACTATTTTGTGCCCTAAATGTTTTACTAATGTAGAAATTAATATTTTATAATAATCATTTCAATATTAAATATTTGGTTATTTCTGACATTTTAAATCGACACAGTTTGTCCGTTGTTTAAAAAACAGGGTTTCTCTTAATTTAATTCTCAAATTAAGGCCTTAAAAAGGTCTTAAATTCATAAAGTCATTGCATTAAATGTTGCATACATTGCACAAAAAAAAAATATATATATATATATCTTCCTCAGTATTTTTGTCCTTTTCTCCCATATATCTAAACATCTTTAAATCAATATACGTTTATTTGAAATGCAAATTTAATCTTAATTTAGGAATCTTTAGACAATTGCACTGGGGAAAAAAGACCAAAAAAAGTGTTTCGTTTCACATTGAGAGCTTTTAAATGGATGTCTCTGAGTTTGATGACTTGATAAAGAAATGAATCCGTTTCACGTCCTGCTGTCCTCGTCTGGAACCTCTGATGTGGTTATTGTGTTTACTGGCTTTTCCAGTTAACTTTTTTTTTTTTTTTTTTTTTTTATGTGACCACTGTCGCCAAGCAACAGCTTTGCTTCCTAACAAAAGCTTATTACGGTCCCGTCACGAGGGCAGGAGTCGCTCGACCAGCCAATTCACCAACCATTGATGCCATTCCTCATATCCATCCGATTTTCTCCTGCCAGTCACATCAAATTTATTCATTCATCCTTTTTTCGAGTCTGGCATCGTCCACAGATGCTAAAACTGAAGGAGCATCATTTCGCCAAATTCCTCTTGTTATCAAGAACCATTTTCACTGTTTCTTAAGTTGCTGTGTGGTTCTCTGAAGGCCTTTATTTTCAAGAGGGATGCTTCAATTACTAAAACCACAACTTTTACAGTGTTGTAAGCATGGTTTATCTCTCATACAGCGGCTTCCAGCAGACGGAAGGACAAATCGCTTCGCATCATGAGCCAGAAGTTCGTCATGCTGTTCCTGGCGTCCAAAACACAGACCGTTACACTCGATACAGCTGCTAAGATCTTGATCGAGGAGGGTCAGGATGAGTCCAGCCACAGCAAGTATAAAAGTAAGACGTCAATCATTTTGAGCTCTCATATTCTGTATTTCTGTTGATTTAAGTGTAGCTCACAATCTCTTTTTGCCATTTGTTTGTGTTTGTTCAGCTAAGGTACGACGCTTGTATGATATCGCTAATGTCCTGACCAGCCTGAATCTGATCAAGAAACTTCACGTGAGAGAAGAAAAGAGCCGTAAACCCATCTTCAAATGGATCGGACCTGCCGATTTTCACAGCAGCAGTGGTACGTCCTGTTTAAACACTGGAAAATAGTCTCTTCAGTATGATTATTTTGTGATTATTATGTCTTTTATTCATTGAAGATTCAGATGATTTGAGGGTCTCAGAAGCTCAGATCAGTGCCTCCGCCATGGGCACCGGGGAACGACGGGAGAAGATGACACGTCACTCCTCCTTTCAGGTCATTCCAGCCCCTCCTGTCAATCAAAGACGGATAAGCTCCGCCCCCAGCACACCTCAAAGACATTCTACAGGTGAGAACTGAGCATTGCTTTTATCCAAAACGAGAGGGGGAAAAGCATAAGCCAACAACAATATTTGTTATAAACAACGTAATATACAACCATGATGTTAGTGTGCCACTTCATTTGACGTAACTGAAGTTTAATGCGATGTTTGTGTTATCAGACGAGCCGGTGGATTACTCCAGGAAGAGTGTGAACAGCAGTGCAGTGTGTCAACTGCAGTTTGGAGACAGGTGAGTCCACCTGTACAGAATTTGTATTTGGAGAAATTTCCACATATTCCAAACTTTAGTCATTCACAAACTCTGTGGTGCACTGGGTAAAGACGTGAGCCTGGCACTGAAAGGTTGTAGGTTCGAATCCTAGAGCTGATGCATGAACCATAGTGCCCAGTGTTATTATAGTATTATTTATATATTATTATAATATTTATTCATATTTTGTTTTTAGATTTTCATCTTTTTATTAATTATGTTATGTGCTTTTCTCATTTTTTTTATTTAAATAGTTAAATAAAGTTGATATCAAATTTACCAAAAAATTGTTAAAATCTAATATTAAGTAATATTTCAGATTAAATTGAAAAAAACGTTTTTTTTTTAGTTTTAGTTAACAATACCAACACTGATCAGTAACTTCTGTGTTGTGACTGTATTTGCAGTGTTCAGGCCAGTGGAAGCGCCGTAGGACTAGCAGTGCCCCTTCAGGCCGATGTCCCGTTTGCGTCACTGCCCTTTTCAGCCCAGTTCGCTCCTCACCAGTTAGCGTACCTGTCCGGTCTCCCACAAACACCCCTGTTCATGGTGTACAGCGGACACGTCCCTGAGGGCATCAACCAGAGGTCCCCCGTCTCAGGCCACAGGGAGGGAAATCCAAAGAAGAGAGAGAGACAGGAGGAAGAGGAAGATGATCAGGCAGCTAAACGAAGCAAACGCTCTGTGTCCAAAGAAAGGGAAACGGTGAGTTTTATCAGCCTGATTAAAACTTACATACATGTATTCATCCACATCGACATGCATATAGATATTTTAGTCTGTGGGTTATTTTTACCCCAAAAAAAAGACAAAAACTGAAGCAAAAAATAAAATGAAAGCTTATTTCATTAAGTAATTAACAAAATAACCAAACATTTTAATATTAAAGGTGCAAAACGCAAGTCTCTGAGTTTTTGCAGAACTACGCCCCCTCTGGCGACAAGCGAAACTGCAACCAGAAAAGTTGTGGTGGCACTAGACAACATTTTTCTTTTCTTTACTTTACGTGGAGTTTGCGTTGGGGTTTGGAATGGACTACAAGCCGGTCTCTTTGAATCCATCTTCTACCTTTGACGCACGAGTTGTTTTCGCTGATGCGGAGAATGGCGGCTTATACACAAACCTGCGAGACACAGCCTGGTGAGCGTGAACGCGCATGACGTCACGCCCAGTCTCAAATTCAAGCCCGAATCCCTCTTATATATTTTACTGTACAGGATTATAGAGGCAATCTCAGTGAGCAGAGAAGGGCTCATTCAGCCCATCAGGCAGTTCTTTAAGCATGTATATAGGATAGAAAAACAGGTATTTTTAACATGAAAAGTTGCGCAATGCACCTTTAAAAAACATTTATTAAAATGTAAGTTTTGTTAAATTCTTAAATTTTGTAATACCTTATTTTTGCACAAAATGTAGCTCAGGTTCTAAAAACACCTGAACAAAAATAAAATAAAAACTGGACAACGAAACAAGAACAATTAAAGAAAATAATAAAAACATTAATACAATAAAATAACAAGTTATGTAAAATTTTAATAATTAGGCTAATTGCAATAAAATTACCATCAGCTCATATTTCATCTGATTATATATGCATCTACATACAGGTACAGATTTTACCATGGTGAAATCACTGTAATGCACAGCCTTGAGTAGCTTATTTCTTTTATAAAATAGTGTCAACAGCACTATTATAATTCTCTGAAGCTGTACTGTGATCTGTGCTCTGTGTCGTAGGCTGAGACTGAGAGTTCACGCTCCAGTGCCAGAAGGTCTCCGATCTGCTCTCGAGAAGGTTCCCCGTGGGACGAGGCCTCGTTTGGGCCAATGAATGAGGAAGACGCCGCAACGTCCAGTCCCAAAGATGCCCTCATGTCCTCTCATTACCTCTACGTCCCAAACACAGCAGGTACATGATACAACCACCAGTGAATGTCAAACTCTCCGATTGCACGCTCATTCTAACGGTTCACGTTTCCTGTAGGTCTGAACGGTTTGAACTTCCTCATGCCAGCAGGACACACACAAGGCGGTGTGCCAGCTGTAGCTATGCCATATTTTTTGGTGCCTTCACCACTCATAACAGGTGCGATGGCCACTTCCAGTGCTGAGGGGGTTGCCAGCAGTGGTTTGAGTTTCAGCATGCCCACCATGTTGTCACCAGCCCAGTTTGTGATGGCAGGAGGGGCATTTAATGTGGCTGAAACACTGAACACCCCTGAGCATCATGGGCACAGAATACCAGTGGCCACATTCTCACCACAGGGACCACGAGTACAAGAGAGCCCTCAGCCTGCTCAAACACAGGTCAGTGTACAGCAGACAGTTTGTAGTGACGCACCGAAAATGTATATTGGGTAGGAAAGCCTGAAATCTCTAGAGAGGAGCATTTTGCTTAATACATGCACTGTAATACCTGTTGTCTTCATATATAATGTATGTTTCAACAACAAAACAATTATAGCATTAAAAAGTTAAAGGAGAACTCTGGTCAATTTTAACATTGAGCTAATTTTTTTGTAAATTTGGAGTGCTGTCAGTACAGAGAACAACGACAAAAATCGGTGTTGCCTACACCGTGTTATCGTCTTTTAAACATTTGCACCCTGTTGACTTCAATGGGGCAAGTTTTAAACCTGCTTTTAGCCTCTTAACATCCTTGATGTGTCATTAAAGTGCACAGCCACGTGAGTGGTGTTATTAAGAGTGAACACGGTCAATCTGACTGCAGTAGATGTGAAAGATATTAATAAAAGTGATGTTTATTATTCAGTCCAAAGTAGTCGATTATCGATTTGGGAGAATGGGATCTCATCATAGACTGTAGATCTCATACAGCCTGGTCGCGTGCGCGAACTCGATAATCGACTATTTTGGACTTCGACCGAAAACAGGAAGAAAATACAGGTATGTGACTGGCTGAATAAACATAATTTTTATTAATATCTTTCACATCTACTGCAGTCAGATTGACCGTGTTCACTCTTAATAACATCAGTCACATGGCTGTGCACTTGTAATGACACATCAAGGATGTTAAGAGGCTAAAAGCAGGTTTAAAACTTGCCCCATTGAAGTCAACAGGGTGCAAATTTTAAAAAGACGATAACACGGTGTAGGAAACACCGATTTTTGTCGTTGTTCTCTGTACTGACAGCACTCCAAATGTACAAAAAAATTAGCTCAATGTTAAAATTGACCGGAGTTCTCCTTTAATATTAATACTGGCTTAAGTGCATTTTAAATGTTTATATACAACTCAGTTTTTGAGTGTTGATGATTACATAAATGTGATTGGTTATTAAATAAATAAATTAAAAATTTATTTATAAAAAAAAAAAAAAAAAGACCTTTCCGGTGCATCAATACTGTTATAGTATGAATATGTTAAGTAGTTCAAACAATACATTTTCTCTAATGTTTGTGACCTTCTCCCCTCCGCCGTTTCAGACTCCTGTGACACCAAAGGACGCAGCGCTGGGGTCCAAATCTTTCTTTGAGACGCCTGGAGCTTTTGGGTCTCTCACCAGCCAATCAGCGGCACGCAAAAGAGGCTCCGCCCAGAGGAGGCTGGACGTCGGACACACCGCAGCCAATTAAATTAGCCGCTGCATTTGTGTCGTTGGTTTTCAGGCTTCTGTGGTGCTGCCAAAGACAGAAACAGCATTACACAGCAAATTTTTTACTTGAATTATTTCTCGTATATGAACATTTCCTGTTTACTAACATCGGTATAAGAGGGCAGTTACATGCCCTTTTGTGGCTCGATTTGTTTTTCCCCACACCATTTCTGATAGTATTTTGGAGTTTATTTGATATCCTACCACTGTATTGCCTAATTTTGTTAACCATTATTATTTATTACAGCATTTCCAGAGGCTAAAATCATCAATCCAGTTTTTAGCACTACGTATTTAAAAATGTGAAAATGAATTAAGTCTGGATCGGCTTCTGAGAGAAAACCACACATTTGCTCACTAGTATGTTCGTTTGCATTTTGTATTTTGCTGATTGTAAAAAAAGTGCCGTATTGGTGAAACCGACATGCCTTAGAAATGTGTTTGTTACATGATGCCTTAACTGCTAAGAATGAATAAATGGAAAAGTGTATTTGGGGATAAAGAACAAAATAGTGGTTGTAATTTTCTGCTTAAGTTTGAGGTGCTACGTCTGAAATGAAAAGGAAACAAATACATACTTGAATAACCAGTGAATATGATCTGCGATCACTGGAACAAAGTGGAATTATCACAGTACTGTACTGTTTAAAACAAAGTATGTTTATGAATTAATTGTTCTTAGACTAGTAATAAATTATTTTTGGAAGCGTACAGGAGTTACATTTGTACACCACAGGGTGTAATTCGTACAGTATTTACTGTAACTCATAGCATTGAGTATTTTTGTAAACATTAATTTCTGTCTGTTGAATGTTTAGAGCTGCACTGATGAATCTGTATGGTGCTTTTGTGTTTTTCAGATGTATTTTTTAATCATTTTATGTATGGACACAGGTGTCGTACATGTAATGCAAAATAAATATATGTAAAATGGAATTTGTGGTAAATTCAGTTGATTTCAAATGGGAAGGTGCACAGGCTTAAGCGACCACAAGATGGCAGCATAGACAAAGACTGATCAATAACATTGATTTCCCATGAAACATCTTGGATACAAAGGCCAAAATCTTTCTTAATTGTCCTCTTGATATAAACAATCATTATGTGTATTAATACATCTGTATTTTGGATGCAAGAATTCATTGAATTGCTATTAACAGCCTTTAAAAAGGTTAAATTGGACCCAAAATAAACCGTTGTCTGCCCGTTTTTTTACATGTAAGTCCTATATTTGAAGGTACATTATGTAACAGACAGTTGATGGACCCCATTGACTTTCATAGTATGGAGGGAGAAAAATACTATGGAAGTCAATGAGGTCCATTAACTATTTCATTACCCATATTCTTCAAAATATCTTCTTTTGTGTTCAGCAGAAGAAAGGATGAGCTCCCATGAAAGCAGTAAAATCATACACCTGTGGTGGGGGTCTCTAAAAATCATCAACACCATTATTTCAAAGTACCAATAAAGCACTTTTTCGTTCAATATATTGAGCATAGGCGTGATTTGCGGGTGGGACATGTCCCCACCACTTTTTTCCAGGGTCGATATTGTCCCCGCCACTTTTTAAAACAACTCGCGGCACGAATGTTCCAATACATATAAATAAAACATCTCCAGTTAACCAGCAGAGCATTCATTTCGTTCGTTTGTTAAATAAGAGGCGATCTAATCAAGTGATCAAAGTGCTGGTTGCCGCTGCGATCGGTGGCGCAGAATCGGATAGAGATACGGATCTTGTGGCTCGTGCACACCGCACTGTATTCACTCGGACGAGCGCTTCAATCCGTTGAGGAGACTATATTCGTTCCGGTGAAATCACAAAATATAATGTACACAAACGTGTGCCTGCTTGATATACAACCACTGATGAGCATAATCGGTTTTGATGAAAAAAAAAAAAAAAAACTACACGAATGTGGATTAGAACACAGAACCTTTGACACGCTTAACGAAAGTTCTACCACTGGACCATTTAAGTACACGCATAAGTATAAGTAACATGCTCGCCACTGACATGTATTACATCTCATTAAACCCCATGTAGGCCTACTATTTAAATCGACTGTTGGACATTGTAATGTTATTGTACATATATCTTATTTAGCATTGTATTACCACCCCACCTCACCTCACCTCACCTCACCAGTCCCACCCACTTTTTAAAACAAAGTTACGCCACTGAGTGTTAAGCAATTTATTTTTAAAACAAAGTTACGCCACTGAGTGTTAAAGGGGTCATGACATGGTTTTTTGTTTTGTTTTATTATGTTCCCTTAGGTGCAATTATAGTATTACTATAGTTTTTTTTACAAAAAACTTTAAAAATGTAGTGATTTATGACCTTTTCCCACCCTGTTTCTCCCCCTCTGATTCAAACAGTCTGTTTTGGGGGCGTTTCCCCTTTAAGACTTCAGTGTTAACACCCACTGTTATGATTGGCTAACGTCAGTGCTGCTTATGCATAAATTATTAACGTTAATCATTTTGTATCACATGTAGACTACACAATGCTCCACCACGTGAAACTTCGGTCTTCCAATCTTTTACCATCGTGTCAATTCTCAATTGATTTTGATTCATATGCGCGAGGGAGGGAGGGAGGGAGGGAGAGGGAGAGAGAGAGAGAGAGAGAGAGAGAGAGAGAGAGAGAGTCAGTTTGAAGGCGCGCGCGCGGCCGGGGCTCGCTTGCTCTCTGCTCGTTCTTTCAGTAACATTCCCTGTCACACTCATCTCACTCACCGTTCAAATAAGGCTTTGGCGCGCTGCATATGCTGCAAATAAACTGCATCCGACTGCTTTCCCTGACGTCTGGATCGTTCGGCAGCGTATTCAAACACTCAAACAGGAACAGCACATCTGCGTGGCATAGCAATCTTCTTGTAAACAGACCCACTCGCTGCACGTCGAGTCGTCGACTGAACACATGTGGGCGCGAACCGCACGACAACGATGCGAAATGAGGCGTAGTTGTCCTGCGCTGGAGGCGGTCATATGCAAACGACTGGTACGTCACTTCGCACTGTGACGTCACTTCATACCATGGATCCAGAACGAGCTGTATTTAGAGCTTGATTAAATAAATGCTTAGTTTATAATGGGGAGGACGTCTTAAGCTATGAAACTTGCAGGAAGTTTTAATAGTACATAGATCTCTTATATACCAAAATATCAAGGCAAATTTGGTTTCTCATGTCATGACCCCTTTAAGCAATTTATTTATCACACACACCACGCCTGCTCATAGGCTTCTTTTTTCTCTTTTTTTAAAGAGACCCCCACAAAGATGAAATTATAATTCGAACCCTGAACATAAGGGTTTGTGAATGATGACAGAATTTTTATTTTTGGGTGAACTATCCCTTTAATTTTTATACCTAAGCTTAAGAGTGTTTAAGTCAGTAAGTGTGAGCATTAGTAGTGTGTGTGGTCTGTATTATAGTTTTTTAATGATCTAGAGTAGACCAACACAGTACTCCGCTTGGCAACATGTCAATGTTCATTAATACGGTTTACACACAAATACACCTGGAAACCCATTTTATCATCACAATAAACCCCAGCAATAACTTGCATTTCACTATTTACAGTCCTGTAGACCTCAGCAACACGGTCGAGTTCTCAGAAATAATCATGTCTAAAACCAAAAGTGACACAAAATCAATCAAAGTTTGTGAATACATATGGAGAATATTGAAGAATGAGTAAACAAACTCTTATAAATAGCCTTAAGGTTCTTTGATGGTTCCATTAAAAACTTTTCACATCCATGGAATCTTTCCATTTCACAAAAGGTTCTTTATAATGTTATTCACACTAAGAAAAACAAAAAATTGTTGTATGGCATCTCTGAAAAAAAAACCTTTTCCCAGTCCGTCTGAATGAGCATGAACGACACTGCATTCCTCCACAGGCTCCTCATGCGCTTCCATGGGTAAAGCCGGGCTCACGTCAGAAACACACACATGCATGGAAACATAAATAAGCAAATCTTATGTGTAACTTCTCACACACGTGCCATCCCTCAGCCAGAGTCCAATTTTACCATAAAAGGAGGAAGGACGGAGTGCTACATCTGTTATTCATTCTCTCTTTCTTTCCAATATTGTGCCGTTCACTATAAATTCCTTCTAAAGGAAGTTTGGTGTAATGTGCATTCCAGCTGAAGGCCTGGATGAAGAAACTGGAAGAACTGACAGCCTACTTGTCTTATTTCACATACAACTCAAATTATGCAATATGCATCTTTATGCAATATGCATACCTATTTTATTGTTTGAACCTAACAAACTTATTTTTCACAAAAGTTCTGCTTGAAAAGCATTTCAATTAGCCTAAATGACGCTTGACTTGATATTTTATGTTTATTCTGTGGTTTTTAGGTTTTTAAAAATGTAGCCTACAAATCATTTTTGGGGTCATTGTCGGTCAAAGATAAGTACATTTTATTGACGTCCACCTGAGATAACAGAAATGTTTTAAGAACGTTTTGCTAACGTTCCCGTTAAGTTATAAAACGTTATTTCTAAATGTTCTCAGAACATTCAAAACGTTTAGTTTTTTAAATGTTTTTAAAAGGTTTTCTCATTTTGCAAGTCATTTTACTTTTGAATGTTCTCTAAACCATCTGGAAATAAGTAAGAAATAACATTTGTAAAACATTGTCCAACTAACACGTTTCAGAAAAACATTAAATGAATGATTTATAAATAACATTTGTGTGCTAATGTTTTGATAATCTTATAACCTTGATCAGTTTGAACCAACGTTCTAGTAATGTTACTGGAAGAACGTTTGTTCATAACTTTGAGAGAACCTTCCCTGTTTAGTTGATTCCCATACTGACAAGTGATGCATGCTGGGTAATTTACAGGAGCTGATTGTCTGAATGTCTTTATTGAGTCATTCATCACGCTGCTCTCCCACACACTCATCTACACCACACCTCACACACTGCAGAAGGAAATTATTCTTAATTAGTATAATTAATGATGCCTGTCTGTGTTATGGCGGAACATCAACATTAATCATTTCAAAAGTGCATGGGTGCAATAGTTTGTTCTGGCCCGTTTCATACTTTGTTTTCAAAAGACAAGAGCTACTGTATGAATAATAATAATTATCAATTTATTCATATATCCCACTAGTCCTTACAACTATTTTGAGGTCTTTTCCGAACCTGTGTAAACAGCTATGGCATGTAAATAGTTTAAGAAGGCCAGAAAAATCATCTTAGAAGTTTTTTTTTCCCTTAAAATAATTATTCATTTTCACTGTATGATAATAATTCATAGTTCACTTACATTATGATCTGTGGTGTTGATGAGAAGCACTCATGCCAACATGATGTTCACTAACAGAACATGTTCCTGATCTTATCATCAATTTAAAATGGCAAACATTGCAGTAAAGATCATTAATATTCTTCAAGTATGTCTGATAACACATTACAAGATAAATGTTTAAAAAATAAACAAAAAACTCCCAACAAAGCCTCAACTGAAAAGGGATAGGTCACCAAAAATTAAAATTTTGTCAGCATTTACTCACCCTTAAGCTGTTCCAAACCTGTATGAGTTTCTTTGTTCTGTTAAACACAAAAACATATATTTTTAAGAATATGGTTAACTTAACTAACCAACAAGTTGACGGTTAACTTGCATTTTGGGGTTAACGTTAACTGCCAAACGGACACTCAACAGTGACGCATCTCAGTCGGACTTTATCTTGGTTTTATATTCTTCTTAATGTGTAAATAAACAACTGAAGATTTTAATCTTGAAAAATAATATGTGTTTACAAAAGTATTCAAACATTAGTGTGGTCGCATTTCAACCCACTACCTTGACAGCAGAAAGTGTGCGAAGTGCGTACGTACTGCAGTGTTTGCCAATCTTTTTTCAATGTTTGAAATGACGTCATCAGCGTGTGCGTGCGTGCGTGCGTGTGCGTGCGTGTGTGGGTTTGCGTGTGTGTGTTTGGGAAAAGAGAACACTCCTTGATAATTTCGTGATGACATTCCAGCCTGTTAGCTGAAGTTCGCGTACATTGGATCAGTTTGGGAATCCGCTGGGAAACACACGTGAAGCTCAGGTAACGTTAGGACAGTTTTAAACAGCATCATATATTGCCGAGTGTCTGTGTGAGAAACTGTTTTTTAAATATTCAGCCATAAAGAAGTATAATATTGATCGGGTTTATTCTTCTGATGATGTAAGAATGTGTAAAAACAGTGTGTAAAAGTGTTTTTGGATTCGATCGCAGTTCAACAAGTTTTTAAAATTCATATCATTACTAAGTTTTCTTCGTAATACTTAAAACTGACATTATATACGACATAACCACAGTAAATAAGCATATTTAATTTTTTATGTTTAAAATGTAGCCTACATTTATTATTTATCTAGTAACGTTACTTCCCTGCTTACAATGTACCTATTCAATAGCTGTTTAATATTTACCTGGTTAGAATGTGCATAAATAAATTAATATGCAAACATTCCTCATCGATAAAGATGCAATTTGCATGATTGGTGAAATACATTTTCTTAAACTATTCGATGAACTGACAAAAAGTGCTGAGGCAGTACTTATCATAGCCTATATATTCATATTTTTTATCTATAGCTACTTTTCATGATTTTCATTTATCATTATGGTAGGGTTCAAAACAATGTTTCTAACCATGGATTTTATGGTACTTTTTGTATTGTCCTCCTCAGACTCATAGAAACAGTAAAACTCTTTAATAGTGGAGATCTTACTAGTAGACACTCTCTAGTGTGTATTCACATGGTTATTTGGGTAGTTTGTGTTGTTTTGAGGCTTTGAGATGCTTGATTGTCTTCTGTCCTCTCTCATGTCTGGACATTCAGTCTGTAATCACTCCTTTTATGCTTGATTTGCGTGAAGCCATGAGAAACATTTATATTCCATAATAAAAGAGTTATGATGTCATTTTACAGAGAGCTCCTCATGTTTTCCTGGAGAGTTGAAGTGACAAATGCATGTTTATGAGCACTTAGCATTTTTTTATTTGAATATAGTTGGAGAGGTCTGATATCATTCATTTGACTGAACAATTATCCTTTGAATTGTAATGCTGCAGTTTTATTTTTATGAGTATGCTTCCAGACATTGTTACTGCAAAATATAGAACATTGTTTTGTTTTTGTTTTTAACAAAAGACTCATTTGGCTCCATTTGACCCTCCATTGTCCTGTCGCTCCTGGTGGTCTCAGTGTGTTTTGATGTTGGGGTCTCTAGACGTCTACAGGGTGTTTTCTGTCTGTAGTTTGTCTTTATTAGTCCAGACAGACGCAGTTGGTTTTTATGATGCAAATTTCGTGCCCTGGTACGTGGTCATAAGTGGTGATACGCTCTCACTAACACTTCACAACATGTTGAAGTTCACCTGGGGAGTTTGATCTCTGCGCTCCGCAGGACAGATGTGTTTCCTGTCTTTTAAAGCTGTACTGCTCAAGAGTTGATTGTATTTTCTCTCTTCATAGTTTATTTATCATGCCAAACTGGGGTGGAGGAAACAAATGTGGTGCCTGCCACGGGACGGTGTACCACGCTGAGGAGGTCCAGTGTGATGGAGGGAGTTTCCACAAGTGTTGCTTCCTCTGTAGTAAGTGACAACAACACTTTACTGGTCAGGATCAACTCATCAAATTTTTTGACCCCAAATTCAAAGAAGAAGAAGAAGAAAAAGGAAATTACGTTTTGCATAACAAAAACAGAGCCTTTATTTTCATGACAATTAAGAATGTTTTTCCTTTAAATTCTAATTTTTTCTCATTACTGCAAAAAATAAATAAACAAATGTTAAAATCAACCAACTGTATATCTAATAGTTATTAAATATGAAAAAAAAATCTAAATAAATATATAAATTATTATATAAATACGGCTACAACAAAATGCAATGCTTAATTTTCTAAGAGCAAAATATTTTATTTATTTTTTTTTTTGCCTATTTGTGTAATTTAACATTAAATTTAAATATTTTATTTTTTTTCACTTTACTAGTTACTTGAAAAAGTAATCTATAACTGGCGTTACTTGTAATGCGTTAACACTGGTCCTGCAGTGAACGATCTCAGATGTTTTTGTGAGATCTTGCTATGCTTGAATGCACATGCTTCACATTAGCGCTTTGCTACCAAAATGGCAAAAACAATCCGGCCCACATAAGTGGTGTTTACTCGCGGTGGGCCGCCACAAAAGCCATTCTGTTTAGAGCGAGTCGATGATGAGTTAATGAGCTCTCTCTCTCTCTCTCTCTCTCTCTCTCTCTCTCTGTTTTCACCACATTTCCTCTATGACCAAAGTTTTTAATCAACTCTAGATGTTTCTAGAATCTTAGTGGTCAAATGTGAGGTTTTTACGTGATGTATAATGAGAAAAATGGAGTCCAGGGATGTTTTGTTCAGCAGAATGAATCGGAGAGGGCGTTTACCTCCCTGCTGTGGAATCATGTTTGTCTCTCTTTGGGACAGTATATTCTTTCCATACTGAGATAAAGAAACATCACATGCATTCTAGCCTCTAATGCTCGAGTTAAAATGATAGATTATTAGTGGTGGCATCATGACTGTTATTATTGCACATACCTTTTTCTCTAACCTAACTTTTTTTGCCTGACGGATAATAAAAAAAACGGCATAGCAGCATGCTGAAATCCACTCAAAACACCTTGGAAACCAAACATCAGCACTCTAGCGTTGTAGCATTGAGTTTTGCATGGGAAAGCACCACTTATTTTCTTGAAAACATTCAAATCTGTGTTTTTCCTCGTCCAGTGGTCTGCAGAAAAGGGTTAGACAGCACCACACTGGCCATCCACGAGCAGGAAATCTACTGCAAGTCCTGCTACGGTAAAAAGTACGGACCAAAGGGATATGGATACGGCCAGGGAGCGGGGACACTCAATATGGACCGTGGCGAGAGGCTGGGCATCAAACCTGAAGAGTGAGCATTTTCATTTTTATATGGATAACTAATATTGTGTTTTCCATGTAAAATAACATCATTTTTATGCATAAGTGTGATAAGTAGCATTGTGTTTTGGTGCATATTATTTTAGCCTATTTGTAAAGCCATTAGTTTCAATAGTGATTTATTACTGCACACACACACAAAAAAAAGATAATTAATATATTAATGATTATAAACTGCTGCAAAAGCAATGCTTAAAAGCCAGTGTTATCTGTATGTCATTTGTAAGATGTATGTGTGAGATTTTAAAAAGTGAATTTGTTCTGGTTGCAAATCCGTCTTCTCTGGTGTGCTCGAGCCCGCCGTCAGGTGATTTATTGTTATGAAAGAATCTATTATGTAAGCGGAGCTCCTGCACAGACCCCAGGCGCCCTCTTCATGCCCGGCCAACACAAAGCTGCTCATTCAGGGCCGTTTGTTAGGCTGAGCTCCAGAAAAGCACATCTGACCTCTCCGTCTCCTACCCAGAGCCCAAACTCACCGACCCACCACCAACCCAAACCCGTCCAAGTTTGCTCAGAAGTTCGGCGGCTCGGAGAAGTGCGCGCGCTGTGGAGAGTGTGTGTATGCGGCGGAGAAGGTGATGAGCGCTGGGAAGGTGAGCGGAGTCTGCACTGCACATCAAACATTATTAACCCTTGTTATGCATCAAAAGGCTGTATACACATATTGCATTGTGGAACGTAAGCTTATAAAACAGTCGTAACTTAATATTTTTCAACTAAAAACAAATTGTTTCTGATCCGTAGCTTCTCATTAATAAGTGAATGTGCTAATTTGTTTACGCTTTTACAATGCTATTACTACATTAACCCCTTTTTATTAATTAATTTCTTTTTTAAATTTCCAATTTTACAGAAACTACAGCAAAAACCAGTTTGATGCAAGAAATATTTTATCATTATTATGAGAATATCTTTGTGAATATATCATTATATAAAATTTATAAGAACATTCATTCTTTTTATTCTTCATTCACTTTTTTTTAAATTAAGAGATTTTGGGTGTTCGCTAATGGTCAATAAATAATATACAAAATTAAATTTAAATACTGATTCAAAAATGCAATGCTTAAAAACCTTTAAACTGGCTTTTTTTTAAAGCAAAAATAATAATTGTTTTACGTTCCTACTGCTATCAATACACATTAATCTTAATGCAATAAAGGTTATACAATAATAATAGCAAACAGTTCCCAATCCCACTGATGCTTAAAATGTTAAAAGAAAATTATTAAAAGGACATTTTGTTTTGAGAATGTTATTGGCATTTAGTTTCAATGTCTATTTTTATTCCTTTCAATGTATTACAACTTTTTTTTTTTTAATTAAGAGAAACTTAATTGAACTATTAGGTGTCGATAATTATAAAAAATAGAAATACTACTGCAAAAAAAGCAATGCTTAAAATCCTTTAAATGCGCTTTATTTATAGAACGTTTTTTGTTCTCACTGGTACTGATACACATTAATGTAATAAAGGCAATACAACAATAATAGCAAACAGTTCCCAATCCCACTGACACTCAAGAGGAAATTATTTCAAATATTTAGAGGAGTGTTCTTGATATATTTGTTGATCTAGATGTTTGCAGTAAGATTGGCTTCAGGTCTAATGTAGAGTTTTTACATAACTAATCGAATGGGAATCCTAATTTATCATACTGTCAAGATACGCATCACAGTGACATCACCAGTGTAATTCACTGGGTTCAAAAGTTCACTTCAAGTGTGTGTAACTAACTAGAGACTCTTTCTGTTCGTCTTCATGAGGGTTTGCAGATGCTAGAGATCTACTGCCAAAAAACTCCACTTTCTCTTTCTCAGTTTAATCACCAGAAAGTCATGAGTGCTTGATGATGTCAGCTGGTTATACTCATCCTTTCTTCATGTGTGTGTCTTCCAGCCGTGGCATAAGAACTGCTTTCGCTGTGCCAAATGTGGGAAGAGTTTGGAGTCGACCACGCAGACGGAGAAAGATGGAGAGATCTACTGCAAAGGTCAGCACTGCATCCTAATGCAGCGTTTAAATGGGCAGTGCTTATGATTGGGTCACATTAAACAAACTGGAATGTTCCTTAAAGGGATAGTTCACTTTGAAATAAATTTTTGGTATGTTTTAGCTTACCTCAAGGGCATCCAAGATGTAGGTGTCTTTGTTTCCGCAGTAGTTTTAGGTCAAACCGTTCTTGTCTGTCAGTCATATAATGCAGGTCTATGGTCACCACCTCAAAGAGCACGCACAGAGAAGTCCAAATTAAACATGATTTAATGACTCGTACATGTAAGTACACATTGATGGCCTAAGACACGAAACGAGCGGTTTGTGTGAGAAAACGAACAGTATTTATATAGTTTTTACCTCTTGTAACCACAGCCACGTCCAAGTGATCTGAGGGCGCGGGCGCTTCGGTCTGCACAAGCGCCGGAAGTGATCTCTCGTGCGTGTACGTCACGAAACATGAAACATTTTACAGCATGAAAAAATTCAACATTGTCTGTTGATATATCGAAATCGTCTTCCATTGCGATTTCCTGTATATCTAAATATGTTTAGATCTTCACAGTGAAAGGTAACACTTCCGAAATCTCTGTGTAAACAATGAGTGACGTACACGCGCGAGAGATCACTTCCAGACCGAAGCGCCCGCGCCCTCAGATCACTTGGACGTGGCTGTGGTTACAAGAGGTAAAAACGATATAAATACTGTTCGTTTTCTCACACAAACCGCTCGTTTCGTGTCTTAGGCCATCAATGTGTACTTACATGTACGAGTCATTAAATCATGTTTAATTTGGACTTCTCTGTACATGCTCTTTGAGGTGGTGACCATAGACCTCCATTATATGACTGACAGACAAGAACGGTTTGACCTAAAACTACTGCGGAAACAAAGACACCTACATCTTGGATGCCCTTTGAGGTAAGCTAAAACATACCAAAAATTAATTTCAAAGTGAACTATCCCTTTAAGCATCATGACCAACTTCTCAAGCTTTTGAGACCGTGTCTGTCTGTCAGGATGATTCTCTGATAACAAAGCAACTTTAAAACTTGAACCTGTATTACTAGATTACCAAGAAACTCTTGAAACACAAGACCGGAATCAGTCAAGAGTTGCTGTAATGATGTAAACATGTCACTCTCTAATGAACTATATTCATGCTTCATTTCTTCTGTTTCTTTCTTCTTCTTTTTTTTAGCATGCTATGCAAAGAACTTCGGGCCTAAAGGATTTGGCTACGGTCAGGGAGCAGGAGCTCTGGTTCACGCTCAATGATAGCACTTTACTATTGTGCAAGAGGTTGTTACTAATTTCAAATGAAGAAAATAATAATTTTGTTATATTTTCATGACAATTAAAAGGCTCAACGGTGCGAGCATTTTACTCGCATGTGCAAACTGTAAAATGTATTTAGGAGCACGAGTGTGAATAAAATGAAAATTAAATATCTTAAATGGCATTTTAAAAGGTCTTCAATTTGGGGATGGAAACCCAGCAATACAGCCAAATGTGATTATTAAACTTCAAAAGGCAATGATTTTCACATTTGGTTACTTTATTTTTAAGGTGACGTAGTTACATGTTACTACATGTACTACTTACTATAGTAATAACAGTAAATTATGCATAATTACAAGTAATTACCCCTAAACCAAACCCTAACCGTAACTCTATAGTAAGTACATGAAGTTAATTAATATGTACAGTATGTACGATGTAACTGTCACCTTAAAATAAAGTGAAACCTCACATTATAATCTGGACTAAAACGTGGCCTAGGTATTGATTAAAAATATTCTGATTATTTATTATTGTTCTGTAACACTTTACCATAAGGTTCTGTTAGTTAATTCATTAATGAATGAATTTACAATGGAAAATTCTTCTAAAGCATTTATTAATCTTACTTGGTGTTAATTTTATGTACTAATACATTATTAAAATCAAAAGTTGTATCTATTAATGTTATTTAATGGACCTGAACTAACAATGAACAGCTGTATTTTATAACTAACGCTAACAAAGAATAACTATTGTAACAAATGTAGCTACTGCTCACTATTAATGTTAGTTAATGCATTAACTAATGGGACCTTGTTGTAAAATGCTCTTTATTTTGCTTGTAAATGTATCCTTTACAATCTAAAAAAAAACATTATTTGATCAGTTTGCATTGCAAATTCTCCCCCCACCAATTCTCATTACCATAACGTAAAAACATAGATTTTTAATTATTATAAATTGATTTAAAAAAAAAAAATATTATAGTAATGAGAATGTGAAAATGTCATAACCACAATTTTTAATAAGTCCTAAAATTAAAGTATTTTCTTTATGCGTGATATTCTTGATACCTTTTTACAGGATGTTTGTCCATTAAAATAAAGACCATTAAAATTAAGTTTTATATTTTCATAATTAAACACCCCCTCCCTCCAATTCTCATAACTTTAATGTAAAATGTTGATTTTAACCATTTGTATCAATTTAAATCTTTTTTCTGTAAGACAAAAAATTTCTGTATTACAGCAATGACTTTTTTCCCCGCAAAAAAATAAATAATGGTCCATTTCCTTTATGCAAACTATTTGTTTTCACCCTTTACTGGGTATTAATAGTTCATAGACTAGTACATTTTACAAGCATAAACATGTTCAATGTGAAAAACACTTGTTTTCAGTGCGCTTTGATTGAAAACTACCGCACAGGCCTTTCACCTTTGAATGTTTTATTAATAAAGCCATTAAAATTGAACCATGCCCAATAAGTTACATCTGAAGCAGAGTAGGGTGACGTCCTGATCTCAGCTGAGGCACTGGAGATGAGCATGTGCTTTTCACATGGTGGGAAAACAGCCGGCCAACAATATGTGAGTACCTTCCCTAAAAACAGTGTCACATGTATGAATGACTGTGCCTAATCCAAAATATTACAGTATGGGGGCCCATCGATGCGTCCATGAGTGATGATGTCATCACAATGTGCCCTCTTGAGTTACAGCGTTTCTTACGTCTACTTCTCTGGCATTTACAATTTGTACATCCAGTGGTACAACAAACCCAGCAATGAAACATACAAAAGAAACCCTTTAGGTTGGATATTAATCAACGAGAATGGGACATTCAGATATAATACATCTGCAGAGCGCCGAGCGGCCGCAGGGACACGCAATAACGATATACACATTGGGTTTAAAATGTAAAAACAAACAAAAGGATAAAAAACAAATAAAACAAAAAAACAGCTGCAAATACTGAACATTCACTATTTACAGATGGAGCGTCTCTGGGATGGCAGGGTGATCACATGCAGTGGAGACTTGCAAGGTCAAAGGTCTATACACAGCAGTGCCAGACGCCACTAAAAGCTACAGTCATACACTTAGATAATAGTCCATTTTTTTTCTGGCTTTTTGGTAAGATAAAAAAAAATTAGGAACAGCTTCAACTAACACAGACAAAATAAAAAAACAAACAAAAGTCACTCACAGAATAATGAATCTAGTTCATTTATGTACAGATGCACATTCTTTACATCAGTTCGTCCTGTCGGCTGTTGCAATGACAACAGGAAGAGGAAATGGAGGAGAGCAAAAGGGGGAGGAGCTTCCTCTTTACGTAAACGTGAAGATCCCTCTGACGGTGGGAAAGCGAGCTTGTTTCTTCAGTAACAATGAACAAAATAACAACAACAAAAAGATCAGTGCATTGTTTTAGGCAGACAAACATCATCGCCGCCACAAAAAAAAAAAACAAAAAAAAAAAGTGAAAACAAATGGAAGAAGCCCATCTGGCGTGATAAACGCAACTTCCATTAAGATCGTTTTAGCTATCAGGTCCACTTAATGGCTTTTCAACAGCATTTTTTACTTTAAATGTGTACATTTCCTAAAACTACACATACATAATAAATATCGAGGTTCACATACGAGCGTATTATTATTTCTTGTAATTTCAGAGGGCATCTGAGTGAATCCCATAAACCCGTCAAGAGCGTGCCCAGGTCACATTTCAATCCAAAATCAAGTATATTTTCATGAAACTGAAGATTGTTCTGCACAGTGACATTATTTGGATGGAAATTCAGCACATTTCTCCCGCAGCGCTCATTACCGTAATGCATCCAGGCAATTTTTTGTTGTTATTCTCATTGTAATACAGTATTTTTAAAAATTGTTTTACAGCAAATAATGTAATACAATGATTTAAAAAGCAATTAGCATAATTTAAAGACAGTATAATAAAAAATACTTTGAATTTAAATGATTACAGTAATGAGGAGGAGGAGGAGGTTTTTGTGCATTACGGTAATGAGAATTAAGGGTAAAACTATTAAACAAGATTCATTTTCTTTAAGCAAAATACAATTTCTCATTTAATTATATGGATTTTAGTCTGAAATATAACCCAGGTTAATGTTCTTGACACATTTAGCAGGATTCTCCCATCTAAACTATTAAACATGCTGGAAATGTACATATATGATGAATGTAAAAACTGAAATGACGTAAAATGACTGAAACTCTTTGAAAAATACTATATAAATAGGTTAAAATAAATATGTTGTAAGTCACATTATTTAACGAGGGGCTCTCTCTAGTCTTATGAATGTTTTTAGTCTATATATGATTAATATCAAACCATCAGAACAT
Organism: Semotilus atromaculatus; assembly: GCA_031834385.1. NCBI lineage: Eukaryota > Metazoa > Chordata > Actinopteri > Cypriniformes > Leuciscidae > Semotilus > Semotilus atromaculatus. The sequence goes on from JAULUF010000009.1 coordinate 54,440,783, forward strand.
TCATACAGAATCATGATCGGACAAATCAAGGCAGCTTAAAGGAATCATTCACCTAAAAAGGAAAAGTTCAGTCATAATTTACTAACCGCCATGTCGTTCCAAACCTGTATGCATATTTTTAGTGAAGAAATTTTGAAAAATCATCACGAAGTTCTTTTCACTTTCAATGTATGGAAAAAGAACAGCGTGAACATTCTTCTAAACATCTCCCTTTGTGTTTAAACAGAGAAAAAGTGAGCAAATAATGACAAAATTCACAGAATGATTCCGTAAAACCACAAACGGCACAGCGGCTGCTAAGCTAGTTCTCATTCCTACACACAATTCCAGGTTGAACCAGGACTTACGACCGATAAAGATCTGATACCACTTTAAAAAGCAACAGAAAAGGGTCACAGGAAGAAAACAAAAGTAAAATAAAAAGAAAGTCGATGTGCGAAAGAAACCAGAAACGCCTCTGCTGACCAATCGAGGAGTTTGTTGTACTGCATACACCCCTGAAGCCATTAAACTCCTCCTCTTCCTGTTCCTCACGTCCCTGCGTCTCAAAGTGCCGTCTATGGCAGGGGGGGGGGGCGGGTGGAGTTGGTGACGGTAACCAATAACAGCATGCGTATCCTGACTGGGTGAGGTTTGCAGTCTCAGTGAAGGATGGTCCCGGTGAGCAGCCTCTCCCCTCTTCTCCTTCACGCGCTACACCAGCTGGTATCCTGAGCCGGACGTCTGGTCGTACTCTATTGTGTACTGAGAGGTCCAGTCTATGGCCACGGGCCGCAGCAGACCACAGCAGCGCAGCTCGAAGAAATCGATGAGGTTCCTCATACAGCCGTGACTGCACGGGACAAACAGAGGAGCAGTGTTACGAGTTTTGGCTTAAAAACCACTGACCAATTCTATCGTTACCAAAAACAACGATGGCTTCCTAAACAAATCTTGAGAAGTTCATAGTTTTGACTAAGTTGGGAGACCACACTTACTTCATGAACATATTTCAGGTATGACTATTTTTTAGATTATAGACATTTAGTCAATCATCATGCTGTGTCCAAAACAGGGTTATTTTATTATTTAAAAAAATTATATATATATATATATATATATAATATTTTTATATATTTTGATTCAGCTTTTATTTTTATATTTTCGGTTTATCGTTTTAGTTTAATATGTTTTAGTAATTGTATGTGCTTTTGTCATTTTTATTAGTTTCTGTTCATTAAAAATATTTCTAAGTACTTTAATATTTCAGTTAGTAATTGTTAGTTGCTAAGACAATTTAAATGTCATCATCTAATATTTATATATTTTTTCAGCTTTATTTCAATTAACAAATTTTTTCAATAGTTAACTGGTTTAAAACCAATTCTTCCTACAATGTTTTTAAAAAAAAAAATATTTGAGTTTTGGTTAAATAGTTTATGAGCACTGAAAAAAAAAAACCTAAGCGATTTGTCATCATTAAACTGTTATATTTTGGTAAACCATCGGCCAATCAATCACCTTTTTTTCTATAGATATTAGCATCATATAAAGTCCATCGCATAATGGAAGACTTTTTTAACAACTACACATTCATTAATAATTTCTGAGGTAATTTATTTAATCGAATGGGATCTTTCTCTAAATTGGTGTCTAAACAAGCACTAACAGAATTTTTTTTTTGAAGTTAGTAAGGGTCTCATATAGATTATATTCTACAGACTGGATTCATTTTGAATGTACAAACATCAATACGCTTGACAAATGAACCATGTGACATCCTCCTCTGTGTTCTCTGCTGTACAGATAAACAGTGGCCAGCTAAACCTGAAATGAGTTTGAAGGACTCACTTGAAAGGGCTCTCGATGGACGTGGCTGTAACTTTAAAGTGCTTATATCTTCTTGCGTTCATTCGCTCGTTTGTAGTGATGCCCAGAACAGCAATCTATCAAGAGACAGTCAAACAACACATACACATCAAACCACAAATACACACAAAACCTGTTCCAACATACGAATAAAATTGGACTGTAAGGTATGTTATAGGATCTTGCGTCAAGACCATAGACTGTAAAAAAGACGAACGTACACTCTATTTGATAGTGTGCGCAAACACAGGTGGTCGACGCATGTTGTCCAGTGTCTGCGCTATTTTTCTCCAGAAGTTATGACGAATCAAAAAGTCTTGGTTCTCTTTTAAACTAAAGTCGTGGCTCTCTCATAACCCCCCTCACACAAGCACTTGTCAGCGTGGGCATCTTTTGTTGTTACAGTCTCCAGTATTTTGTTGTTGTTGCGTCTCTTTAGTTTAGATTTCTACTGTGAAACAATGGCCGGGCCAGTGTTGCCACCTTGTGGAACAACTGATTAGTGCAAAACAAATTCGATGCACATGTGCAACCTGTGCTTACAAAGAACAAAAAAAATCAGGTGGCGCATGTACAGAACACACGTACAATTCTGGTGACGTAATTTGCATCACCCGCACTTTACACAGACGCTCGTGTACACGCATAACCTGGTAAACTTTAGGCTAATGATGATAAAGGCTTGTCTAGCGTATCTCACCTGGTAGAGCTGGCACATGATGAGCACAGCGACCCACATGAAGTGAAACACACTGTTGAGAAACATCCAGAACATCCACGGCGAGCAGGTGGCGATCTGCGTGATGTAGTTCCAGAAGCCATCTTTAGTGTAGCTGGTAGCACAGTGAACACTCCAGTCTGCAGAAACAGTGACGGATTTAGTCTAAATATATATGCTTCTAATGCAAAATCAATAGTAGCAGCAATTGAAAGTTGTTTATATTAATTTATCGTACAAAACCATGCAAACTCAATTATACTTACAGCAAATGCATCCATATATCATCCAACAGATCATACACAACAGGAAGAATAGGTATCCCATAAAGTAACGGTGGTTTCCACTTCCTGCCCGCAAACAATGAGGGGAGGAAAAAAAAAACAGACAAATGAAAGGAATGATTCATACCCTTTCTTATTCTGCCTTTGGCTCAAATTAGTACTAAAAGAAATTCGAGGTTTCTATTATGGGATGCAGCTTTTTTTTTACTATTGTGGATTTCCTGGGGGAACATTTGAGGAATCTATGACTTGATGTCAGGAGGAAGAAAAAAATGACGGAAAACTCACCTACGCAGTTGCCTACCCAAGGGCAGTGGTGATCAAACTTGGCGATGCATCGATTGCACACAGCGCAGTGTTTCGATCTGATGGGCTTCCGTATCTGTGGAGTACAGGTGGTAAAATGAGTGTTTTATGTGCGATGGAAACTGCAATGCAAATCAGACTGTTGGGTTATCAGCCGGCCAACGCGCCGTGCGAGGAGACGACTGCTGCTCAATGTGTTTTAGCAGTTGTGTGCACAATGGAAAAGTCATAATTACCAAACAGGTGCTGCAGAATATGCTGAGATCCAGACAGCCCGTCTCTGCCAATTCAACTATAGTCTGAATAGAGAGAACAGAAATGGAAAATGTAAGCGATGCTTTCTTGTGCATAAAGCATAGGTGTTCAGGATGGTTGTCTAGCGGCTCAAGATGAACTTTAAAACGCTTTAATAGCTGCTGATCTCGTTTGCAGTTAGAGATTTGACCTTTTTCTTCTGCTCCTCGGATGCTTTGATGATGCCGGGGTCAGACTTCCAGGACTTGCCAAAGTTGTAGAAGAGAGCCAGGCTATTGAGCAGGAACGGCAGGTGGATGGTGACAAACGGGAGAAGTGTGGAGGGTTAAGGAAGTTTCATTTAATATGAAACAACGGGACTCGCAATGAATTCCCAGGATCGTTTGAGATTACTTGATGAAAGTTAAAGAAGAATTAGTGTCAATCAAACTGATTTGAATGTACCGTTGTGAACTGGTTCAAATGATTAAGAGAAAAGAACCTATTCTAAAGAATGATTCAATCACAAAACAAAGACTGAATGTGGGAATAATAACTCTAGTAGTCAGTCAATCCAACTTGTGATGCTTTTAAGACATGCAAAATTCAAGATTCTTATAAAAAGGTCGCAAGATGAGTTATTTCATGAAAATTACAATCTGACAAATGAATTTTTGAACTGAGACTGAAAGTTCCGTGGAATTCTGAGTTGCAACGTTTGAATTATTCCATCAAAAAAAGTAACATTTCCTGTTGACATCTGAAATGTAACACGAGTGCCTCCAACCAGAGAAAATTAAAGGACACACTGTCTAAACAGACACCCACAAATGCAGAAAATCTGTTTCTCCTGTAAGTGGGTCAGTGTTTTCGTTGAGCTGAGCTGCACACGGGCAACAATTACAGCAAGAAAAAAGCTCAATCCTCTGAGGAGATGCTCTATTGTTGGATGATAAGGGCGAGAGGGAAACGGATCCACCCAGAGCTCTTGATCTGATTTTTAACTGTAGGGTTTGAGTGCATTGTTTCTGTTCCTGAGCTCTGGAGACACACCTGGACACATGACGGTTCTGTGCACACTAAACATCACTCCACAACCTCCAATTACAGCACAGAGCCACACAAACCACATTTCAGCAGCTTCACTCAATAAGCACATCCAGACATGAGTCACGTCTTGAGTGGTTCCTTCAAAAGAGGAGGAAATGCTTTAGCTTTGGGCAGAAATCCTATTTTCCTGCTGTTTGACAGCAGCATAAACATAGAAATGCAACACGTGTCATTACCAGACAAGAACTCGGCTTTCTTGTGTTTGTACTAGATCTCTCTCACACCACGGTGGGCGTCATGAACAGAATCTTATATCACAGTGACCATTTATAGCACAATGTTGTTTTTGCTGGAAATTTACCAAAAGAAGTGTTTATTTTTATTAAACAACCATGTAGAAATGCCTGATTTTTGGATATTCCAGCAAAAAAAAATAAAAATACGTAAAGAATGAAAAGCCCTTCATCTAATTTTGATTATTATTACTTTTTGATAAAACTGATGGACACGAACCAAAAGACACTCAATATTTTGAATTGCATTATTTTGCTAAACTTTTGTTTGTCTCTCTCTCTCTCAATTCAATAGATATATATCTAGCAGATATATGGTGTAGCATAATCTCACATTGACGAGACATTTCTGCCGTTGCACACTATATACTGTCAAGCCATCCAGCCCTCCTCTCACCCACACAATATCACTTAAAGTGACAATTTCACTACATTTACTGTGTGAGTCACTCCTGATTCCATGGAAAAATAGCCATATCCATGTTAAATCTGTCAAAGATTTCACAGTATGAAGCATCAACCTAATATTACAACACAACTTGAAACAAATCAGCTCCAGACATCCGTGAGCGAATTATGGATATTTTCATCTCGGTTTATGTTGTTTATAAAAAAAACAACAAAAAAACATTTCAGACACTGAAGCATACTGTTAAACTTCCCATCTCTGTCCTCGGTCCCTTTCATTAGGTCCATCACATCAAGAGAATGTTAAACAAACGTCTCGTGAGCTTCTCTACCAGATTCAGACCTTTCAACACTGAAAAGTGAGATATAGCCATATAAACTGGGTCAATTCAGTGAGCCAGATTTAAGTTTCACGCAGGGAAACCAACAAAGACAGAAAAAGATGTTTGGTTTTCCTGCTGTGTCAGCGCTCTTATTCGGATGCTCATCGAGTCAATGAACAGATACACAATAGAGCTGCACGATTCTGGAGAAATTAATAAATTAATATTTTTAAATAGAGGTCACGATTCTTGCGCGAATTTGAAAATAAAAATAAAATAGCATGTCATTTACTAGAGCTTCTGACAAAATGTTAGCAGCTGCAAGATATTTAAAAAATATCGAATTAATTTGAATCAATTACAATTGGTGTGAAAGATGAATGAATGATTCAATGACTCACATAAAGACTTCACTTATTTCATTACTGAATGAAACAGCATTTTTGAACAAATCTCTTGAATGAATGATTCAAAGAAAAATAATTTTTAAACAGTTGCTTGTCGCCACCAACTGGTGTAACGTCTGATTGACTCATTGATACAATCTTTATTTGAAGTGTCAAGTTACTTTCAAAAGGTGATTTGTAGACATCAGTGTTTATATTCCAAGCATAATCTTTTTATCTCAATACTTCTGTGATAATTTGAATTATAGTAACAAAAATAATGATACTGTGTGGTTGAAAAGACTGTTTCAAACCTATAAATGAAAACTGATCTCTCTGGATCAGCGCCAACGCAGATTTGAATGTTTGCTGTGACCGTACTTGTCAAAGGTTTAATAGACTAGTTGTGATTTAGGAGTAAGATTGTGTGGGATGCTTATGCGAGTCACTCTGGACAATACTGAATTTTTTGGAATACAATATTCCGATTAAGTGGATTGTATCAACTTATTTAGGTTGCATCAATTCTATATCATGATCATCAAACTGACAGCACAGGAAGTAAATGATGGAGAGACTGAAAAGGATATCATTCCAGAACCAATAAAACCAGGTGATGTACATCCAGAACTTAGTGGCCATATAGATGCCCAGAGGAAGAGCGCTATGCATGGAGTGATCAAAGAAAGACCTAGAAACAAGAGATGAAATAAATGTTAGCCATGATGGTCCACACTCACATCAGAATCCATTAAAGGCCTGAGCAGCACCACAGATGGCTATAATGGCAAGCGCGTCATACTTGGAAAGGAACTGTACGACGAGCCACATCGCTGCATACATCACACCCTTGATGAGCCAAGAGTCAATGTCCAGATCGGCGATAAATCCCACCAACCAAATCACCATGAACGGAGTTCCCAACATCACCTTCTGCCTGAACTCCTGCAAACAGACACAGGAGTCAAACTCTGGGGCCACGTTCACAAAAACCTTCTCAGGAAAAAAATTAGGTGACATTTTAAAGAAATTCTAAGAAGTTCGTAAGTATTTTTTAAGTGTAATTCTTTCCTGAAAATGATGGGGTCAAATGCTTCAAAGTTTGCATTGCCTACGGATTAACGAAATAATCATAAGTGAGCACTGTTTTAATGGCCCCCAGAATATTTTTATTCTGAATAATATTTTTAACAGAATTTTATTCTTAAGAATCTTTTGTGAATCTAACTCCAGAGGCTTAAAAAAAGTAATAAAATAAAAAACGGCAACTTGTCCAGACTACAAATCGGGGCAGAAATTGTTGTAAAAGTCATGTTGTGTTTTCCTGCACAGGACAAATCTTTCAGTTGCTTTACCTTGTCCATTTTGAGTCGTTTCAGGTACGAGGGGCTGTCGTAACCTTTGGCCTGTCTGGCCTCCTGCAGATGATTTATCATCCACACATTTTTCCTCTGTTTGGCCAGATCCAGCGGCGTCTCCCCCTGACACCGACAAATATTATCAGATGTCATGTACACACATCATTTCAGTGTGCTGGTGTGGCTGTCTGGACTTTACCTTGATGTTCTGTGCATCAACGTTAGCATTGGCGTCCAGCAGCAGACTGATGACCGTAGTGTTTCCGGCCAGAACCGCCCAGTGCAGAGCTGTGTTCTTATGATATTTATCACCCAGATTCACCGACACATTAAATGTCAGCAACAGCCGTGTCGGGTCAACACTGCGGAAGAACGCAGAAGATCACACCTGTTAGCTTTACATTTCAACAATGGCAAATAAAAAAAATTCCTCTCACACACACACGCGCACACCTGTGTGTCCGATAAGCCGCCCACATCAAAGGGGTCATGCCATTCTGATCCATCATATCTACATCCTGGAGGACGACACATAAAAAATAAAACATAAAAGTAGGATCAGGCTAAGATCAAATGCAATGTGTTCATGTAATATATTTCCTAGAGGTCAAACTGCTGTGGAGAGAAATGTCATAACTGCCCCCTGCAGGCTGAAATGGACGAAGCAGGACCAAAAGCATCATGTAATGAATCGATTATTTTACATTTTTAATAAACAGTATTAAGTGATGACAGGACATGGCGCTTTTTTCCCTAAGGAGCACGTGTTCCCCGAACTTTAAATATTTAGCAGCGCATTGAGAGGCACAATAAAAAAAAAAATCTATCAAATACTATGTTTTTCCTTAATAAAGTGATACATGAAGACATTTATAACAACAAGATTATTATATTTATTAGAATGCAAAAAGTAAACTAGGCTTTTAAATATTTCTGCCTCAAACTGTATTTAATAACTAATAACTAATTTTAACTATATATAACTGTGCATATTTAATTAACAGATTATTGTGCCAGTATTACTTAAATCTATATGTTAAATAATGTGTGTTAACTAAAAGAGCTAAAAGAGTTTATTGAATAAAATGGCAGATTCCGTTTATTTTGTCACCAATATACCAATTATAACAACTAGAAGAAAAAAACTATGCATAATGCATGACTTAAACAGGCCTGAAAAACACTGGGACTCTTATTTTATGCTTAACTATTGCTGGATGTTGACTTAAAAAGATGTGGGAGATCAAATATGCACACTAACATCCATTTAGGCTATTTGAGACTTTATATGCCCTTAAATTTCTTAAACCTTTATTCACACTGATGCTCCTAAGTACATTTTACATTTCACACACATCTATTTTTGGTCACAAATGCAACTGAAACAGTCGCACTGACGAGCCCTGCATGAGACATTTAGTTGGTTACTTTATTTTCGTCATGTTTTCCTGGGTAGCTCCGCCCACACTGAAATCTCGTTGGCTCAAAATAGCTACAAATTAATCGAAGGTATTCTGATTGGCTTTGATTTAGTTTTTGTTTTGATGAGACCATCAAAACCATCAGATGGTCTCATCTGGACAAACAGATTCACAGAAAACGTTTTATGAGGAGGCTTGCGTACCTGTCCCTTGGCAATGAGGTAAGCCACAATGGAGGTGTGTCCAAACTGAGCGGCCAGGTGCACACAACTGCAACCCTCCCCATCGATGAGAGACGGATCAGCGCCATACTTCATTAACTGCACCACCATGGAGAGATGGCCCTGTCTGAAGGAGAGCAGACGAGAGGTGTCATTCACAGACTAACCCTGTATTTATGATGGGAATTAATAAAACATCACACACACTTTTACACGGTATGCACAGTATTCATTTAATACTTGCATGACCTAACCATTTGGATGAAATCTGCAGTATACAAAAGGTCACACTGTTATGCTTTTTAGTATAAATAAACTATTATAATATTAATTCATCATTTTAAATTAGCTTTCAATTTTATTTTAGTTTAAATTATAGTAATATTGTTATGTGCTTTTGTTCTTTTATTATTAATTTTACCTATATAGCATTAACTTTTATTTCAGACTTTGTAATTATAGTACTTCAACTTAAAGGGTTAGTTCACCAAAAAATGAAAAAAAATCACCATTAATTACTCACCCTCATGTCATTCCAAACCCTTAAAGGTGATGATACACAGGGCAACTTTTTGAGCAATGTTGCTGAGCAATGTTGCTGGGCAATCTTGCAGAGCGATTGTTGCTTGGCCACTTTCTCATTGAAAATGGGCAATACATTTCTTTCTGGATAATTTAGATCGGTCGTGGGCCCTGTGTCTCATCTGGTTGCCCATTGACGGCAACATTGCTCAAAAAGTTGCCCTGTGTATCATCACCTTTAGAGTTTCGTTCATCTTCAAATGAAGATTTTTTTTTAATGAAATCTGAGTGATTTCTGTCCTTCCATTGACAGCTACGCAACTGACACTTCAAAAAGTTCATAAAGATATCGTAAAACTAATCTATATGAATTGAGCGGTTTAGTCCACAATTTTGCCATAATTGATGTGTGAGTTGATGAATGCTTATATGTGAATAAAAGTCTAAATGAAATCTGTATCATATATCGCATCATATAAAGCATGTCGATTAGTTTTACAATTTCTTTATGAACTTTTTGAGCGTCAAAGAGATGTCAACGGAGGAACAGAAATCTGCCTGATTGAATTCAAATATCTTCATTTTGCGTTTCAATGATGAGTGAAAGTCTAACGGGTCTGGAACAACATGATGATTTTTTAATTTTGGGGTAAACTAACCTTATAAACTTTAATTTCAGTTAGTTACAAAGGCAACATTTCTACTATTCTAAAGTTTAAGTCTATCATCAAAAATTTATATTTGATTTCAGCTTTATTTCCCTTACAGAAAATGCTTTTAGTTTTAGTTTAAGTTAACAATAACACAACACTGAATGTGCTCAACTTGAGCCTCCATGTCCAGTGTGATGAATGAACCAGAAAGTTCAACAACATTTTAGTATATGAATTAATCGTATGATAAATAGTAAGCCGTGTACAGAATATAGTGGTTGTTCTGCAATAAGTGACCTTGTAGCCCAGTGTAGTGGCGTAGAGTTGAGATCTCCTCCCAGCTGGTCAACGATGGCACCTTTAGATATGTAATGCCTATGAAGAGCAGACAGAAAGCATTCAGGAGACGAGTGGACTTCTGAAGTGAGACATCTAGGCTTTATCATACAGATAAATGTCTGTTACAAAAGAGACCAGCGTAAAATGAATGACTGCGACAGAGCAGGCTCTCATTAAGAGGAGGATCTACACACACACACACACACACGTAATGGAAATTTAAACTGGTTGTGCTTCTTTGCTTTATCTATTCCTCTGTGTATGTGGTGTCTTGATAACGGGAGGGAAAAACTAGCTAGGAAAGATCCAGGAGAAGAAGGGGAATATGTATACAATTAACAAATAAGACACAGACAGATACGTACTTGACCAAGTCTATGCGGTTGTTAATTGCCGCCCAATGCAGGAGTGTGACATTCTCTTTATCCGGCTGACGCACGTCATATCCGGCATCCACCAACTCACGGCAGCGCTCGAATATGCCATACCTGAACACACAAACAGCTCAAATTACACAATAAAAAAAACACAAGCACAAGAGAATCATCCCTGAACAGCACAAACACAAAAACAACAGTGTCAAATGTACAGTGTTTTTGTGTTCACTCACAATACCAAAACAGGACAAACCCAGGCTGCTCAATTTATGTCTTTTGGATGATTTTAAAAAAATATATCTAGATGTTTCTGGGCAAGGGATATTTGGGTAGATGGATATGTGTGTGTGTGTGTGTGTGTGTGTGTGTGTGGCTGCTCTTGCTTGTGATTTATGAGGACACAAATTTGTATAATGACATGCATATTACACTGGTATTACAACTTAAACGTGGTTTATGAGGACATTTCATGAGTCCTCATAATTCAAATAGCTTAAAAAACATAAAAAACAATGTTTTATTAAAAATTTTAAAATGCATGTTTCCTGTGATGGGTAGGTTTAGGGACAGGGGCAGTGTAAGGGGACAGAATATATAGTTTGTACAGTATAAAAACCATTACGCCTATGGAATGTCCTCACAAGTATAGCAAAACAAAGCTGTGTGTGTGTGTGTGTGTGTGTGTGTGTGTGTGTGTGTAGCCTCACTGGGTGGCTTTGACGATGTCCCAAGTGCTGTAGTCGTCCACGTGGCTCTTGCGGCTAACGCTCTCGCTGTAGCCATGGCTATAGTGACTCTGGGATTTAATTTCCTGCGGGAGAGAAACATAGTCAGTTCATCTCTGTCATCTCTAGAGCAAACGGATAGAAGGATGAGTGATGGATGACACAGAGGATCTTGGACACGATGTGTCTTATATACGGTCAGTCTCCATGGTGACATCTCTGATATCTCACTCAAACACACACTGCTGAAATAAAACTAAAAAGGTGCTTTTAAAGAGGCCGAATCCTGGAAAACAGGATTGTCTTGCTATTTTGAAATAGGAGTTTGATGTGTTGACTGACAATGCAAATCAAAGTAGAAAACATAATTCTGTTGTTAATTGATCAGCTCTCCTATTAGCATGACCGCCCACATTTACATACCAACCCCTTTCCAGTTCATGCTCATAACACAAACTGCTATTTATGCATCATCTTAAAGGTAGTACAGCAGTAAAAAATAGTCTGTTTAATACTCATATCATAATATCAGCAAGAAGGCAAAAAAAGTTTCTGAGCGGTTTTTGTTTAAGAAACTTTGTCTAATATTATAATTAGAGTAATAACCCCTGACAGCAGTGCTGCTGACGCTCACGGGTCGGGGGTGTTCGATGACCAGATGTCCAGAAGCTTCAGCTCTATTGATTGGTGGGGAGGGTCTCTGTCTATAGTGTTAAAGGCCCAGGGGATGCTGTTGTCCGATAGAAACCCCAAAAATGACCCAAACCTTTATCTTTATCCTGTGCACCTTTCCAGAAATATATATTTTTTCATTTTTCATTTATTAATTAATTCTATTACATTTTTTTTTTTTATTTCCACCGCTCAGAGACAACTCAACTACTGCAGCCCTGCCCCTTGTTTGTCATTTTTATTTTTTTATAATCAGTCTACTTTATAAATTCAGATTTTTAGCCCCAATTAGGCCTACAGCTGATTGTCCCTCCGAATTAACATTTTTATTTATTTATCTTATGTACTGCATTTTATTTTTATTTATTTTATTTAATAGCCCAAATACTACTATACTTTAAAATTATAAACCACAATCATAGGAAAAATCCTCAAAATAATATCAGACTACTAGTAGTTACACAGTTTACCGTTTTACACACCAGAAAATTCGATTAGATGTGTAAAAACACAGTAAAATGAGATGCCTTTTAACAAAAGCTTGAAACAGATGCAAAGGGCAAACAGAAAAAAACACCCACAGGACACAGGGGAGTCCTGGCAAACACACCGAGCTCATTCTGTGTGTGTGTGTGTGTGTGTGTGTGTGAGAGAGAGAGAGAATGAGACATGCACATGCACGCGCACACACACAGGCCAGAGATTCACATATAAAGTTGACAGTATGTATTCATAATCGGTAGCATTTAATCCCTAAAATTAAAGTCCTCTATATGGAGCACTAAACAAATCCATAAGTAAAGAGTAAACAGCTGGACAGAGTAACACAGTAATAAAGTAATAAAGCCTTGTGTTTTATCAGCACAATCATGAACCTGCACACTTGCCTCCACAAACACTAAATATGAAGCCCTGTCTCTCCATGTGGGTTTGTAATTATTACCTTCATAAACACTGGACACGTATTCAGTCTCAGTATCGAAGGCTGATCATCTGACACTCATTTATCAACACAAAGATTCAGTGAGCGGACACATGACTCACATAACTCTACTGAGATTATCTGAATGCCACAGTTACGCTACAGCGAAGCATCCCGAATGAGAGAATCTGCGTGAAGAAAGGGGTTATAAATTGACATCCAAGTCAAATCTTCATTTCTAAAAGGCTCTCCAATAGGTCAGAGGTCAGTCCAACAGTAAGTACATTGTACAAGTACTGAATTGATGATCCATCACAATATACAGCCATCAAGCAGCTGGAAAAATTAAATAAGTCAAAAATATATTGAATGTATAACTACCTATGATTTGACTATGCTAAATAGTCTTTTTTACTGAATGATGCACACTGCATTTCCAATAATGCAGTGCGCTCAACAAATGAACCAGAATCAATATCCTCCACAAATTTAAACCTTTACTTGACTCACAATTTAATCGAGAGGAGAAAAAAAAAAAAAGACTAATTTTTACAAAAAAAATATTAAAACTGCATTATTTGCATTATGATAACTGGATGTCACTCACCAAAATACAATGTAATGTACCAAGGTAATATGACAATGTTTTAAACATTATTTCTGATGGCCGATGACAGCCAATATAAATGATATTACACTATTTAATTTGCTTTAATTGCTGCAATTAAATTTAGATGTATTGTACATATTTACTAAATTATAAATAATTGTTAAATTAATAAATATGGGGAAAAGAGTTGAACAAAAACCTCAAATTTATTTTACATACGTAAATAGTGACACATGACATGAATATGACATAACGGTAAACTGAATATAGCGCAGCATAGTTTGAAATAAAGGATTTTCAGAAAACAGAAAAATGTATTGGATTGATTAAAAACTAGCCTACTTAAATGCCAAATATTTGATGATATATCAGCCATGCCGATATATCGGTCAACCACTATTCACATTATATTATAATGTATACATATTTGTCAGTTAGGGCTGCACGGTTATGACAAAAATCATAATTGTCGATTATTCCCTTAAAATTGTAATTGCGATTATTTATTATGATTATCATAATTTACATTGAATAATGTTTTGAATAGCTTTATGCCATTGTTTGAAGCGACTGCATGCCATTTTGTCATATCAAAATACAAGCTGAAAACACTCTTCCTGAAAAACTTTTTTTTTTGCTTTTCTATAGCATTAAGCCTCAAATGCCAAATGTATTGTTTTATTTATTTAAAGAAACCAAACCAAAGTAAAAAACCCTAAAGATAAGCTGTAGAAAACACATCTGTAAAAAAAAAAACATCTTAAGCACACAGAATAATGTAAGTGAACTTTTTTTTGTAATTGTACCTTTAAACGATTACATAATTGTGGCATCCGTAATTGTAATCGCGATTACAAATTCGAGTAATTGTGCAGCCCTATTGTCAGTACAGTATTGCTATTACTTTGAAAACCATGGTAATACCATGGTAATGGTGACATTACAGCAGGCAGGGCTGAACTGAGGAGCTCACCGCTAGCAGATGTGCACTTAATCCACATCTATTAGTCATACGCATAGCATTAGTATTAATACAGGTTTTTATATTTCATTTTAGGGATCAGAGAAACAGATCTCATGAGCAATCCTGAGCTGAATGTCTCAGATCCTTCTTAACTCACGGTGATCAGTGTGAAAGAGGTGTTATTTCACATGCAGAATTAGCAAAAACAATAATGCTACGCAAGACATGCTACCAGTTCAGACCAAACAGAGCGAAACTGATAAAGCGAGCAGTTGGGAGATTTAGCACCACCGGCAGGCCTTTAGAGAGGCGTTTGGTTGTTTCATTCAATATTTTTGTGCCTGGTTTCAGAGCAGTTGGTCTAATTCAATCCGGGCCTAATGTTCCTCCTGCCAGTGAGGAAACAAGCGCTTACAGCATCTGTGAGACCACGTCACGCATACTGAGACGCTTGGCTTCCTATTACTACAGGAAAGACACTGCAATTCTTCATGTACAGATCTGATCTCTTGACCATATCATCTGATTTTTAGTCCCAGTCTTGTTTACCTTCACTTTAGACACGACTGGTATCCGAAATCTGTGTTTATATTAATCCCCGCACAAAATGAGTCTGTGATGATTCCTTTACTATGAGACATGGTCGGCCCTCTGGTTTTGAATGGGCATACTAAAATTATTTATAATTCACGTCGATTATTTGCCAGCATGGTTAAGTTAAAAAGGAAAAAGAATCTGATTTTTGTGTTTACACGTGTGTAATAAATTCCGATCTGTGTCCAGATGGGAGTAAAAAAAATGTAAAATGTTGTGGCAGTGTAAACTCTTGCTCTGGAGAGCGTGTGCTTTATCAACAGCTTCTGTTAATGCGGTTAATAATTATTACACTGACATTTATATCTTTAGTTCATCAATGTCCATTAAAACATGTGTGGACTGACCGTCAACAGCCATTATGAAATAATATTCGCACAGTCAAGGCAATGCCACAGCTATGCGTCACAGTAAAGGCCCATTCACACCAATAACATTAAGATATAGTTATATAAAACTGTTAAAGAATAGCAGAGTCCACACCACAACTATAACGAAAATAACACAGAGGAACGATATTGTTGGAAACACTTTCAGAGCGATTTTTTCCCCAGATTATGAAGAATGAAAACATTGACAAAAACATAATCACGGATTATTTATTGTTTTACAACTTAACTCAAGTCAAGAGTTAGTAACTTCTTGTTTGTAGTGTGATTTCACACATCATTTTTAACATACAAAAACCACAAATGAAATCACACCCACAATGCAGAAACAGGAAACGGAACAGCAGAAAAATTAAATGCCACAAAACATTTCCTTTTCTCCAACAAGATGGCATATTTTTGACCCCTGTGAACATCATCTGAAGAGGAAAGAAACCTCGGGACTGTAAGGCACAGATGGCTGGCTCTTCACTATAAGACTGCCACCCACCCAGGTGACAACTGGACCCTGCCGACTGTCCACTAGTTAGTTAACAGCATTGATTAACTAAAGACAAGTGCACAGACTGTCTACTGGGATTTTCAGTCCAATCACGGAGATAACAGTTTATTATTTATTTTAAACAGAATTATATATATATATATATATATATCATTATTAATTTTTTTATTTTACAATCAGCAAAAGAGCGGCTGAAACAATTCTTCACATGATAATATAACCTTTTGATGACGCATCACAAGCCAAATATTGAGGACAGTTAATAAATTTTTTTCTCTTAAACAGCCACATGCAAAACACCACGTCTATCATGGTTTCATGTTCTAGCCTCTAAATCAACCAGCTCATCCCACTGAACACCAGGGCACACATAGCAAACACACAAAAGATTACAAAGACATAAGTATATTTTGTAAAATAAGCATTCATTGCACTTATGTTATTAAAATTGTATTATGCCTTTGCAACCCTGCTCTACAGATATCAGCATAAGCATTGGTAATTTCAAAACCCATATTGGTCGACCACAAATTATTAATAACCTATAATATTATTATGAATACACGATGGTCCGGTTTCACAGGCAGGGGTTAGATTAAGGCCTTAGTTCAATTAGGGCATTTAATTCACTTTTTTTAAACATGCCTTAGAAAAAAAATATTACTAATGTGCATCTTGACACAAAACAATGACCCTGACATATTTTACGACATATCAGTGTATATGATATGAGAAACAATTTATTTTCAGTGAAGATAGCTCAAACATGCATTTTAATCTGTGACTAATCTTAAAAGCCTTCTGTGAAACCGGCCAAATATATCATTATAAACATTGCAATAAAAAGAACAGCTTAAGGTCTGCTGAGAGCTTCCTTTCACTCCAACAGGTCAGCGTATGTTAGTATGACTTTAAACCAATTTCCATTCTTCACTGAGACTACATGTGTGTGATGTGATCGGCTGTATGGTCAGTGTGTGATGTGATCGGCTGTATGGTCAGTGTGTGATGTGATCAGCTGTATGGTCAGTGTGTGATGTGATCGGCTGTATGGTCAGTGTGTGATGTGATCGGCTGTATGGTCAGTGTGTGATGTGATCGGCTGTATGGTCAGTGTGTGATGTGATCAGCTGTATGGTCAGTGTGTGATGTGATCAGCTGTATGGTCAGTGTGTGATGTGATCGGCTGTATGGTCAGTGTGTGATGTGATCGGCTGTATGGTCAGTGTGTGATGTGATCGGCTGTATGGTCAGTGTGTGATGTGATCAGCTGTATGGTCAGTGTGTGATGTGATCGGCTGTATGGTCAGTGTGTGATGTGATCGGCTGTATGGTCAGTGTGTGATGTGATCGGCTGTATGGTCAGTGTGTGATGTGATCAGCTGTATGGTCAGTGTGTGATGTGATCAGCTGTATGGTCAGTGTGTGATGTGATCGGCTGTATGGTCAGTGTGTGATGTGATCGGCTGTATGGTCAGTGTGTGATGTGATCGGCTGTATGGTCAGTGTGTGATGTGATCGGCTGTATGCCATGGTCAGTGTGTGATGCGATCGGCTGTATGGTCAGTGTGTGATGTGATCGGCTGTATGTTCAGTGTGTGATGTGATCGGCTGTATGGTCAGTGTGTGATGTGATCGGCTGTATGGTCAGTGTGTGATGTGATCGGCTGTATGGTCAGTGTGTGATGTGATCGGCTGTATGCCATGGTCAGTGTGTGATGTGATCGGCTGTATGGTCAGTGTGTGATGTGATCGGCTGTATGTTCAGTGTGTGATGTGATCAGCTGTATGGTCAGTGTGTGATGCGATCGGCTGTATGGTCAGTGTGTGATGTGATCGGCTGTATGGTCAGTGTGTGATGTGATCGGCTGTATGGTCAGTGTGTGATGTGATCGGCTGTATGGTCAGTGTGTGATGTGATCGGCTGTATGGTCAGTGTGTGATGTGATCGGCTGTATGGTCAGTGTGTGATGTGATCAGCTGTATGGTCAGTGTGTGATGCGATCGGCTGTATGGTCAGTGTGTGATGTGATCGGCTGTATGGTCAGTGTGTGATGTGATCGGCTGTATGGTCAGTGTGTGATGTGATCGGCTGTATGGTCAGTGTGTGATGTGATCGGCTGTATGGTCAGTGTGTGATGTGATCGGCTGTATGGTCAGTGTGTGATGTGATCGGCTGTATGGTCAGTGTGTGATGTGATCGGCTGTATGGTCAGTCTGCTTGAGCATCAATAATTTACAGCAGGAGGTCCATATGAGCAAGCTGTCAGTAGTACTATTGCAAATAATAAAAACTATAGGTCTTTCATGTAAAGTCACAAATGAGTCCTTATACAAACATGCAAATCATCGATTGTGGCTCAAATAATAGTATTCATTAATGAATACATTTATTAAATTTACGAGCCTGCAAATAACTCATAACAGTGACAGCTCTGAAGCAATCTGTGACATTTGCGAAACAAACTCCAAAACGCAGTCAAAAAGAACCAGACAGACTCTTATAGTGCACTAAAACCATACTGATAAAAAAAGACCAAATTAATGTTCAAATCTGAAGGTAAATGGATGCAAATGATGATGTTTGTGAATGGTGTCTGTCATTTAGATGCAAACGCAGCACAACACACTGGGAATACTTCTATAATACCCTGATGTCACGTTTGTCATTGCACAATATGGAATAAAAAAAAGCACCCCTGTCTTAAAACGTGTGATTAGACGTGCGATGAAGCGAAAAATAAAAATAAAATCTATGGATATGAAAGGCTAACGTTAGCAGCAATGCTATTACGCAGCAGTGGGGGGGATTCAGCCCCTCTGCTTCATTGTGAGAAGTTAACAGAAGAAATAGCGCTTTTACTGGACGTGAAATCACTTCAGCTTCGTTAAGGATTGCTGCTGTGGTGCAGCTGGATAAACCATGTATTTTTTACCTCGGGATGGAGGATCGGGACGCATCCAGCTTCTTTCTCAAATTCGTCCAGAGCGTCCGCCATCTTGCTGCTCGACCACGCGGAGCATCATGGGAAAAACTTTTAGGGGGCGATAAACAGGAGACACGCGCGCGCACATGAGGAAGCAGTGCGCGCTCGCGTGTGATTAGCCCTGGGCAATTTCAATTTGTCTGTATATATTCAATTTTCTTATATTCTTAAATATTACTATCATCAGTTTTAGAGTGAATTATTCCCATAGCGTTTAAAAAAAATAAAAAAAATAATCAATTTACAAGAGCGTTATTTGATATAAACATCAATAATAAACAAAGTTTTGTTTTCAGTTTCACATTCTACATTATGATAATCAGTCGAATCATAAAAATGCATAAAATAGGTGGTTAAACCGTGTATGTGCAATATTTAGCCAAAAAAGAGAGAACTGGTCAAATATAAATGTGTTTCCTGTTTTATATAAAACCAAGAATTACAGTCTCAAATACTAAGGAGACATCAGAATTCATACGATATAAAATACCCAAAATCTTTTCTCAAGGGCTCTTATAATTACGAGATCAAAACAGAGATCACAGAAAGAACAATATCAATGCACATAAGAGATGTATTCAATTTTAATTTGGACATAAAACCGATGTCATTCACATAATATCTGCTTTGCCTGTACTACTGTTGCTGCATTACGTCATCAACCTACTTTATATAAATATATTCAAGTCTGTTCTAACATATGCATATCCTTTTTTACCCTTATCCATGAAACAGTTTTATTTATTTATATTTTTGCCTAAATATTTTGCTCATCATCCCCCGTTCATAGAATGATATGAAATGCAACGTGGTTACGTCATGGCTGTCAGATTAAATGTCATCAAATGTTTATATTTTGCCCTGTTTGGACGCTCAATACCACGTGGTGGCAGCATCGGATTGGTTATATACTTTTCTAGCCCTTTCCATTAGTATGCCATGTTAACCAAAATAAAAGTTATGTGAGTGAAAAGGCTCAGATTCTTTAGATCAGACCCAAATGTATTCTGCTAATAAATGTGTAAAATATTTTGTGACATTGTATTGCACATTCCATATTTAATTTTTTTTTTTTAAAACAACTCTAAACACATACGTTACATATGAAACATAAGGACATGGGGCTATGATATGGGCCATCTTCAGTGTCATTACTGATTCACAACACGTTAGACTTTTAATATGTTTTTTTATTAAAGGCTTCTGGATACGTAACAGGCTCCGCCTAACAGCCGGAAAAACCGTCAACTGATCTGCGGTCTGCCTTAATGTTTATATCAAACTGGTGTCAATGCGTGTTCCATCTCAAATAACTGATTCCAGACCTGCTTTCGTGTGTGTGTGTGTGTGTGTGTGTGTGTGTGTGTGTGTGTGTGTGTGTGTGTGTGTGTGTGTGTTAATTTTTAGCCCAGTCGAACGCCGATCCCTCGACAGACAGAACTCAACGATCGCAGATAAACAGTCGCGCTGAAGAAGGAAGACAGACGTGCGAGCGAAGGCGGGCAGTAGTATAGCACTTCATGGCTTTAATATTTCAACAAAACGCGTTTATGGTTCACACTTAGAGAGTTTTAGATCCCCCCTGCCTATGTAGGATCGTACCTGTCAGAATACGTCTGAGAAGTTTTAACCCATTTACTGATGGACTGACAGACTGATTCTCCTCAGACGACGCAATCTACACAATTCACATTTTACCTTATTCTCTCAATTCTCTCAAGCCCGTGTTTTCCGTCAGGAGGACTTCAGACAATTAAGGTTGGTGTTTATGTTGCTGACTGTAATTCTGCATTTCTGTACGAATAACCCGTAGACTGCACTCTACTGGCTGTGTCTTAAAACCTAGTGAGCTGCCTATCTAGACAACATGTTTGGGCCATAGGTTTGAGCATCATCAGCGCGTGCAGCGTTTTTGGGCGGGAATCATTGGCTTATGGATCATATTTGAGCAATATAGACAGTCTCTCAAAATACAGTCAGCTGTCAACCTACGTTGTATTTTGGTCATCAACAGCACGTGCACCATTACTATACAAAAATACCATGCAAAAGCATAGTAGTACCAGCGTTTTGATCATGTCCAATATTCCATGGTATTCCTTATATTACCGATATATATATATATATATATATATATATATATATACCTTGTAAGTTACCTTATATTCTACCTAGAATACAACCCTGCCGCGGTCTAGTTAGGCTGCAAACTAGGTTTTTGAAACACTGTCTGCATTTTGCAGGTCTTGTTGATGGACATATGCATGTATGGATCATCCTCCATCATTTAGATCGAATTTTCTATGCATTTTAAATCTGAATGTCTTCAAATCTATACGAACATGTTGTGTTTAGTGGTTTAATTGCAGTGAGCATGTATGTTATGTAATAGCAAACGTGACACACTCGGGCTGTTTTTGTCCCTATCCCTAACATAAACAATAATATTTATCTGGAATGCAGATGTCCGTTATAAATATTTACAAGGGTTATCCAGAGTTTACAATACCATTGTTATGAAAGTGAAATCATAATAAACAAATATGGGGTCTTCTTCAAACAACGTGTCCTGCCCCATTTTTCAGTTGAACAAGCATCACATTTTTTTCATTCTATCATATTTTTTGGACACTGACATAATGGTAATTCCATGGTATCATTTGGGTTATTTCACTCAAAAAGGAAAATTATCCCATAATTTACTCGCTCTCAAGCCATCCTTTGTGTGTATGACTTTCTTCTTTCTGCAAAGCACAATCGGAGTAAAAAAAATATCCTATCTCTTCCAAGCTTTATAATGGGAGTAAATAATGGTACCTTAGATTTTGAAGCCCAAAAATGTGATCCATCCATCATACAAATAACTCCTACGACTCTATGGTGTTAATAAAGGCTTTCTGAAGCGAAGCAATGCGTTTTCATAAGAAAACATCCATATTTCTAACTTAATAAACTATAATCACTGGCCTCTGGTGACGGCTGTACGCGAGTCTAGTCCCGTTGGCAGATTGACCTCTGACCTCTTCAAACTAATACGGCTGGGCAACAAACTCAAGCTCCTCACACATTTCTCTTTAAAAATTATATGTTTTAGACTTATAATTTGTTTTGCTCTCTCTGTGCGTCGGGTCAGAGGTCACTCTTCCACCGGAACCAGACTCGCGTTCGGCCGTCACCGAAAGCCATTGATTATAGTTTATAAAGTTAATGTGGATATTTTTCTCACATGGATGTCGTTTTTTGGGCTTCAAAATCGAATGTACCAGTATAAAGCTTGGAAGAGCCAGGGTATTTTTTTAATATAACTCTGTGTTTGGCTGAAAGAAGAAAGTCATATACACCTAGGATGGCTTGAGGGTGAGTAAATTATGGGATAATTTTCATTTTTGGGTGAACTAACCCTTTCAAGTAACATTTTGAACCTCAAATGACTATATGATTATGATAATCAAACAGTATCATGATGTAGCCTATAGCGAATTACCATTCTCATCCACCAGTAAACCATGGTTCTAGCTTATTACGGTATTATCTTTGATTTATTTTTTGTAAAGGACACTTTACATTTTTTATATATATATATATATATATATATATATATATGGTGAAGCAATGGTTACCATTGTACATTTCTGGCAAAGAAATACAAAGTAAACCACATCATGTTGGCGACTGGTGTGAATATTTACCTTATCCCATGTGTGATGATTTCTATGTGATGTGTGGTAAATCTCTAATTACCATAAAAATAGCCTAATTGAATAACAACATATCACGGTACTAAATTACTATGTAATAATAACAGTAAATGTGTGTCATTAGAAGCAGCCTCACAAAATGATCCAGTTAATTAGTATTCAGTTACATGAACATAATGTGGCCATTTAATTAAACCATAAAACTTATTCTCATTTGCACAGTTTGCTTGTTTCATGCTTTAATGTCTTGGATTAGACGAGAACGGATACACACCCGCACCTGAATCCTGATGCGGATGATGCTTGTGTGTGTGTGTGTATCTTTGACCTTTGCGTAAAGGTTCATGTTTCCACTTTCCCCTTTAGAGGCGTTCAGAAACCCGAGCGCACACTTCCACATAGCTTTCTGTGTCACATTGTTGGAATGAGGTTGTGAAATGTGAGGTGTACCTGCAAGAGTTTCAATGCATGTGTGTTGTAACAAAGTCCAACAAAAGAGAGCGCATCTTAAAGGAGAAGTATTAGCAGTCACAACGGCTCTCTAAACATGTCATCCTAAACCCGTTGTAAATAGTGTTGTTGTACACCTCAGATGTCACACACTCTGATATAGATCTGCGTTCAGGATCCAAACTCCAGAAGAACGTGATGTTTATGTCATTGTCGCCAACCGATTGTTTGCTTCGTAGGAAAGTGTGGATTTGTACAACATTACGAGAGACGATGATCGTCATTTGCATGTCAAATAGAGTTTCCGTTCCTGCGTTGTTGTGCATTATTGACGCTGCTGGTGTGTTTGTCGTCTTATTTTGCATAGTGTGTTAGCAGCTGAGGACAAAATCCAAATCGTTTTCCCAACTATTTCTGGATGCAATTGCATATTTTATTTTAGAAGCTGGAAGATCTAGTTCCTGACAAACTGAGGTTAAAACGTAAACAGTGAAGTCCCACTCTTGTAATTAGTGATGATCATCATGATTTTTCATGGCTGATTCTGATCTTTTTTACAAGAAAATGGGCTGAATCAGATCCCGGTTGCTTATTTTTTTATTTATTTTTTGTCTTTAAGCAAAAACACGGTGCTTATAAACTCTACTTTATACAGAGGTAAGATTAAAAGAAAATGCATTGAAACTTTTCTGAAGACAGTCAGATAAACCCCCACCCTCAATTCAGTATTTATATTTATATATACCTCTTTTGAGTGTCCCGTCTGGTCTGCTGACCATTCGTAATATTTCCACACAAAGTGACATTTTGGGAAATGATTGCATTGCCGTTTGTGTACAGAGTCCAGAACAGAGATTGGCCAATTAAAACAAAACAAAAAAAACGGCCTGTCGAACAGTGCATCTCTACTTGCAATGAATCATTCAAAGGCACGTTTGTTAACAATTAACAATTGAATCTTTCTAGTGTCAAATGGTAATGTCCAGCATACAAACTCACAGCTATTTTGTGCTGGTCATGATGAGGCATGTGCTCAGGTGCAAACCCTCGACTCCAGCAGAGTCACTGCAACGCTTCATTTATATTAATGATCCGTCCTGCTGACATGGACGTCCTCAAGGCGGTGGCCGTAATCTCTCGATATTGCCTTCAGTTTTGCTTGCATACCAAATCAAATGGAGATTTAATCCTCATTAAATCCGTCAGCTTCATTATGGTTTCTCTTGTGTCCTTCACAAGACTCTGAATGTCAAACCTGCGAGGGGCGTCAGATCTGAAGCTGTGTCTCGTGATTTGAGAGAGTGAAACTGGCCCTTGTATGTGTAAATGTGTAAATCATTGCTCTCTAGCTGTTTAATAAGAAGACGATTTGTGTGTTATTATTCGAGGGTATATTCATAAACATAACGTGATGTGCTAGAAGAAATGATACAGACATCAGGTGAGAACAGAAGCTGTTTCCTGTTTCATGTTGATGTCGAAACTCTTAAAACAGGAAATGCACAACATATAATCTGATTCAAACCCTTGCTGAGATGAAGTGTTTAATGTAATAGAAACGGTTTATGTACATGAGTAGATTTGTCATTTTTCGGTAGAAAATGTGACTGTTACTTGGCTGTGCAGAACATGCTGCCGGAATGCTACTTTTGCGTTTATCGTTTATTTATTTACATTTTTTACATGTTTTATGCATTTGGCAGACATTTTTATCCAAAGTTACTTACATTGCATTTCAAGGTACACATTTACATTCTTATCAGTTCTTGCTTTCCCTGGGAAATGAACCCGTGACCTTGGTGTTGCAAGCGCCAACACTACTGTTACAGCAACAGGAAAGCCAGATTTAGCAGGTGC
This sequence comes from Semotilus atromaculatus, assembly GCA_031834385.1. NCBI lineage: Eukaryota > Metazoa > Chordata > Actinopteri > Cypriniformes > Leuciscidae > Semotilus > Semotilus atromaculatus. Next base: position 54,465,894 of record JAULUF010000009.1, read on the forward strand.
TTTTAGCCAAAGTGGTTTTCAAAAGAGCATAATTAACCACAAGCAATTTATCATAAGAATATTTCCAGAGCAAAATGCCAAGTTTAAAGTATAAGCTAAATAAGTGCAGAAGTGAAGAGTGTTGTGGTTGTTTATTGGCCTCTAGCCAAAGTTTATTTTTTATTTTTTATAATTATTATGACTGTCATATCTCCATATTTTGTTGTTATTATAATTTTTTTCATAAATCATTACTATTGATGGTAACCCTTTACGTCTGTCTGAAGTTTTTATTAAAAGGAGTTTGTGGCTGAACCTCTTAACTCCATTGAATCCTCAAACTGTCAGTCAAATCTCATAATCTCAAATCTCATTTCTCTGCTTATTTGCAATGTAAGGGTAAATAAACTGGCTGTTTGAATAAGTACAGCATTTTTGCTACTCAAGAAGCACTAGGCCTATATATATATATATATATATATATATATATATATATATATATATTAGGACTGTCAAATGATTAATCACGATTAATCGCATCCAAAATAAAAGTTTGTGTTTACATAATAAATGTGTTTGTACTGTGTAAAATTATTTTGTATATATAAGTACACACGTGCATTTATATATTTAAGAAAAATGTGTTATTTATATATAAAATATTGATATGTATATATAATATAAATTAGATATAAATCTATATATAGTATATACATGCAAATATTTCTTAAATATATACAAGTATGTGTATGTATTTATATATATATATATATATATATATATAAAATAATTATACACAGTACACACACATTTATTATGTAAACACAAACTTTTATTTTGGATGCGATTAATCGTGATTAATCATTTGACAGCCCTAATATATATGTTTTATGTATTTGAGAAGAGGAGAAGAGTGTCTTAGTCTAGCATTTGTCATTGAGTCATAGATAATACTGTCTTAAACATCCTGTGCAAAGCACTTCATCTTTTATAATGAAATGTTGGCCAAATGACAGAATGAGCTCCTGTATAACTACAGTGAACTTTATTACCTGTAAGTTGATGAAGACGTAATACAATGCACTTACTGCCTCAGATGTGGCCCTTCTAACGACAGACAAAACACGTATGTCTGACATTTGAACTCCATATTGGTAAAATGTTAATAATATAATGACACATGCAAGTGTCTTGACTATTTATAAAGCCACAATATCAACTTTGACACCATTTTTTGAAAAGACACACAAGGTTTCCACCCGACAGCAATAAAATCTTGGACAAAATGAGGTTCAAGAGCCAGATTTCAACTAGAAACTTAAGATGGGACGTTTCTGTAACACAGCCTCGGGGTCATAAGTTGTTTGAATTGTAAGCACACAGCATGCCTTTTCTTGAGTCTGTTATTGTGCCGGCAGCTCAGTCTGTGCTGTGGTGTCAGCCGAGGTTAATGGTGTGGACTTTCCTCCAGTTTACAGAGCTTGTGTGGACAGAACAGTAACCCAGAGCCGGGATGTCAGTGAGGAGTGAATAATGTGTTTCTCGACAGACATGCTGGGCCAGGCCACGTTCAGATTGCAGGAAAATCAGGTTTTTTTCTCTTAAATTAGTTATTTTCAGGCAGACTGTCCGCACTATTAATTGCAAGTGATCAGATAAGATTTGTGAGTCCAAACACAACCAAACTATCTGGATGGGTTTCTTTGGTAATGACGTAGGCCCAAACCCATACCCAAAACTTGCAACATCTCGCTCTTCATATACCGGTAAGTGTCCTGTCGAGTGCAGAAATTCACTGCAAAAAAAGCTTTTCTTATTTAGTATTTGTGTCTTGTTTCCAGTCCAAATATCTAAAAAGTCTTAAATCAAGATGCATTTACTAGATGAGTAAAAGCCATAAGATATTATGTCTTGGTTTCAGGGGGTTTTCAAAAATAAGTGAGTTTTTGCTTAAAAAAAAGCAAAATTATCTGCCAATGGAATAAGAAAAATAATCTTGGTAAAATTATTTTTCTTATTCCATTGGCAGATAATTTTGCCTTTTTTAAGCAAAAACTCGCTTACTTTTGATTTATTTCCCCTGAAAACAAGACATAATATCTTATGGCTTTTACTCATCTACACTGTAAAAAGTATTTTAGCAATTTAGTTATTTCAACTTATTTTTTTAACTAGATTGTCCAGACAACAAGAAATTTTAAGTTTTCTTGTCCTCAACTTATCGAAATAAGTTAGTTAAACTAAAAAAAAAACATGCAAAAAGATAACTCAAAATAATGAGTTACGTTTTTTTACAGTGTAGTAAATGCATCTTGATTTAAGACTTTTTAGATATTTTGACTGGAAGCAAGACACAAATACTAAATAAGAAAAGCTTTTTTTGCAGTGTTCTCCGTCACAGAGGAAAATGCAGAAATCTCTGGACATATAAACATATAGTTTCAGTTGGACTCTGAAATTAACGATTATATTTTCAATTGATTAATCTATTCCTTTTTTTGTTTTGTTTATATTATTATTAATCGAATATCACCCCTATCTATATAATGTTCTATATAATGTTAATCCATTGATTGATTTTCTGAATAGGTGATTAATCCTTTGGTTAATTTACCAATAAATAAAATTTACCAATAGTAAATACTGATATTTTAGTGCTGCAACGTTTCTAATTTTCATTTAGTTTAAGTTTTTGTCTTTATATTTAAATTATCAATGTTTTTAATAGTTTTAGTATTAGTTACCAGTGGCAGTCAGATAGGGAAGAGTGTTTGAAACTTTATTTTTGTAAATTCTGTTTGGTGATACTAATGATGCATAAATGAGACACTTACCTGGTTAGCAATATATGTCCTGCATGAAAAATTAATCCAACAAAACATTCCTCTGCCGGTCTCTGTGTGCCAGTGATCGTGCCCTGACTGGTTAATCTGTGCAGAAAGGAGAGACGTGTTTCTGCAATGCACTTTCAATCCTCTTTGTTAAATATATTGTCATTGCTTAGCTTGAGGCTTTTGCTGAGATGCTTGAAAGAGAAAGAACAGAAGAATAGAAGAAGTCTGTAAAAAGATTCAATTTCATTGTTTTCTCCTTGAGAGTAACCTAAACCTAATCCTTTTCTTTTTTTGGTTGTTAAAAATAGATTTCAAACTACTAAACTACATAAGATCAAGTCTAAAATCAGCTCTTTTTTACCTTCACGACACCCTCTGGTTAAGGGTGAGTGTTTGTTAGTTTGATAGAAGGTTATTGATTGTCATGTTAGTGAGGTTTAGTTTGGACTGAAGGAATCCTGCTGGCTCAGACTCTCAGCTCAGAGCTGTTATTAGCTACCCCGCCCTCCTACATACTTCAATTTTCATTTTCCTTGAGTACTACGTCTGGGTTTGCGGTATATTTGTGGGTTTTCTACGGTCGATTTTTTTACCGGTCCAATCAGTCTGATACTACTCCGTTGGGCTGTGATTATGGGGCGTGTTTCAGGAAAAAAGTGCCTCTGCACTCAATTGGATCGACCGAATCCCGTAGGAAGGACGGCAAAAACATCTTTCCAATCGACAAATGCCTTGATCGCGGTTCTCTGTTCTTCTTTTAAAATGAATGCGCTGTACATCTTCTATAACAGACGCGATGGCTGAATCTACATCTCAAATCTCCAGCGGCAGCCATTCTTTGTTGTAAACGAACTCAACCCAAGCGCTCTTTGGTGACGTGGATGATTACATTACTGTTGATCATCTGTCCATCATCGTATAAAGCCCGCCCAGACAATTTGATTGGTCCGAACAGCTTTGGTTCGGGGATACTTGCTTCACAACGGATCAAGTCCAGACCGAACTTCCCGACCTCAAATGTTGTGGCCGGGGCTAAATTCGGCTGGTACCCAAGCTAGCGAACAGAGGGATTGGCTGAGAACGATGATGTGCGCTAGTTGTGCCGGAAACTGAAGCCTCCCGGGCGCCGCCATTGTAGCAGACCATCACCTGCTGTTAGCACTCCATTGACTCCCATTCATTTTGGCGTCACTTTGACAGCGAATAACTTTACACCTGAGGCGTTTAAAGGCTCCATTGGTCCATTATTTATTTCTAAAGAAACACGACAATGTATAAAAGACTCCATTTCCTTGTATCTTACGTTATGGCCCCCATAGAAGCAGTTTTTGTAAAAAATAGGCTAACGATTGTGTCATATCCACTCGACTCTCTGTCGCACATTAGAAAAATTACCGTATAGACAGGAGGAGAAGCTCACAGGCAATCGGGGGGACGTGTAGGCATAAAGTCAAGGGAGAAGCCCATAGAGAGTCATAAAGTGTCTCCTGCTGCTAGCTCACGGACAGCTAATGCTCACGCTCTCCGTCTCTGCGAGATTCGGAAGGGAATTATTCAGATTTCTCTCGGCACAGCTACTAGAAGACACACAGGTTGCTCACGTGACATTACGTCGTCAAGCTCAGTTTGAGCCTGCGCAGTACGCCTGACGATCAGCTTTTAACAGGCTAAATTTTCTCCGTTGAAATCAATGGGGTCGCTGTGTCCATTTCTTTTACAGTATATGGTCGTGCGTCACGACGAAACGTTAGCGATTGGTTATGGCGGATCCAGGGCAGATCCAATAGTTTTAAACTTCAACAGAGTACACGCTAGGGCTGGGCGGTACATCGAGTTTGTACAATATCTCGTTTTTGTTTTTTTGTGTGAGTGCAATAAAGAAAGTGTTTAGCGGGATTGATATTCAAAACGGTATGCACGCACTGCTTTGTGTACGGTATGTGTATCTGCAGCCTGTAGCATCAGCTTCCCTTTTTGAATGACGAATATATCTGCAGAAATAGACCGTTGTCTCATTTACACGCAGGCGCAGGACACACGTTCTAGCTGACAGTCGGCAGTAGTCTCTCTCGCTGTGTTCAAGTGCAGCTTTTTACCCCGAGGCCAGGTGACAACACAGTCGGCTAGTCCGTCGGCGTGGGCCTGGTGTCTTCCAGGCTTTATGGAGCAACGAGAAGGGTGGTGGTGCGCTGAACGCTTAACTTTGGGTGTGACTCACTTTTTGATGATGGTTGGTATGACTGCTATTCTGCACTGAATAATCGGGTTTTGTGTGTGGCCTTTAAACACATCACTGACACATTGACACAGAGGGCTGATTGTTGTTCTCGCCGCAAGATTATTCGCCTCGGGCAGAGTTTAAATTCTCAGGCCACTTTAAGATGTGCACATCTTCGTTCGCTAATTGAATATTAAAGAATGAAGAGGCTTTTATTTGGAGGGAAATCTTTGTGAGTAGGCTATTTGCAGCTGGTGCCCTGAGGTGAAGGATGTACGACGCAGTTTGGCTTTCGTGTGGCTCTTATTACATAATTCAATTTCCCGGCTCTGTTATTAAGTGAATTTCATAAAAATGTCACATGGTGATGTCACAAGCCGGCTGGATGTCTGTCAGGGCGGGGGATTTTTTACTATTCAGTTTACTATTTTGAAGAGCCTTGTTTCTAATTGCTGATGTTATGCTGCATGAAACTTATAAAAAGCTTTTAATCTGTTTAAAGTGCTTCTCTCATTTCTGACAAATACGTTTTAGTTCCTCTTCCTCCCTTTTGTCTTTTAATTCATTGTTAGTCAAGCATTACTTTTATTAAATTTTATATTTAATGCTAAGTATTTAACTTTGGTGCATAACTCCTCCTCACACCTTTTTCGTGTGTTAAGTTTTTGCTAATCTTTGGGAGAAATTACTCCTCATCTCCTGGTACAAAAACACTAGAAAGTCTTGGAAGTTAAGCCAATTAAAGTCATATAACAGTTGTCTAGTGGTCTGTTCATTATAAGACTGAATTAGATTTAGTCGACACTTGTTTATCCCTCGGCTTAGCTGTTTTGCGTGCTCTATAAATGCCTCAGTGGTGGGAGACGGTAATGCAGTAGTTTTTGAAGAACGTTTCACGGTAACCATCAGGGTGTCTAACTGAGGTTACGTCATGGAAACCCGCTCTGATGTGGGCAGAGACTTCTCCCTAGTAACACCGATCTGACCCGCTAATCTGTCTAAGCCTGGCGCTGAAAAGAGAAGGAGAATGAGAAAGCACGAGAGAGTGACATCGGCGTGCTGACAGGCACATCATCAGCTCTGTGGAGTGAGCGAGAAGAGGACGGTTCAAGGGTTTATGCATGAACCATCGGCACCGGGGCCTTGAGAAAGACGGGAAAATCACTTTAGAAATATGATATATGAAACATAAAAAATCGATTCGTATGTATAGTATAGTATGGTAATTGTACTTTGTTAAATCGGTAACGACGCTACTAACAATTTTATTTTATTTTCCAAAAATTTATAAATTAAATAAATTGTGGTATATATGTATGTAATGTATACTTTTATTTAGTAAATAGTATATATATTTTCATATATATTATTTATGTTTTATAGGCTATTATAAGATCTATTATCATATATAATTTTATACATAATAGATTTAAAAATATATATTTTTGTGCATATATATATGTATAATATAATATGTAAAAAATATTTAAAATAAAAGAAATAAAATATATATATATATATATATATATATATATATATATATATATAATAGAATTTAATAAATAAATAATGCATATTTAATAAATAGTTTTTCAAATAAAATATTTAATAAAAACAAATAAAATAAATACATTTATTTATATATCATTCTATACATAATAATTTAATGAAAAATAATTATGTATATAGAATATTTAATGATTTAAAAAATAAAAAAAATGTAATATATAATAGATTTATATATATATATATATATATATATCAAAATGTTTAAATCAGATGTACAAAATGCACATTTACTTATATATATGATATCTTAAAATGCCAAAAACAGCCTGTTTAATTGCATTATTAGTGGTTTTTAGAGGAACAATGCTGCAGTTATGCTCAATATGACTCATTAAGCATATTCTCATGCTCTGATCTAAATGAACGTGTGAGTGTTTGTGTGAATCCATACGGGACAGTGTGTGTGTGTGTGATACGAGGTGGTTTGTTCAGTGTCCCGGTGGGGTAGATGAGTTGCTTGAGCTCAGAGGGAGTCTGGGTAGAGAGATGTGTGAAAAATATATTTTTACGGAAAAACACACCTTTTATCTACTGCTGCCACCTGGGCCACACACACACACATTCTGAGAGCAACCGCACAATAATGGAGAAAGATTGTAGATTGAGACTTCAACTCCCAATTGTGTTTAGTAAAGTAATCAAGCACTCAAATAAATAACAGCTTCTTTTTTATGGTTGTTTATTTAGTTGAATAATACAGTTATTGGTTGTGGATTGGGATTTAACTCACTGTTAAAGTGAGTTGTTGCGATTGACGCACATTTGCCTAAATTTGTCAGGAATGTTCATTGAAAAATGTGCTCTTTGCAGATGATGACTTATCTTGCTCTTCAGAGCGTATGCATATTTTTGTCCATATGAATGTAACGGGATGATAGGGTTAAAATTACCCCTATATGTCTGAAACTAATTTTAAGCAATCTGAGGTTTTAAAGTTCATGATAAACATTACTCAGGTATGTCTAAACTTCTGAGTGTTTGTGTAAACCTAACTCCATCTTTAAAACTACGGCCCTGTTTACATCTAGTATTAAGAAATGTTTTCATCAGGTTTCATTTAGGACAGGAATGCCTGGTTCAGATTACACGATTTTAGCCCGATTTTGGCCCGATCCGTTTGACGTAGGGTGTCGGGGGGGATTCGTAAACTACAACGGGCGTCGGGACTCGGGACGCAAGATTCGATCGTATCATCTCGTATAGTGTGTCATATTGGGCGACAACCTACGTCGCTTCTGCGATGCTTCACGACAAAAAGACTAGCATGTTTAACGGTCGTCCACGACGGGTTCGTCACATGTATGAGGTTTTAACAATCTGTTTTTGTAATATGTTATCGTTGTGGCAAGCTAGCAACATTATTTTACTTGTACTACTGGCTAAAAGTAAAAATATAATAAGAAAACAATATTTTACCTCAAGTTCTCTTTGGAGGATTGACAGCCCATACTGTCCTCCTCGAGCAATCCAGGAACGTGTCCATTGTCGGGTTTTCTTTCTTTTTTTTACGTTTTTCTGAACACAGGACAGCCAATACAACACTCACCGCTTCATCCATTGTTTACGTTCGTTTCCGGAAGTCACTCGCTACTAGTTTCACCTTCTCGATGACATCACGCGCGTCGTTAAAGATGGGAAACGTGTAGTCTGACATGTTTCTTGTCCACGACACGACAAGATTTTAGGAGTCAAAATCGCGTAATCTGACACCGTGACTTTCGTAACAGACAAAAAAATCGTGTAATCTGAACCAGGCATTAAACGTTTTGATCTTATCCACTTTTTACCACTTTAAGAGGTTGTTGGTTGTTGTTGCTTTCGTAGTGTAAACGCTCATGCGGTCGAATGTGTTTGAACAGCTGCAAACCTTCATCTACTGACATAATGCGTGAACATTATAGGAAGAGCTCTAGCCAGACGGGATTTACACTTTGTCGACTGAAGACCCAAGTTTGGTTTGAAGATGATAAACGTACCAAGCACAATGTTCTCCATTCCTGATTTCTAACACACATTCACAGCTGGTCTTGTGTGTGTCAGAGCAGAAACTAAAGCTGATGATCTCTGTGTGTTTTACCGTCGTCTCCGGTCGAGTTCACATGTAAATTAACTTATTTCATCCATTAGATTGAAAGCTTTCAAAAAGCCCATACATAGTCCCCTCCCCTTGAAGAAATCAGGACAGAAGTGGACAAAAGAGACGGATTAAAACACCAGGTGTAAAAGGGAACGAGTCTCCCTCGTCTACTTGTGATCCGATCGACCAAAACGCATAATGAAAGATACATTTTTGTAGGCCGGTCATTTTTGTCTGAGAACACCGCAAGTGTAATAATTAGGGCTGTCACATTTTATTCGATATTCGAATATGCATTCGAACATGACGTGAAATATCCATAATCGAACTAAATAAATAAACGATCCTGTTTTTAAAGTGCCATGTGTAACGCACTTTTTACAGTCTATGATTAGACAGTTTGTTTTTTATTTTATTGTTTGCCGTCTCATCCAGGAGGGTTTTGCGGAGTTCGTAGATATTCAAATATATTCCAATACATTGCTTGATGATATTTGATATCCGTTCGAATTTGATTTTTCTCAAAAGTGACAGCCCTAGTAATAATTACCAATTTATTAAGACTTTTTTTTCAAAACACCAAAAAAGCACAAATATTATAAAAAAATATATAAAAAAATTGTTTTACCCTGTGTAAACGAAGTCAGTACGAATACATTAGCATTAAAGGGTTAGTTCACCCAAAAATGATCCCATAATTTAGAAATTTTCGAAGAAATCAGGACAGAAGTGGATGAAAGTGGACAAAAGAGACGGGATTAAAACACAGGAATTGTCCGATCAACCAAAACAGGGCCTAAAACATAAGCAGACGCGCGTTAACGGTCTGTGGAGTAAGTGGCGTTAAAGACCAAACCCTCCAGCAGAAGAGAAACTGGGTCATGCAGATTGAATCAAATTAGACCGTCTACTTAATGTTTTTATTGCTCTGCTGTGTGTGGCAGTAGGGTGGACGTTTTCTCTCACCACAGCGATCTGTATCTGTATCGTGTCCCATGATGAAGTTCTCAGAGTTTGTCACGTATGTTCACACAGATCGAGTGTTATCGTGTAGGTGGGAGTGTTGAAGCTCACAGGCTGACATCTAGACTGAAGCCACAGCCGTCCGTGGGAAATTTACATAAAGGTTTGGGTTTTTGCTTGTGAAATCACTAAGGAATCATTTTTGAAACAATGTTGTTTGCTCGTCTGCACTGTTTTGGTTTATTTCACCCAACGCCCATTGTGGTATTACTTCTGCAAATAGCCAAGATATTCTGTTTCCAGTTTTAGCATTTCTTGATCCTCTTTCTTCCTCTTTTGTGGTTTGTTTTGGAAGTAAATGGCCTCAAATTTATTTCTTGTGTTTTTTGTACCAAATTTTTTTTTGTCTCTCTTATCTGATACACACATTTCAGGTCTTGGAGTCTCTACTAACAAGTTGATTCAGGTGTGTTTGATAAGGACAACATACAAAATCTTCAGAGTTGATGGACCACTGACCTAAAGCAGCTAGTTCTTGTCATACGCCACTGTTTCTACACCCTGACAGGACGTCAATAACTCAAATAAAGAATAAATGTCCTTGGAAAATTGCATTGAGGGATCAATAAGAAGAAACAGCCTTCGGGGACTTTTTCTTTGTCCACTTCAGACTGCTTTTTAAGGTCAAACAACAGCACTCAATTTTAATGTGATATGACTTGAGAGTGTTAAGACGAGATATTTTAATAGTGTCTCTAATATATGATTTGGGAGGTTTGATTCATTTTGGGGAATCAGTTTGTTTTGATATCGTGGTGGCATTGTTTTTATAGGTAAATATTGATGGTTATTGCTATAGATTGTTACATTGGTGCATTTACTTTTTAAAATTTTTTTTATTGAATATTTTCCTTTTTTTTGTGGTCTTCATTTATTTTTTAACTACATTTTATTGTATTTTACTATTTAACATTTTGAAGTAAATTTACTACAGTGACTGTTTGGTCAATATGGGTTCATTTTATTTATTTATTTATTATTTGTGCCATTTCAGAGCAAATGCATGTATTCAATATTGAATTGTATCGATATTACCCGACCTATGCATAAGAAAATCTGAAGGTTTGTGCTTTCGTGACTGAAATTAGCATGCTAAAAAAAGGACAGAATAGGTGTTAAATAAACACGTTTAGAGAGCTAAATATTCCTCTCTGCTGCGTGTAGCTGGACTTCAGTCACTGTTCTCAGACCAGCGCGTCCCTCCACAGCCTTTCACCTGCACCGGCTTTGTGTTTCACTGAACGCATTGAAGTTTCCTTTGAAGTCGCGCCTGCAACTGTTTCTATTCCCTTTGGTCTGCAGCGTGTGTGTGTGTGTGTGTGTGGACCATTATCTCCAGCCGATGTGTTTCAGCCACAGGCTCTGGATATTTCCCAGCATTTGTGTTATTCATATTCAGATTCAAGAGGCATGAATGTTGGTTCAGAAGAACAGTTGTCAACCACTTTCTGGTTGTGGTTTTGTGTCCCGCTGGGGAGTGTGAAGTTGACAAGTTCTCTCTAGAAGTCACACACACATTGTGTTGACTAAGTCAGTAAGCTGTGACTAACAATTTTACATCTTTGTCTGAGACCGGAATGGGGAAGAGTTGACAGACTTGTGAAAAGTTTAAAATATTTAAGATTTTTTGTGTTTTTGAAACATCAGTCTCGTATGCTCACCGAAGCTGCATTTATTTGATCAAAAATGAAATAATAGAAAAAAAAAATGTGCGTAATATAATTATAAATTAAAAGAACTGTTTTTTATTTTTATATATATTAAATTGTCATTTATTTCCTGAATTTATTCATTTTCGGCATTCATTACTCCATACTGACAGTTATTATTCATTTTTATTGGCGCCTAGTTATAAATAATGTCGCTTATTGTCAAAGTTAAGTTTCTTAATATTTTTGTGGAAACCAGATTTCGACTGGATTTGTTTTTGATTATATAAATGCGTCCTTGGTGAGCATAAGAGACTTCTTTCAAAACATCAAAAAATCTTAATAATTCCAAACTTTTGACCATTAGTATATGCGCACAATAAAAAGTCAAGGACGACAGGTCAGTTTAAGGGTGTAAATTGAGCCGTGTCACGTCACACTGTTACAATTTCACAGTCTACAAGGCCTCCCGGACCGCCTCTGCCTTCTCTCCATCGTTTTTTCCCCTTCATGACCTACTTTGCTAATTATAGATCAAAAGTTTCCGCTTGTGAAAGTTTGGTGTGACTAGTTAACAGGCCATGCGTTGAATCCGCGTCTGTGTGGCACCTGAGGACGCTTGTGCTGCTGCTTCTCGCTGTGTGGGCCGTTTGTAGCCGAGATAAAGAGGCCAGTCGATGTGTGAGCTTCAAATAAGAGCTTTCTGCGTCAAATATTGTCATAAAATGTCCTGGTAAAGTAATGATAACTTTCAAGAAATGGTTTGTAATTGACTAGCACATATGTGAGAAAATAGAGGAATTTTGCTAAACAAACTGGTTGGTTGCTTTAAATGCCAGTCTGATGGTCTTTTCCTCTCTAACCCTGCTTTTAAAATTGCATACTTGATATTAGGCGCTACATTTGGATTGAAACTAGGGCTGCATAACGATTAATCGCGACTTAATCGTTTGCAGAATAAAAGTTTTTGTTTACATCATATATGTGTACATGTATACATATATACATGCATGTGTGTGTATTTATAAATACATAATTATTTTACTCAGCACACGCACATATATTTTACAACAAAAACTTTTATTGGGCAAACGATTAGTCGCGATTAATCGTTATGCAGCCCTAATTGAAACTTACTTTGTGACCGTTAAAGAAATGTTTTACTTCTATATAGTATGTATGTGTGTAAAGTCAGACGTACTGCTGCATCCGCCATGTTGTCACTCCCACTGTTTCTTTATTACCATCCACAGAGTTCCCACGGGTCCTTAAAATCCTTGAAAAATTCCAGATTATTCCCTCCATTCGGATGAAAGTGTATTTCTCCATAACTCTTCGTGGCCTATGAATACTAGCTTGCTTGATTTATGTTAGTTACGCGCATTTAGGCATTACGTTAAGTGTTTACCGCGTGAGGTCCTTTGTGTTGTACGTTGCCATGACGTTCACGAAACTACTACGATGGTACCTTGAACTGTTGTTTGTGTCCCTACATTAAGTCCTTAAATTTGAGGCTATTGGACCTGGAAAGTCCTTGAAAGGTTCTTGAATTTAACCCTGCGTTCACAAACCCCTTTCCCGTGTCATCATGGGATAGTACAGTGTTCATCGAACGCGCACTTCAGAATATCGCCGGAAGTATAAGATTATCCAGATACTTCTCACCTACTGTGTATTTGTATACTCCTCTGTTGGCATTAGGGCTGTAATCAACCAAAGAAAATCTTGGTCGACTGAAGTCCTGAAATTTTCGACTAAAAATGACGTTAGGAAAAGAAACGTTAAATTAATTAGCTGCGCACTGTGCGCAGTACTTGGTAGCCTTGTTGTCCGCCAAAATGAATTATAAATAAACATAAAAAACTAGTAGGCTATTTGCAGTATATTAAATGGTTTTTGACCTAATTATTTTGCACTGAAATGACTCTGACACACGAGTCTGTCGCTCGGACAGCGTTGCATCACGTGCACCTGCGCAATATCATAGCCTATGATTTCCGAAAATAGTACTGTTGTCAACTAGTGATTTCATCACGAGAACTGTTGTGGAATATGCAATATAATTTAGACAATTGTTTATGTAATATGTATTATAATAACTGACAGACACTATCAGTGCGGCTGAGACACAAATAACTTTTTTTTTTTTTTAATGCTGCCACACTGCCGATGTCTTTGTTGACATGGTAGAAGAGAACTGACTATGAATTAAACACTCTCACAATTAAAGCTGCCGTCGGCAACTCTGGCAGATTGATGGACTTAGGAACATTTTTGAATGTTTACAACTCTCATGCCCCTCCCCACTATCAACGAATACCCTCCCACCGAGTTCGTGCTCGTCAGTGCGCCATCACTCTTCGCTACTGCGCGAACTTCAGGCGTGTGCATGTGATTGACGTGTGCGTGCACGACTTGTGATTGACAGTCATATCTCACACCCCCCTGCGCTGATTGGACACAATGAACCGGGAGCAGTGGATTTTTGCAAAACAAATAACACGCTCCAGGTGGAGTTAGAAGCTCGGGTTTTTTTCTAAAACCACTTTATTTATGTTGTTCTGTCGGAATATAGTGTCGAATTCGCTGAATATGATAAAAAAAAGTTTTTTATATATAAATAATATTCAGCAAACCTTCTAGTAGCCTACTTTCTTCAATCGGTCTCTCTTCTCCGGTGGGTCGGGCTAAACCAAAAGAAGTGAAAACAAGGGGGGTGTTCTGAAGACAGACTGTACCTGGGATTGTGAAACAGGGGTGCTCTGAAAACACCCCCATTAACAATTAGTGCTTTCCACTTGATTAAATGAACGCGCCAAAACTGATGAAATGAACGCGGCAAAAGATCGACCAATCAGAATTTTGGACGTATTGACCAGTAATCGACTAATCTAATATTACAGCCCTAGTTGGCATACTGTTTTTCGCATACTAAATAAATAGTAGGGAAATCATCAAGTGCGATTCTTTAATAATTATTATCATTTTTGGCTGAACTATTCCTTTTAATTATGATTAAGCTGCTTGGCTAGCCTCATAAACATGCAACGTAATGTCATTGTCTGACGTGAATCTGTTTGTGTCTCCGCAGACATGCAGATCTGTGAGCAGCGTTGACCGGCGCTCTCTGGAGAAACATGGAGTCTTGTGCCGAGTCTCAGGGCGATCCTGAGAGAGCTCAGGTGAGTGTGAATATACTGATGTGAATATAATGAGCCATTAGAGCTCACACAAGCATGTATCGGCCTTCACAATGACAAGAACAAAGCTAACACTGCTGACACCAAACACTTTAAAATCACCACACTTTCTCACCCATTAGCGACTACAAAAGACAGAAATACACCTCAGCTGTCAGTGTTTGAGAGCGAGCCTGTGAATAATGAATAGTACAAATAACTAATGCATGCTGGGATACTACTTACTGCCCCAAAATAATATATTTAATAACATGTATAACCCTGTTTTTTTTTTGCATCGTGAGATTAATTTCATGATGATTAAGACATTTTAAGCCCTTTTTTTGTATTACTGAAGTATTTGTATTTACCTATAATTATTATATTGCAATTTTTATATATATATATATATATATATATATAGCATTTTATGGTAGAATATGTTGCACTGCCTTTTATGTATGCTAATTAATATTCAAAGATTATTTCAGTTTCAGTATAAAACATACTGTTAAAGGAAAGAGAAACACTTTAGATAAAATATAAAATGCCTGGCATTGCGATAATAAGAATTCAGAGTTAAATTAATTAATTGTAATAAAAATAAAGTCACAATGCATGTGTCCAGAAAAAGAAAAAAAGAGAAGCATTTGTGTTTGTATTGCGTTTCTGGTTGTTTTGCTAGTGTGCAAACTAGCAGTGAATCATTTCACACACAGGCCTCAGGTGTTACCCAGCATGCACCTGTGAGCCACATACATAGAAGTGCTTTCTGTCACTTTCATTAACCCAAATAAATGTCTGTTGAGGAAGAGATGTTGTGTATTTACTTTATTCATGAGGCATTAAAGCCGTTTACAGGAACAAGAGCTGTTGGTTGTTAATTTCAGTAAAGTGTGGTTTATATTCATCCGGCTCTATTTGTTTCACATGTGTCAGAAAATACATTAAGGTTTAGTGTCCACTTTGAGATCAGATCTTCAGCTCTCTGAAGCGGCACAGAAGGGAGTCACTGTGTGTCAGACAATTGTGGCTTTTAGTTCCCTGTAAATGGGAATGAATAACACACACCATTCATTCGTTCATTCATTCGTTCTCAGAAGCATCAGCATCGGGGTATTAGCTAATTATTTACAGTGCGTTGGCTTCTTAAAGGATTAGTTCACCTCAAAATGAAAATGTCCTTATAATTTACTCACCCCAATGCCATCCAAGATGTTCACGTCTTTCTTTCTTCAGTGGAAAAGAAACATATTTTTTTTGAGGAAAACATTTCAGGATTTTTCTCCACACAATGGACTTCAAGCGCTAATCAATGCAGTTTAAAAGGGTTTAATAATAATAATATTAAAAAATTTTATAGCGCCTTTCAAGAACCCAAGGTTGCGTCACAAAATAATACAAACAGTAGACAGGCAAGAGACAGGCAATCTGCTAGTTATTACAATTAAACAAGCAGAATAGCACGGTTTGAAGTGCTTCAAAGGTCTTATCTAGCGAAACGATCGTTCGTAAAAAAAAAAAAAAAAAAAAACATTTATACTTTTTACAACCACAATTGTTCGTCTTGTGCTGGTCTGCGAGGCCTTGCGTCATCACGATGGAAACGTCACAAAAGATTTTTTAAATAATATAAATAATTAAAACAAAGATGTCGGACGATTTTGAAGTTGGAGGAGAAAATGAGAGGAGAATTTTCCGGCCTTCCCTGCCTTTTTGATCCGGAGTACACAGACAGATAACTTGGATGACGTGACGCGTGACGTTTATAACGTGATGACGTAATGCCTCGCAGACGGCACAAGGCGAACAACTGTGGTTAAAAAGTATATAAATGTTTGTTTGTTTTTTAGAAAATGAACACATTTTTTTTAAAGCTGCTGTCCGTAATTTTTTTAAGTTAAAAATAATCCAAAATAATTATTTAAAAAAAAACATCTTCAGCCAGTGTTCAAATCTATCTGCTTGCCATAGCTAGATTCAAAACGGTTAGCTTGTAATAATGATTTTAATTCCAGTGGTACTGGTGGGTTTCCGCGGGAAATTCGAGCATGTCTTTGCGTCATTACGTCACACCCGTACACATAAAGAAAGAGTTTCGGCTGCCAGCTATACTGCGCGTGAGGAGATGTAGAGATGTAGATGCTTTTCTCGCAGCACTTTACATAATTAAACTTATGGCGGATCCAGAAAGATCCAAACAACAATCATCAGAGTCAACTGGAGATTCACCAGTTATAAAACCCAAAAGACTTCGTACTTCGGATTTAAGGTGGCTAGAGAAAGAGAAAGAAACCGTCTCATGCGAACACAAGGATTTAAACATCAGCGGGACTTTTGAAAGGTGCGTGAACTCCGAATTTTGAAGAGTTCAAAACGGAAGAATAGACCACTTTTTTCTGCTTAACAAGTAAGACATTTCAATAGTTCAATCGTGTAACAGTACCACTGTTTTCTTAATTCACACAGTTATGGAGTTTCCTTGTTGTGCCTTTCTCGTTTAGCTATTATGGAGAATATTAATTCTGAACTACACAGGTAATAAAACACATTAAATGCAACGTTAGTCACGCAATGCTGATGTTGTTAACATGAACAATTTGAGAACAAAGTAGGCTATAATTTGCACGGTTCCTGTAAATTGCGTTGATTAAATCTAACGATCGCTTGTCATGTCGAATGCTTTTTCCCCCTTAGTTGATCAGAACAAAAACATATTTTCCGGTGAAAATTCTTATGTCGGTCAAACTTTCAAAATGTGAATCTGTGATTCTGAATGACAGTATCCACACAGCACGGTGATTGACAGCCGCACTCGCCTCAAAACACTGTGTTCATCCGCGCTGTTTCATGCCGATTTACAACCCACGTAAAGTTGGTAATCCCGCAAATAACTGCAATTGCAGATTTCGAACAGAGATGGTGACAAAGAGGAAAAACTGCGGACTGTAGCTTTAAGTATCTCAACAACCCTTCATACATCTGTACGAAGAATACACTGTAGTTTTGGTTTATGGGTGAATCTCACTACCATAATGTACTTTCAATTGTACCTTTCTTTTAATATAATAAAATATAATATTGCAGTAATTATAAATTTTTTACACATTATGGTAATTAGAATTTGGGGAGGAAATAATGTATTTAATAATAATATAATAATGGAACAATGCAATAACGCCAGAAATCTAGAAATAGGCTTATTTAGTATAATTTCAATTACTTTTGATTTTGGGGGTGAAAAATAACTTTTGTTTTCGTGAGATTCACCCTTATTCTGAGAATGAATCTGAAAAGTGTTAAAACACTGTAAAATTTTTTTTTTAATAAAATTCAGTTTTATTGTCATTCCAGTCCTTGATTCTCTTCTGTGCTGTTAATGGGCACACAATGAAACGGCTGATCAGCCATGACGCCTAAATTGGTTTGAAAACAAGAATCGACTGGCGTTATTACTCCAGTTATAAATCTCACTCCCTTCCTGCCTGAATCATCTGAATGGACAGAGACACGATGAGCTGTAAAGTTTGGAGGGATGTAAAATTACAGCTACTTTATGACATCTGCTGGAAAAATCAGTAAACCTTGACCCGAGAGCCAGACCTTATTTACAGGATCGTTTGTCATACTTTCAGTCTGAGCTCTATCCCAAGATGCACTGGAGCTGAGTTTGTATATTTGTGTCTTCTTATACACATGAATACTATTGCTACTGTATTATAATATACACATAAATAATATCGGCTGCTATATCGATAGCAGGCTTTTTTTTACTCCCTAATATTGGTATCGCCCCCCAATTTTTTTTTTTTTCTAGTTTAAAAAAAAAAAAAACATTTTTGAACTAGGAACTAGGACTGGGGAGGAACTAGAACTAGAACTAGAACTAGAACTTCATTTTTGAAGTTTGAACTAGGACTGTCACTTTACGTTCGAAAATCGATTGCGCAATCGATCGGACCAACCAACACAAGTTTCCAAAACGAAAATAGGGAATCGATTTTAACGTCCTTTTTTTCTTTTCTTTTTTTCTTCTTTTACCAAAAATGTGTTTTAGGTGGACAGATCAATACAGTACACCGAACATGTAGGATGTTGGAAAATAACAATGTCTTTTTTGTTAACAAAATGCTTTTTAATATTCGCTATTACTTCAGTGCAAGTGAACAAACGCGCTGTTATTTGTTGCTTTTTGACGTGTGTGTTCAAGCAAGCCAGAAATGCGCAGATTCTGCGCAATACGATGTTTTAAATATATCAAGAGGACTCACGAGTTGCGTATTTGCGCTAAATCCGCGCAGCTTTGGCTTCACAAACTTCCCCAGCAAAGTGAGTAAACCTAGAAACACACCAAATTTGACAGCGTTACCCGCCAAAGTAAATTTTTACCCTCATTTGGCGCGTTGGCGGATGTTAATTTCAATCCCTGAATGTTGCACTCCTGTTTGTCATTGTGCACGAAACTTCACACCAATAAATCATCAGAAATATTGCTGACTTGTGCGCGTCTCAAGCGCCCTCTTTACGCTCATCCTAATGCCTGTTAGGTGTCTGTGGATTTGCCTATATTTGGTGTTGAGAATGGAAACGTCTTTAGACGTGGAAAATCGATTCAATCAACACTTATGTCTCAAAAATCGAACAGGATTTTTTCACAAAAGTGACAGCCTTAGTTTGAACTGTGACGACCATTTCAAATTGTCATCGTAGTGTCATCAGACTGACCCCGTGACCTCGTCTGATGTGTTTATATATGCGCACTGATAAGGAAACGCAGGATGGCGCTGGTGATAGTTTTGCATCAGATGGAGGAAGACAACGACTCTCTGTCTGGCAGGAAACCTCCGCTCTAGTTTCCGGTCTTTGGTGGATGACACAGACCCTGAGAGTAGATGTCAGCCGTATGAGGACACGAACGGGATGTTTCGACTGAATACAGACGCACAAAAACACCAGTGGAAATGTTTGATGTGGAAATTCAGCAGCGTCAGAGAAAATTAAATGTTTGCTCATCGTGACCTGCTGGAAATAGCCTCATGTTTATGTAAATGTGAATTCATTCGTTTTTATTAGCATATTGTGAGTAATTACTTCTACTGAAGTTTAGGATCTTCTGAGAACATCATCTATATTTGCTCTGACACTTCCGCTATTTATAGTCTGTCAATATCTTCATATTATTTTACTAATGAGCCTATTTTTACTGATTATTTTATAAAGTGAAGCCAGAGTCTTTAATCACATTGTGAAGTGAGTTTTATATTCTGTATTTTCTGTAATCGCCTCATTTTGATCGGTTTATAGCTTGTTTTCAAATGAATGAATGATGAATTATTAATAGTCAGATCATGGAAAATGGAAGTGAGTCATGATGGGTTGGTGCAATTATCCAGATGTCAACTTATGGGTGGTTTATAAATATAAAAAGCTTTTTTGTAAAGTTTGAATGCTGTCTAAGTAAACGTGGTCAATGAGAACATGTTAAAATAAGTTGTTTTAGGTCAACTTTGTGTATCATGTCAACTGTAGTGTGTGTGCGTGTGTGTGTGTGGTAAAACGTAAACAGCACTGTCATAAATATACCATTCATACTTTACCGTTCTCAAGATTTAGATCTCTCTTTTTAGTCTCTTTTTCTCACCAAAGCTGCATTTATTAGATTAAAAATACAGTAAAGTTTTTTCAAAACTTTGATCAAAGCTGAATTTTTTTTCAGCATCATTACTCCAGTTTTCAGCGTCACATGATCCTTCAGAAATCATCCTAACATGAAGATTTGCTGCTCAAGAAACATTTCTGATTATTATTATTATTAAAAAGGTCATATCTTTGTGGAAACCTTGACACAGGATTTGTTTTGGATTTTTTTTATTTTTTTTTATTAATAGTAATTTCAAAAGAACAGCATTAATTTGAAATAGAAATTTTGATGAAGTTTGAACTAGGGCTGTCAATCTTCCTCTATAATACTATTTGAATTCCATTCCTTATTTTATTTAATATTCAAATAATATTTGAATATTAAATGCTCAAATTCATCCTATTATTAATATTTACGACATTACACAGACTTATGGATCGCCAATGCCACTATAGCATGTGGTTGTTGTTACACTAATAAACATTTTACATTTACATTTTTAATCAACGTTAAAAAATGCCTGTACTGTCGCTTTTGATCAATTTAATGCTTCTGTGCTGAATTTAAGCATTAACTTACTGAACTAAATGAAATTATAAGTTAATAATGTTTTTCTATTTGCTATAAATGCAAGTTTTATTTACTTTGTTTGAGGTCTTCCTGACAGTTTCATACCGTAACTAATAAATTAAATCTTTTTTTTTTTTTTACCTGCATGTCATGTAAACAACAGAGAACCATGAGAAGGGAATGTGTTGTTAAATTAAAGTTTGTGTGTGTGTTAAAGTGCAGTAAATGGTGTCTGTTAAGTTTTCATTGTGTCCAGTTCACTGACTGTCCAGTCGTGAGAAACACTGAGCAAACACACGATCATTTAATGATCAACAGAGAGGGCAGAGAAGCAGGGAGGAGCAGCGTCTGAGATGGAGTGTGTGAAAGAGTGTGTGTGTGTGAGCGAGAACAGAGCGATTTGTGTTGTCCCGCACGCAGTGTGTGTTTGTATGATCTCTGTGTCTGCGCAGACGGCTCTGGCTTGTTAACGGTAGGATAGGGATCCGTTTCTCTCTGTTACTCTCATAGTACATCCGGACGGATGATGGATCGCTGGTGTAGACGGCGCTGTGTGTTGATCCTGAGTCTGGCACTGATATATGAGTGCTCTGTGTCTTACGGGATCTTGAAGGATCTTGTATGGTTTTGTTGGGCTGTAGACGTGCAGATGGGAGTGTTGTGTGATTATTATTATTATTTTTCTTTCTGAACAGTTACTGAACTCTGATCATCTGTGGGCTCTGGTAATGTTGCAACTTTAGATGCGGGAGTTTTACTATAGTAACAGCATTTGCATTGTGTGTGTGTGTGTGTGTGTGTGTTCTGGACACGAGACAGCTGTTGGGTAATCTGTGCGAGCGGTTTGTCTGCGGATGGTTGGCCGAAGCATGACCGTACTGTTCAGAAAGCAGGCCTCTGGGAACGTGTGTGTCTGTGTCCGTATCAGGACATCATCCATATGGAAAATCCCGTCTCATGACCCAGTCTCACAGCCTGTGTGTTAATAAAACAATAGAAAAATAGAAAACTAGATTTGTACATTTTCTGAAGAAAATGTGTTTTGAAATGGTGTTTGCCTTGACTTGATGCCCACAAAATATGAAAATTCTGGTTTACCTTTCACTACAATCTAACATATAATTTGTTCCCGTTTAAAAAAAGTTATTTTATTAAATATAATTCGCTCAAACGTATAAAAAAAGGTATTTTAATTTCGTATTTAAATTTCTTAAATATATTTAACCAAACATTGGATTCTTAAATATACAAAAAAACTGAATTATTAAATCTTAATATTTATAATAATCTATTTAAAATATGTATATATTCTTATATATAAAACAATGACATTTCAGTTATCAAATATTCAAATATATATTTGTGAATTCAGACTATTCAATGCATTCTTTTTTAGAAAGGATTTATTTTTTATTTAATTGTTTGTTTGTGTTTTACTATAGCATTATAGAGTTATATACATGTTTCTAAATGTTTTATCTACTAGATATTATTCATTATTTTATTTATTTGAGAGTTTGTGTCATTTTATTTTTTTTATCATAAGCATGTGAACACTGTTTCTAGAGTGCTCTCACTCTCAGGTCTTTTTAAATGCAAAACAGAATTTGTTTATTTTCCATCAGTATTTGTCCTCCTGGCTCCTGTTTGTTTTTATCGCTCTGTTTCTTCGCCAGTAAAACTACACCTTTCTTCCATTCCTCTTCCTTGGCATCTCGTCATTTGGCGGCTTCTGCGGTTGTCAGCTCAACCTCGTCCACGTCGGCTGCGTGTGATGTTAAACGTCTGTCATTAGCAAGTGTTTGCTGACTCCTCTCCCACCAGCCGACAGACAGCATTAGCCGATCAGATGCGTTTGCCTTTCCAGTCTTCATTGACATTTTCACTCCCCTGAAGTAGATGGAAAGTGCTTAAGTGACATTACCACACTGCTGTCTCCGCAATGCTCTCTCAAACAGAACACAATTTAAAGGAGATTTGGAGCTAGAAATTGTCCCACCATGTGAAATGGGCCAGCGGTCGATATTAAGGCTGACTGGAGATCAGCGAGAACACAGCAGAGGTAATAGGATCCATCCCTGGACCAAAACACCTCACAGGGATCCTAACCCAGTACCAGCCAATGAGAAGCGTTTGAAAGCATCCCGGTGATAGACTGATACTGTATACACCAACTTTACCTTCCTTTCTCTGACTGTGTTTTCTTTCTCTTTTTTAGCATTCTTGTTACCAAAACGCTTATTTGCTTATGTAATAGGAGAATTTTTGACTGTGAAAGAGTCTAAACATAAACACCAAAGTCTTTGAAGAGATATTTTCAGCATTTATATAATGCTGTCAATGGCTGTAGACAATAGTTTTAGTGCATCCCACGATTACTGGATTTATTACTTATCTAACGAACAGGAAATGCATTTAAAAGCAAGCAAGCAGGAGCATGAATAAAGATCAGCAGCTCATGAATATTAATTAAGTGAAATACATTACCATTTGCCAAGTTGTGTTACATGATTTGTTGAAAGGCATGTTTCAGCAAGAGTTCTAGCTATTATCGCATACCACTTACACCCATTTAACCAAGTCTCCTGCCTGGCCATATACATATAATTTTACACATAGTTTGCTATGTTTTTCCTTGCACAACAACCCCAAAATTGCATCTCTTAAAATATAATAATTATTTAGAAAGAATAATACAGTTGGATCAACAGAAACAGTGGAGAATATACAGAAAGATGGACTAAAAATGTTCTGGCAGCAAAAGTTAACATGTTAATAAGCCGTCTGGCGTGTTTATTGGAAATGCCTTTAGGCCTAGAAGTAATGATAATGGGATAACTTCAAGACCAAACCAAATATGCGACTCAATTCAACCATAACTTTAGACCAATAGGCTTTGATTGTGTCCGTAAAAAATGAGTATAATCCCCTGTATCAAGAATTAAATGTGTTCAATTTATGTCCGATTTTTTTTTTTGTGCAATTTTTGTCCTGTCGCAATCATTTTGCTTTTAAGATTGAGTCCAGTTACAAGTATTCATTAAAGCTATTTTTGAATGCACATCTCATGCTAACAGCCTAATTATCCATGACTTTCAGAAGACCAAAAAGAATATGCAATACATATATTAAAATCATCTAGTCGGTGGTTTGCCTGAACGACTGTAAAGAGTTTTGCACATGCCTAAAAGCTTTTGTGAGTCAGAGTGCTTTAAAAGTGCTTTATTTCTGTTTAATTGTGCCCTCAGGACTGACTATACGCCTCCGGATGAGCAACGACGCTTTCTAGGTGTTTCAGAAATCTTCTGCTCTGCCTGTCGATGCTTCTGGGGTTTTTTCTTGTTGTTTTGTGTTAAGGTCATGACAGTGCTGATTAGGGCTGCACGATTAATGGCAATTTACATGTAATCGCACTTAAATCGAGGTGGCTTATCTCGATTTTGAAATCACAAAGGCTGCGATTATCATTTACGTGCAGCTCGTCAGTGAAGCACGGCTCAGTAAACACTGCTCCATCTGAAAGCACTGTGAGTTTGAGTCTCTTATAACGTGCTTTTGAAAAAGCAACACGCGTCAAACATCTTTCCAAACATGAGAAGCATTTTATGACCCTCTTGTCCAACAAAAGACAACATTTAATAACATGCATTTACTCCAAACTCACTTCATAATGACAGATGAGCATAATTTGTGATGTGGCTTCTTAGACAGAATAAGGCAGTCATGTATTTATAAGTCATGTTTAATCAAAGCATTATTGTACTTCTGCGGCGGGGCATATTTATTGTGTCTGCGTGAGAGCGCCCTCTGGTGTTCAAATGAAAACTGAAAAGCTGCGCATAAAATATCGCAGCCTTTGCCAAATCGCGTGCGGTTTTATTGCGATTAATCGTGCAGCCCTAGTGCTGATCCAGCAGGAATCACGTATCGGCCTGTCGACTGTGACTGCTGTTGAAATCCACGTGTGTTTGTGCATGCAAGCGGACGTCCAATGCTCTTGAGTGTTTCACATTAATCTCCCTGTGGATTTGCTGGAAAACACCCGAACACTGAGGGTTTAAAACATCAGCTGTCGTCTTTGTTTCGCAGGCCGCTTGACTCATCTGAATTCACTCCAGGAGATGCTTAAACAGTCATTTACGGGACAGTAAATCAAGGTGGTTTCACACAATGTTGGCAGCTGGGGCAGGAAACATAGTTAAACTTTAAACAAGACCGCTGAGCCGAGTGTCGAAAGCACCTTCAGATTAATAATCACTGTACAAATGTGCATCTGTGAAATATTCTTCCTTAGTCGGTCACACATTGCACCTTGAATTACAAAATACTCCTCTGACTGTATTTAGGTAAATAACATTCATTAAGCGTGTTTACATGCACGTTCTTAACCTGATTGTGCCACTGTTTGTCTGACTGTTTGTATTGTACTGTATTTTATTTCATTTTTTATTCTAAACTGTTTTAATTATTCGTATTTCTTTTGATTATTTTAAATTTCTTTATTCTAAACTGTTTTAATTATTCCTATTTCTTTTGATTATTTTAATTTATTCTATGTAAAGCACTTGTGTGCTATATAAATAAACTTGCCTTGCCTTGCCTTGATTATGCTTAATAATAAGACAATGCATGTGGTCGTATAAAAAAAATTCTTTATCAGAGCAGGTTTATAAATGGCTTAAAGGGGACCTTTTTATGCACTTTTACATCAAAGTCTTGATTTTGTTTTTGGGCTCTGCTAGAATAGGTTTTCATGCTTTAATTTAAAATTGTTGCAGCTCCTCTCTTCCCAGTCTGTCAGTAACGCTCTGTTTAGATCCTGTCTCTATGAAGCCCCTCCTTCTGAAAAGCACTCTGTGCTCTGATTGGTCGGCTGGAGCAGTGTGTTGTGATTAGTCAAGTGCTTCGACCGTGTTTGGGAAAATGTCCCGCCCCTTAAACGCCAGTTTCAACACACGACTAACTAACTCAACCAGAATTCTGTTGGTTTATTGAAGTGCGCATGTGTGATATGTTACAGAAAACCAACCTTGCTGCTAATTTAAGTGCATCCAGACAGAGCGAGCGTTTGTGGTTCTGGAGGAGGAAATATATCGCAAACTCCATCTCTTTCTTGACCCAAGCAATTATAAAAAGTAGTGGTACAGTCAAAATACTGCTTATTTATTGAACATCATATCTCGCATAACAATTGAAATACTCATAAGTCTGATACAAGAATGATTTACTTGCGTTACCAGGCTATAGGTTTGCATGTAAACAGGTTAATCCAATTAGCTGATTTTTGGGAGTTATCCTGTGTGTGTGTGAGTGTGTGTGTGTGTGTGAGTGTGAGTGTGTGAGAAACCCCGCTGATGCAAGGATTGATCGGACCGATGTGCTGGATGCTATTTGGAAGATCATTTGCACCATGTTTGGGCCTTGAACTACATGTTCATTGTTATGTCTTGCCAAATTTAATCATATGTTCAGCTCTGTTTGACCATATGTAAATTCATTTAGCAGAATTATGTTGATTTTTCTCTCATATTTAGTGCTGAAGAGGGAATAAACAGACTCCATGTGGTGCTGGTGATGAGCAATTGCATTGATTCATTCGTCCAGACAGAATCGAGTGTCATTACCATAATTTTGCATCATCAGACCGGCACCACAGGAGAACTAAATATGTACGGAGAAACCTTGAGAATGTCAGCATTACATCAGCATTTAGTTTGTTCTGCAATCTGAGAATGTACTGACTGACTTCAAAAAATCATTCAAATCATTAAAAAAAAAAATTGAGGTCGTTTAAAAAATGTTTTATTTAAAGTCTCTTATGCTTGCTCACCCAGGCTGCATCTATTTTTTCCAAACATATAGTAAAAAGTAAATTTGCAAAAAATTAATGACAGTTAAATGCATTTGAATATATTATAAAATGTAGAATAACAATTTTTTTTAAAGAGCATTTATTTAAAATCAAAAGCTTTTGTAACATTTTAGTTAATGTTATAGTTAACATATTTACTGTCACTTTTAAACATTTTAATGCATCCTTATTAAATGAAAGGATTAATTTCTGCATAAACAGAAAAAGTTAAACGCAATGTGAATGTTAATGCATGACTGAATCACAGAAACGTTGTATGTTTTTCTGCGATATGTGCGATTTTTGGGTGCACTCTGCAATTTGTAATAAAAGTTTGACCCCTAATAAATGTTCAGTGTTTTTTAAAAATCGTTTTAAAATGATGTACGCTCACATGAGAGGAAGACTCCAGTCATAAAAGACTTTAAAACGTTTAAATTACATGGTAATGAGCCGACATCACGGGGCCCGACATCACATGACCAGCTGAATAATACTTATTGTCCGACACTTTTGCTCACTGAATAAATGAAAGAGGGCTGGCTTTGAATCGTGGCATTGATAGCCAAAACGCTTTTGCTTGATGCATGTGGCAAGTTCAAGATGACTGCCAAATAATATTCTCATATTATCAAATTGAAATATTCACAAATTCTTAAAGAGAAATGTCCCATCATTTTGTTGTCTATTAGACAGCCTAAATAAAATAGTCATGGTTGTGTTAAATGGCTCAGATGATGACACTACAGTGTATGGGAACTTCATCAGGAAGTTGTTGCGTCCGACAGTTTTATCACAGTGAGTTTTGGGAGGGCGTCAGGAAACCGAATAGACAAACACACGCAGTAACATCAACACAGATGCTGGAAGCTTCTTGCAGGAGGAAGCGGAGCAGACATTGAGTTGTTTAAGGATTATCGAACAGATGCTTTCCCGGCTGTGCAATGAAAACATGCCGTTATTCATGATAGAAATATGTTTTGATAAGACTGGCTTCAGTTGATCTGATTGGCTGAGCTGGAGAATGGGATGCTACTCTACTATAGGACTAGAAGTGCAGTATGTGCATTATAGCCTTCATATCTTCTGTTTACATTAAATAGCCAGATGAATTACTGTAATTGCCTAAAATGTGAAGTAAAGACTTTGGGGCACATTATACAATCAGTGTTGTTTTAGTATTATTACATGCTATTATAGTATTTATTAATATTTTGAAGTGGCTTTTGGTTTTATATTTTCAGTTTAGTCATTTGTTTTAAAAACTTAAGAAGTTTTTGTTTTTAGTCATTTTTTTATGTTTTTTAAAAACTTCAATGTGTATTTTTTTTTTATATTTATATTTAGCTTTAACTTAATTAACTAAAATAATTAATTTTATTACTTCAACTAATTTATTCAGTTAGCTGCCTGGTTGTTGTTGTTATTTATTATTACTTTATTTTAGCGATCAAACTAGCATTGGTTTTTGTTAACAGTAACAACCCTGCCCACAATTCAAAGTGAAAGTGTCTTTTGGATTGATTCTGTGTTTTATATCCTTAATCCCAGTAATGCTGAAACAGCTTTGATACTGTCATAAGTGGTCAAACATCATAAATCCTTGAGCTTTTCAATCCGCTCTAACTGTTATTAAATTATATTTGTACAGAGCTGTAATATTTTAACAGATTAGGTAGGCTGGTTTATCGTTAATTCAGACAGACGGACATGATTAGACTAGTTATTGTCTGCCAAATATGTTCTTTTTGATTATGCAAGCAAATGAACAGAAATCCTCACGAGTTGAGGTGTCATTCATGCTCATGATGAGGGCATTAACATGAACAGGTTTGATTCAATTACACCCATCCAGCACAGCTCTGAAATCTTTATTAATCAAACAATAACCTACATGACCTCGAACCGGCTTCATTTGCCCATTACTGTCACAAGTGTATTTGTTGTACTGTGATTGACAGATGTGCCGACCAATTAGAAACCCAGAGCTATAATCTGTGCTAATCCAGTGTGTGTGTGTGTGTGTGTGTGTGTGTGTGTGTGTTCTGCTTAGTTTCTGTTCAGTTTGATTTTGTTGCCAGTGTCCTATGTGTCATTTTGTTTGTCATTTTTTAACTAATGCTGCATTTCTTTTTTCCCCTGTTTGTCTTTTTTGTCCTTTCCCATGCCGTCTTTCTGTCTGCTGCCAACGTGTCCCAACGCACAAAATCTCACCAACACCAAAACCAACACTGCCTGGCGGACCCTTGATGTGTGTGTGTGTGTGTGTGTGTGTGTGTGTGTGTGTCTGTCTGTGTGTTCAGCATCATGCAGAGAGCAGAGAGAACCCTGTCACCGCAGGTAAGAAGCTGACATTCACCTGTGTGTGTGTGAGTGTGTGTGTTTGTGTGTGTGTGTGTGTGTGTGTGTGTGTGTGTGTGTGTGTGTGTTTTTGTGTTTGTGTGTGTGTGTGTGGTTAAGGTAAACCCTACATTATGGGGATAAACAAAGATGGCCATATCTGAAATCCTCGTGGGAAAATTTTTTGGTCCTCATGAGTAAAACAGCTTATAAATCATACAAAACAAGGTTTTTTGAAAATGTGTGTGTGTATATATATATATTTTTTTGTGTGTGTGAGAGAGAGTGTGTTAAAAAAAATTGGTAGAATGATTGGAAATAAAGAAATCATTTAAAAAATAATTTAAAATTGATGTAGCATTTATTATACAAAATTTCATCATGTACCATGCAATTTTATTATATATACATATATAGATGTAATTTTATGTTTAAATAGTATTTATTTATTTATGTCAAATAATTTAGTAGTATGTCATTCTAAACAAATTCTCTGTATATGTGTGTGTGTGTGTGTATATATATATACCGGCTATATATAATATATATATATATAATTCTATTAAAAGCACTTGCAGTAAGATGTTATTTCCTTTATCAGTTTATGTCTGATTCCAGCAGAAAGAGCACAAATAATATTATCAGTTCTCAGGAAATTCAGAATGGCTCTGATGGGCAGCGAACATGCTAATGCTCTGATTAATTCAAACATGTTCAGATGTATATTAGAGTCAAACTGGTTCTTGTATTTATGCATGTTATGCAAATCCACAGATATCCGAAAGTAAACTCCTTTGGATGTGTCAAAGAACAGTAGAAATGTAGAAATGAGAGTTTATTTGGATCAGATAATATAGATCAAGATGACTTATAAGATGTCTTAAATGTTATTTTTCTTACATGGATGTTTGGTTAATTGGCTCATTAGTAATTAGTTTCACAGTTTCAGTGATGATGGTAAAATATTCAGATTTAATCTCAAACAAGCATCTCTAATGAATGATTAGCATAAAATGATTCAGCTTTGTCGGTTCAGCTTCTCTTTAATCACATTAAGGTGTGTGTGTGTGTGTGTGTGTGTGTGTGTGTGTGTGTGTGTGTGTGTGTGTGTGTGTGTGTGTGCTCATGTTTATATTACATTGTGGGGAGGACCAAATGTCCCCACAAGTATAGTAAAACCTGAGATCACCTACATTGTGGGGACCAGCCAGCGGTCCCCATGAGGAAAACAGCGTATAAATCACACTAAGTAATGTTTTTTAAAAATGTAAAAATGCAGAATGTCTCCTGTGATGGGTAGGTTTAGGGATAGGGGCAGTGTAAGGGGACAGAATATATAGTTTGTACAGTAAAAAAAACATTACGCCTATGGAGAGTCCTCATAAAGATAGCGAACCAGACGTGTGTGTGTGTGTGCTATGTATGTATTCACAAGAAGCTTGTGTTATTTCCCCTTACACATTTTGCACTGCGTCATTGGATCATTCTTATGCAAATTTTGATTTATGCATTTAAATTTCTCATCTGAAGACGTGCACAAACACAATAGTGATTACTGTGATTACTAATTACTGATTTACGTCAATCTTGTTGCAGTGAGAAAATTAATAATAGTATTACAGAGAGTTTCAGCACAATACCATGTCATAATTTTGCTTGTTTTTATCTCGTGCATTGGCCACTAGAGGGAGCGCTGTACAACAAAATGTGCATCTCGGAGTCAGACAGACAGACAGAAAAAGAAAAAAAAGGCTTTTTGGTGTATCCAACTCAAAGCGATTTCATTTCTTATGTCATTTGAAATCAAAAGAATCACAGTGTTTAAATCCAATTAAGGCAAGATGCCTTAAGTATAGAATAAAAAAAATAACTCCTAGATTTCACAATACTTCCCCAAGTTTCAAACATTTTTGTACTAGTTTTCTGAAATGCAAATGCAGCATTATCTAATTAAATATGCAGTCATTTGCATACATTTCCAGAACAGAACGCTGAACATTGGGTGAAGCCAGGATTTATTTTGTTGATATATTACAGTTTAAGGTTTTTCACTTTTTATCACTCCGTAAATCTGAAAATATTTTCAACAGCCAGAAAAAAAAAGTCACCCTGTTTTTAGGAATAAAATCAGGCAAATGATTTATGTACTGTCACAATTATCCTAATTTATAGACCAGCAAAACTACTTTTTTTCTCCGAACTCCATGAACTGCTAACATTAGCTCATCGTCTCAAGTAATCTTGCTCTTGCATCCACGTCGACACTCCCTGTTCTAATACTACTCAATTAAATACTGTTTTGGACGGCTTTGCTCTCCGTAGTCACAGTGCTGTAGTTTCTGTGTGTATTCGACTGTTTGCACTATATGCGATATGCAACTGCAATCACTCATGTCTTGGCAAATGTCTACTGTCCATTTAACTGATTATGTTTGAAATTACTTCCTTACTGTTATTGTGAAGCGTCCTCGAGCTTGGGAAATGCGCTATACAAATGAAACACATTATTATTTTAAATGAAATCTACAGACTTCTAAAAAGATAGTGTATTAAACACTCAAAATGTTGTTGTTTTTTGGTAACACTTTACAATAAGGTTCATCATTAGTTAACTACCTTAGTTAACATGAACTAAGAATGAACAATACTTCTGCAGCATTTATTAATCTTAGTTCATATTAATTTCAACATTTATTAATACATTATTAAAATCAAAGGTTGTATTTGTTAACATTAGTTAATGAATGAACTAACATGAACAAACAATAAACAGTTGTATTTTTACTAACTAACGTTAACATATGAACTAATACAGTAACAAATGTATTGATCATTGTTAGTTCATGTTAGTTAACACATTAACTAATGTTAACTAATGAACCTTATTGTAAAGTGTTACCATTTTTTTTTTCCAGTAGACTG
The DNA here is from genome assembly GCA_031834385.1 of Semotilus atromaculatus. Classification (NCBI taxonomy): domain Eukaryota; kingdom Metazoa; phylum Chordata; class Actinopteri; order Cypriniformes; family Leuciscidae; genus Semotilus; species Semotilus atromaculatus. The sequence goes on from JAULUF010000009.1 coordinate 54,497,746, forward strand.
AAAAAATAAACATGTAATGAAAAGCCAAATAGCCCAAAATCTCAAGATTGACCAGTGCATAAACAAATTGTATTGCCTGAACACCAGATTTTACTAGATCAATCCTAAAAAATGGTGTGTAGTGTGAAAAGCAGCCACTGATTCAGTGTTCAGTTGTTTTATAAAGTCATCTTCTGTCCCTGTTATTTGTCCACAGCTGCCTTAATGCCCGTTGATGACGCGGCGCTTCTGACCCCGGGAAGGATGAGTCAGCGTGGGAAGGAGGCGGGGCTTCACACGCCCAGTAAAGACCTGCTCACAAGCCCCTCCCTCAGCCCGGGCGTCAGCTACACACACGGTAAGAGAACACACACACACACACACACCACAGCTGCGGACATGTGGACTTCCCCCAGAAGTCTCTATGGGCTGACGACTCAGTTTGGCCGAAACGTTTTAAAGGTCGCATCTGCATGAAAGTGGAAATCTGATCCCAGACCAGTTCAGTTTACAGGTTACATTTCCCTGGTTACATCAGCTGTAAAGTGGTTTGAGAGGTAAAAAATCACTTTATTGTCATTACAACATGAAGTGTACAGGTGGTGTAGTATGGATAACACGTATAGGATATATGCACAATAGACACGTGTACAGTAGCAGACATCTAGTTAAAGTAATTATCACAGTACTAATATTCATTACAAAGAAGGTATTACATTGTTCTAAAAGGTTTTGAAAACAACAGTAGATCATGCATAATGGGACCAGAAGCACCAGCAAAGTCATTTCTGATTTCAGTCTTTACTTTAACACTTTGTTGACTTTAACAGACCAGTTTTTGCCTGTCGAGTGTTGGTTTTCACCACTAGAGGCTGCTGAAGTGTCACCAACACACAAGGATATGTGCAGCCCTCTATTGTTTAGTTTCTAATTAACACAGTTCCTAAAGTTGTGTAAATCAAATCAAGCAGTCAAGGAATGGTGAAATTACAATTTGGAAAATGTCACTGAAATGTTTTGTAGTGAGTTTTTCTCGTTACACTTATTAAGATATCACTCTGAGCAATTACTTAATTGACAACAGTTTGAATGAGGAAAGCAATATTTTTTTGTCATAGTATCCCTTCAATTGTTATGGGGATTAGTAAGCCAACATTATTATATCAAATATTAATTGTTGAATAATAATAATAGCCATTACAAACTTTGTATTTAATATATATTATTAAATAAGTTGTAAGTAGTATTTTGGATATTTTATATCTGTAATTTGAGTTTTACAACAGTTTTTTTCCGTTATACTTAAAGTTGCTATAGTCGTTGCATGTGCTGCACTTTATTTGTACCATTTTGTTTTATTAGTATATTTTTATATATCTATTTATACTTAAGATAATAAAAATATGTTGTTTGACTAATGAGATCTCTTGATTGTAGTCCTTGAAAACCAAAAAAATAGTGCAAAAGGTGCTTGACCCTGACAGTCCTGTGGGGTCAAAGTTCAAGCTCACTGTGATGTTATGTGGAGTGTCCATGTGATCGCCATAATCCCTGTGTCATTTACAGCTACACACACACACACACATACTCCAGTCTCACATCTGTACAGCGCCGTTATTACTGTTTTCAGAGGATTTGGCTTTTATAATGATGATTTTAATCTGATTAAATGCACCGCGTTCCTGTTGTGGTCCCTGATTCAAGCACTCACATTTGGAGCGTCATATGCGTGGCATGACAGTTGTTTTTCATGTTTCTGGAAGGCTTGACGCTGACACACACACACACACCATCACATCTGCACAAAACCTTTCAGTGCCTTCGAACCCTCTCGCATCATGTCCGGTCTCCATAGCAACAGCAATTGCACCTCGCCATTCTTTTGAAAGCCCATTCAGCCTTTATACTCTCGGATGAATCACGGCAGTTTGGGTGTGTTCTGATGATTACAGATGTATAATAGAAAGTTTCATTGTGAGTTCATCTTGCAGATGTGGGCCGCGTTTCACTCAATTATTCAGCGCCGCCGTCACCAGCAACCCGAGACGAGACGCGGCTTTCTCCCGGTGAGAACGCACCCGGAATAGCATCAGTACACCAACTGAGATGCGCACAAATCCTCTTTAATGGCCTTCTTGCTCTGTTTGAGACAAGAGCGTGTGTGCTTGGCCTGGATTTATTGGATTACAGCCCATCAGTAAATAGGGTTAATATGCACACACACAGCATGCAGCTCAGCCAATCAGAAGTTGCTTTTCCTAGATGTTCCGTCACCGTGTCCAATCAGACGCAGGGTAATTTGCATATGGGAGGTCAGGTGTGAGCACGCTTTTCACATTTCGTCTTCTGTCTGGGAATATTATGGCAGTTCTGTGGACCAATGAATGTTTGATCGTCAATGGAGAGGGTTGGACGTAAAACTTTTTTGTATGAATGACTTGTATATTAATCTTCCTGCACACAAGGCAAGTACTTAACTAGTGCTAGAATGCTTAGTTAGAGTATGCTTAGTATAATTATTTCATGTTATTTGTTTGTATTGTTATAGTCTCCTTCGCCTGCAATGGTACCTGGTGAGAACAGAATTCAAGTTTTAGTGTACATTAGTAAATCTACTCATTAAAATGTCATAATGTGATTTTGTGGTGGAGTATTTCAACTTGAAGATGAGCGATGAGATTGGTTTCTTGAGGATACTAGTTGTCTGGACAGTTTGTTTAGTAGAATTAAATGTTGTCTGACTCATAACGCTTATTTGTTAGGCTGGTAATCCAGGCTCATAGCCGGATTGCATAAGGCTTCCAGTGGCTTTAGCACCATTAGTGCATTGACCAGGTCTCAAACACATGCTGTCGGAAAGCATCATATTTGTTATACATCGTTTTTGATATATACATCGTATATCTGAGCTTCTTTGTCTAGGTTGTCGTGAGGTGCATCCTGGGATGCTCTGTCTTTAAACAATACTGAAGTTCAAATATGCTGTGCACTCGTTGGCTGCAATTTTTGTTTTTTTTGTTTAATTTACAATTTATATATTCTCTATTTTTTTAGGGATGCACAATACATCCGCTCTAGTGGTTATAAGCTGATTTTACAGTGTTTTTTAATGCATCACTATTAGTCAATATTGCATATATCAGCTGATATTAGATAATTGTGTTTGCTTTTTTCCCCCCGATTTATACATTTAGATTACTTTGCCATCATCTAAGGATCGCGTAAACTATAGTCAACCACTAGTTACAGCCACAAGCACAGTTATACGATTCTCTGAATCATCTTTGTGAATAGCACAGTGGTCTGAATCATTAACCGCTCGGCTGCTGACACTAATACGCTAGTTCAGTTTAACCTGCCGAGTTACTCATTTAGTTGAGTGGGAAAGAGTTTAAACCGTAACTGTTTTTCTTGCGGAGATCAGTTTCACATGAGGAAATCCCACACCTGCTCAGGTTACTACAAAAACTCTCTCACACACTGACTGTTGCCGGGAAGGAAGCACAGTTAACACACACTACTGAGAAAACTAATTGAGCTCTATGAATGTAGCACAAAATAAGATACAAAGGGTTTAAGAATTAAAGGAACAGACTGCACTTGAGTACAAATCAGGTGGCTTTTTATGGAAAAGATTAACATGGTGTTGACCTCTGGTGTTTTTCCACATAGTTTACTATATGTGTGTGTGGGTCAGATGGTCTGACATCCCCCTCCACCGTGGATAAACAGATCCTCGTCCCCAGAGGAATGTCTCCAGATCTATGACTGCCGTCATCAGCTTACGGCTCAGAGCTAAAGTGGGCATGTTTTCACCAATCTTTGGCTAAAGGGACATCGCCTGCCATGTTTGATTGTGCTCGGTAGCTTTACGGATTACCAGCAGAGATACCTGCTGAAATTAGCCTGCCATATCACTGAATTCAGAGACACAATCAGCCCGTAAAGACTCTCCTGATGGGCACAAGACCAAATTACTAGAGTGCAGTAAACAGTTAAACAGCCAAAATCCTGAATCCGATGGATGCATGGATAGATAGATCTGTAGATACATGGATGGATAGATAGATGGATGGATATATATATATATATATATATATGTAGATACATAGACAGATAGATGGATAGATAGATCTGTAGATACATGGATGGATGGATAGATAGACAGACAGGTTGGTAAATAGACTGGTTGGTCAGTAGAGAGAGAGAAAGAGTTCTTGGGTTGTTAAATGCTGCTCAAATGAAGCATAACTTCCATTCAGCGCAGGATAATGAGCAATAGGCTTTGAATTATACATCCACCAGAGCATCTTAATTAGTTATGTTAATCAGGGCATCATTCACAGCCATCCTGCTGTCTCATCCGTTTGGTGCTCCTGGTTCTTTTTGGTGAGACTGTTGCCTAGCAACTTCAGAGTGACATCAGCAAGACTCTGGGAGGAATGCTCTGATTGGTTAAGATGCCCAGTGTGAATTATGATTGGATGAATCTGGAGTGTTTAAAAGCCTCTTGAACTGCTTTATCCTTTACTTTTGATTAATCTGGAGCTCTTCTCCAGTTCACTGACCAAAAACAGGCTGAATTTACACAAGCTGTACCGAGAAATAGGCAGAGCTTCACCAACTCAAGTTTCTTGTTGACATTTCACTCCAAGCAAACAGCTTCTAAATTGACTTGAAGAAAATCAAATTTCCCCCCCTTTGGATCCTAGTGTGACTAGGATTGTTTATGTCATAGTTCAGCGATTCAAACTAATTCCCTGTACTTGGGCATCTTATGTAGATTTTATGCATATGTATATTTAATTAGTGGTGCTTGCTCATGTAGAGCTTAGGTTAGTGATTTGAAAAGCACCGAGCTTTAAGTATTAAATTTCACCATGTGATGTTTCTTATTGTCCGTCAATGATGCTTGATTGTAAAAGTTAGCATTGTAACCTATGGTAAGACTATGGTTGATTTGGCTCTGTAACATTGTTTTAGTACAGTATAAAACCTCTGAGTTTTATGAAAGATGGATGTATATGCGGCTGTATCTTCGCCGTATGAGATTTGGCGGTTCGTAGTGTGATCAGGTTAGATGTGTGTGTGCGTCCGGAGATGGCGACGGCTTGATTCTGTTTTCACCAGCACTGTCAGCGGAGACTGTCTGAGAAGGAGGCGTGAATGTGTTTTAGATGTTCAGCTACAGTGTCCTTCATTAGGCATTCTCTCTGAGCGAGCCGCAATACTGGATCTCTGGAAGAAGAGTCAGTCACAAAAATGTAGAAACATGCAATGATTCAGTCATAAAGTGAATCTGACAAAGGCTTATTAATATGTTTTAAGAACAAGTCATATTTCAAATTATATTTTGCATACATGTATATACTGCATGTGCTTTTGCATTTAGCTTAAGCACATCAAGCACAATTTTCATTTCCATAATGCGTACAAATCTCTTTCTTAATACTATAATCGGAAATATATTATTTAAATGGAAAAGTATTATGAGAGTTTTATAGTATTGTTGTCATCTAACTTACGCTGATTTAAATAAAATATCACGGTGTAATTGGAAAAAAAGAATGAAAAAAAAGTAAATTTTGCTGAAAGAATGCAAGAAAGATCAGTTTTTCCTTTCCTATATATATATACACGTGTGTGTGTGTGTGTGTGTTTGTGTGTGTGTGTGTGTGTGTGTGTGTATGTATATGGAATGCAAAAAAAAAAAAGTTGTCCGGATGCAAAATATATAAAATAAAAAACTATCCATCCATCCCTGTACCCATCCATCCCTTTTTCCATCCCTGTACCCATCCATCCCTGTATCCATCCACCCATCCATCCCTTTATCCATCCCTGTACCCATCCATCCCTTTATCCATCCCTGTACCCATCCATCCCTGTATCCATCCACCCATCCATCCCTTTATCCATCCCTGTACCCATCCATCCCTGTATCCATCCACCCATCCATCCCTTTATCCATCCCTGTACCCATCCATCCCTTTATCCATCCCTGTACCCATCCATCCCTGTATCCATCCACCCATCCATCCCTGTATCCATCCACCCATCCATCCCTTTATCCATCCATCCCTTTTTCCACCCATCCATCCATCTATCCATCCATCCCTGTATCCATCCATCCATCTATCCATCCATCCCTTTATCCATCCGTCCATCCCTTTATCCATCCGTCCCTGTATCCATCCACCCATCCATCCCTGTATCCATTCCTGTATCCACCAATCCCTTTATCTATCCATCCATCCATCCCTGTTTTTGTCAGATTTACCACATACATCATGCAGTCAGATCAGATTGAAACTGAAAAGTAAAAGAAAGAGGTACAGATCTAGTGACGGAACAGCTCTAAGCTTTTTTTTTCTCCACTGATTGTCATTGCCGTCCAAGAATCTGAGACGGGGCTCTTTCTCTCTCTCTCACACACACACAGACGCTCTAGAGAGAGAGGGAGGGAGGGCTGCAGTGAGTAACGCTGAGAGAGAGAGCCTGTGTGTTTTCAGAGCGCAGTTGGTCAGCTGTAGTACTAGCAGCAGTGGAGTATGTCTGAGCGTGTGTACGTGTGTTTGTGGTGACTGCCGAATTACACAGCTGCCCCTCAGCCTCGTCCTCCTCAGGGTGAGGCCGTCCTACGCCCGCCCTCATGATGAAGCAAGAAGGGATTCTGGGCCGCCGCCGGTTCTCCACCTGTGGAGGAACCATCTCAGGCCGCCCGCCCCATCCAGACGGACGCAAACTCATTCGCAACGCCTCGTTTGGGGGGTACAACGAGCTTTCTGTCTGCTTGCCAGGTGGGTCTCATCAACATCAGTGTGAATCAGGAAACTTTTTCATGTTTTATTTCTCTAGCAGATAGTTTCGATCACGTTCCTCTGCATTAGTGCCAGGATTGGTTACAGTGTGAACCCATGAGTGTAGCCAAAGTCTGTTAAGTTTTATAGTTTTGGCAACTTGCTGTCGACTGAATGTGTGCGTTTGACTCTTGACTGCCCTCCAAATTAAAGTGCATCTATTAACGTGACCGCACGTTAGCATTTGTTACTCATTGCATCGCTATCCTTCAAGTGTGTGACGCACCATTTCAGCCTTCAATAACACCTCCTGCTATTTAATGCACATTTTTCAGTAGTCAATACTATATCGACATTATAACGATTTGGTTTCCATTTAACGTCTTTACTCCGGTTTTAATTTTTAAAGAAGAATTTATCCTAACTATGATCTCAACAAAATGCCAAACAAATATTTCACTGGTTTTGTTTGATATTTTGTTGAGTAAATTAGGATAAATTACTATTTACTCGTTTAAAGAACTGAATTTAAACATTGTAATAATTTTGTTAATTAATTGTATTGATTTAAGCCTCACGATTAAGTAATATACATTTGACTGGTACATGGTTCTGCTTATTTCCAGTTCCAGTGAAGAACTTGTCCGAGCAATTCAACCAGTCTGAATTAGACTCACTGATAAATTTGAGACTTAACTTTATTTATATTATTTTACTTCTGCATTCTGTCTACATTGGCTGAATATTAATGTCCAAGAACTGAATCGTTCTGTTTCAGTGTTTTTTTCTTTTCTTTATTATTAAAATAAGCCAAGCTGGTTCTGAATAAAAGCCAGTTCCCAGTTGCCAACCATATAGTTCTCAGAAACCTCATTTGATGGTTTGCATTAGGGTTGGAAAGGGAATAGCATAAATAAGGACTGTTTTTGTTTTTTCGTCTGCTCAAGGTCAGCAGAACGCAGATGTTTCTGCCACAGCTATTGAGTAGTTTCAGATCTCATAGTTAATTTGACTCATGTCACTGCGGCCTCCGCTCCATTTATCCCTCATGATTATGACTTTAAGAAAAGAGGGATGCATTAAATGCTCCTATTTACGCTCATTTATCTGCTGGCAGATGCTAGTCTTCATTGAGCATGCTTCAGAGATGGTGTTTTTATTTTAATACTCACATTTGTACGCTTACCCGGCATTTTCATTATTGTTATTCTTGTTATTTTTAGCGTTTTAATGGAGTCCATTGAGCAGAGATTAGCTAATGGATCCAGAGTGTATTGCATTTGCACAAATCTTGTCTGCGCGTCACGTTCACCTGTGTGAAAATAGCAGAGTTCGCTAAAAGGGTAATGGCTTTGATTTAATACTGAATCACTCAAATCCGGATTGATGGATCATTATAGTGGATAAAGATGCAGAGCTCAGCAGTGGCTGCCCACTTTCTTTCACGAGTATTTTTTGTATATTCATTTTCTTATTAATTTTCTCCATAAGCATAACTAAACTGGCCGGCTCAGAAATGAATCATATTTCTTTCAAAGTAAAATGTATTTGCAGAATGAATGAACTTCTCATCCCATAAGGATTTATGTTCAAACAGTGGCATTTTCTTGGGTTTTTTATTGTGTTAATAAAATCTGCACACAAAAAAATATATAATTTATGTATTTGAATTGCATGTAAACATATTTCCAGGCTAACAAGCTCATAAACCTAATTGATTGGATGGTGAAAAGTGTCATTGGTGATCAGCTGACAAGGAAAGTTGTTTAAGAGGTGGAGCAAGTGATTATATGTTGATGAAAGGTTATGTTTCATTTTTTAAATTCGATGCCATGCCTTTTCTTAGCCTACATAACCCTTGAACTCATAACAAACACAATTTTAATGAAGGTGAATTAAGTCTTAACATGAGAGCGCTTGGTTTGTCTTTTAAAGGTTTTTTGCTTTATCATCTAAAATCATTTTGAATAGTATTTTTACTTCCGGAACAAGTTGAGCTTTATTATCCCACAGATCAATTTTTCTCCCCTCCGCCCCGAACGAGACAAATGAATCTCGCTCTGAGGATCATCTGCACTTTACTGTATGAGGTGCCAGATTAGCACAGATGTGTGATTAATAATAGATGGCGTGCACAAAAACACAGGTGCGTTTCCCCGTCTTGGCACCTGTGTGCTGACCGGATGACTCGCAATAACACTCCGTTTGTCATTGTGCTGTGTTGTTTTGCGTTATACTTCATTAAAATGACGTATGGCACGTTGCTCGTATGAAGTGTTATAGGGAATAGTTCGTCTCTGTCTCTAGACGATGCTCTCTGCCCTTCAGATGGACGATCGGGGTGGAATTACACCCTTCGCTGCGGGTTTGCTGTAGTCAAGGACGCTGCAGGACTGTGGAAATATCAGACACGTCTCTGTCTCACAGCAGAGAAATGCAAATACACAAGTAGACCATTAATGCACTATGCTTATTAGGGTCATATAATCCCCTTTTACATCAAAGTCTTGATTTTGTTTGTGGGCTCTGCTAGAAAAGGTTTTCAGGCTTGCATGTTCAAAAACACCTTATTTTTTACACATTTGACATTGTTGCAGACACATATATATATATATATATATATATATATATATATATATATATATGTATGTATGTATGTAGAAAAACCACATTCGACGGCTACAGACACTTTGATGAATCTTGAAACGATCAACATTTTAGAGGCTGTCATCAATTTTTCAAGATGCCACAACATTGCACAGCCTTTGGTTGTAAAAACTTCCAAGATTTAAAGCGGCTAATAGAAACAGCCGCTAATGAGGCATCTATGTGTATATACATATATATATATATATATATATATATATATATATATATATATATATATATATATAGGGTTGCAGTGCCTTTCTTCCCAGTCTGTCAGTAACGCTCTGTTTAGTTCCTGTCTTTATGAAGCCCCTCCTTCTGGAAAGCATAATGTGCTTTGATTGGTCGGCTGGAGTAGTATCTTGTGATTGGTCAAGCGTTTTGAGCATGTTTTGGAAATGTCACCTGAGTTTCAACACTTTACTAACTCAACCAGGCCCCGCCCCTTTATTTAGCATATGCATTGGCGGGAATTATTTAAATGAGGAATATTGTGACGTGTTTGTTCCCGGATGAAAACTCAAGACTACAATGGAGGCGTTTCAGGGAGTTCAGAAACACTGACACGGATATAGAGAATAACGAAATTTTTCGTGCTCAAACATCAACATTACACACTAAAGAGAGTTGAACACGTGCATTTAAACAATCATACATGTCATCGCAAAATTCAAGCTTCGTGTTGGGGTTAATTTTGTGTACATTACTCAAATAAAAGAGTTGTTTAGCCATAGCATAACTTTTTTTTGTTTCTGTCTTGCAGTTATATTGTGCATTTGCAGAGGCATGTCTAACTGTAGGCACGCGTGTTGAATGTTTGATAAGTAGGTGAGCCTGCAGTGCTGTCTGACAAGAATCTCTCAGTGGTTTTTTGTCCACGGCAATATTTAGTTTTAAATGTATTTTCTATGTATATCCAGTCCAAGCTATAGCTCCCTCTCTCTGGCTCAGTTCTGGCTAATGATCAGAGCTGTCTGTGAGCTCCTGCTTTATGTGTGGATTATTACTCGCACGGCGTCATGGCTTATTAAACAAAGACACACACAGATGTCTCCTCTCCCTCTTCGTGGAGTGAGCTGTCATCATCCTGTGTTCCTGTAGCTCCGTGGTAAATGTCTGCGTTATCCCAGATAATATTTACAGATGATCTCGACTCATTGTTAAAATGTGAAATCTGAACCTTAAAATCCCAGTTTAATATGCAGAGAAAACTAAGACATAAAAGATTAATGTAAGACGTGTGTGTGTGTGTACTTGCTGCGGTATTATATTACATTACATCAGATTTCACTTATCACATGTAGATAGTAAGAGAAGATGACTGACAGGATGATGTCGGAGCATTTTGTGCGCATTTGATTCGTTCCAACAGCTGATTCATTCATGAATTCACTTTATGAATGGGCCATTGAATCATTGGCTCACCCGATTGATTCGCTCAAAACGCGGATTCATTCAGAAACGAAACTCTGCTGTGTGTTACTCGGAGACGCACAACAGTTCTGCTCTGGCTTGTTGCTAGTAATATTTTAGTTGGCAAAGTCGAGCATGAACAGACAATATTGGGTCTAAAATATAACACAATTTTAACTTCTTGTTGACTGAACTGTTGCATGAAATCAATATCTCATTTGCATTCATGGTTTTCGGGACATAAACAGCACTGCGTGTGATATTGCTTAACTAGACATCATATGATATAAATAAACGACTAAAACTCATACAGGGGCATTTCTTGAATTTTATGCATTCTATAGTGTATATATACGTCATTATATTGAGCTGTCAATATTATTGTTTTACAATAATGAATAATTAGACGACTACAACAAAACATTTGAATGTTTTAGGAATCATTATTGCTTTCATTTTTATTAAATATTGATAATGCAAGTTGTTAGGGTTTTTTGTGTCTGAAAGGAAAAATGAAACATTAGTAATCAGTTCTGCATGTCTGAAAAAAATCTGTTTTGGTTAAAAACTATTTTGTTCACTCTTTTCCTTAGACTCCTCTTCTAAGTGCATTTTCTGCATTTAAATGCAATGTAAATTTTATCTAAACTGATAACACACTCATTTTAAGGCCACGTATGCTTATTGTTGATGTTTTTAAGGACAGACTTGAGGTCACAGACCAGATATCAGAGAGAGAGAGAGAGAGACGTGTGTGTGTGCGTGTGTGTGTGTGTGTGCGTGTGCGCGGCTAATATCATGCATCACATGACGTATTCAATACTTAATTTCCCAGCTGTCCCATCAGAATATTGAGCACAAGAGGAACTATTACATCTGATCTGAGAGCTGCTCGTCTTTAGTCTTTACTTCTGCCCACTTTAATCAATAGGGTAGCAGTGAGAAGACCGGAAAAGATGGCATGGGAACAGATTGAAGAAAGTGCCGTCAGATTGTGAAGTAAATCTGAGCCTGTTGTTGAATGAAACGCGTGGTTAATGCAGATTTATGCGGCAGCAGAATAGGTAACTAATGCTAACAGACGAGTTATGCTGATGCTCTCATCCGGTTGAGGACATGTGGGTTTTTCTGCGTATGATTAACATGTTTAAGAGCTCTTGGAGTGTAGTGTTTTCTGAGATGAACACAATGCTTCAATCAACAATAGAGACAAAAGACCCGTTTAACGTGATCGATGGGTCGTCATTTACATCTATCGCGGTTCGGTTGGTCCAAAAACATCAGGAGTGCATCTTTGCTCTCGGCTTGAAAATCGTCCCGTTCTGTCAGTAAAATGCACAAGTGTGTGACTCTTATAGCGCGAAAGAGTTGTCTGCTGTTGTGCCTTTGTGATTAAACTGTAAAAAGTTTTCAGCAGTTGTTTCTTTGAGATAATCTAAACGATTAAGTTGATCAAATTAACTATTTAGCAGATGCACTGAAAAGAGGGGGCAATTTTCTCTCAGAAATTGCTAGTACATTTCACTAATAATTGCAAAATATTGTCAAGTGACAATTTGTAAAACACTCCAATTTTGTTTTATTTACAACTTTGAAAAGTTTTGTTTTTATTTTATATAAGTGTTTTAGTGCGTATACGCATTTAAATTGTTATATTCTTTATCTTCAGGGGAAACGTTTTTGGTCACACTTTAGTTCAGGGTCTAATTCTCATTATTAACTATGAATTTTCCCTCAATAAACTCCTAATTACTGCTTGTTAATAGTTAGTAAGGCAGTTGTTAAGTTTAGGTATTGGCCAGTGATTATATTGGATTATATTAAGGGATGTAGAATATGGTCGTGCAGAATAAGTCATTAATATGTGCTTTATTAGTACTAATAAACAGCTAATATCCTAGTTATATGAATGCTAATAATAAGCATAAAGTGTTAAAAAAAATGTAAGTGCTCTCTTGTCTGAGAATATCTTTAAATAATAATTGTGTGTGTGTGGTCTACCCAATCTTACTGTGTCAATAGAAAATATGCTTTTTTATTAATCTTTTCTATAAGGTCTTCAATCATAACTTGAATTAACTTGCCAACTTTTTTTATTACACTCCCAGCCAACAATGACTGTCAAATAGAGATGTTATTTAAAATGACAGTTGTGCTATTCATGCCTAAGAAACTAACTAGTCTTGACAGTGACATTGACAGATCGTCCTCGGCCTTATCTAATGAAACTCTTGAAGTGTTTTACTTATGATGAAGTGTTATTCTTTCTCAGGGCCTTAGATACGGGACACGTCCATCACCATCAAAACACACCAGCGTTATTATCGTTAACAAACTAAAATCATTAAAAAAAACAAAAAACATTTTTGTTACATATGTGATTTATTTTGCTGAATAATATTTATACATGTATACATTTACACATTAAAACTAGGGCTGTCAAATGATTAATCGCGATTAATCGCATCCAAAATAAAAGTGTGTGTTTACATAATAAATGTGTGTGTACTGTGTATAATTATTTTATATATATACATACACATGCTTGTATATATTTAAGAAATATTTGCATGTATATACTATATATAGATTTATATATAATTTATATTATATATAAATATTTTATATATGAATAACACATTTTTCTTAAATATATAAATGCACGTGTGTGTACTTATATATATAAAATAATTATACACAGTACACACACACACATTTATTATGTAAACACACACTTTTATTTTGGATGCGATTAATCGTGATTAATAATTTGACAGCCCTAATTCCTGCTACACCTGTTATTTTCAGGTGATGTTTAAGAGCCGTTTGTGCCGTTCAGAGATCAGATGAAGTAGCATGTTTGCATGAATGTGTGTGTTCAGGTAATTCCCTACATTTTGGGGACATTTTTTTGGTCCCTCATGAGGAAAACAGCTTATAAGTCATACTAAATTATGTTTTTTGAAAATGGAAAAATGGAAAAAATGCTTGGTGATGGGTAGTTTTAGTGGTACATTTAGGGTTATAAATGTCATTATGTCTATGTAAAGACCCCATAAAACGTGTGTGTGTGTGTGTTCCTCCAGCTGTTGTGAATCTCTGACTCACGTCATTCAGAGGTGTTGATACAGCCGTCACTGAGATATTTTCTCAGGGTCGTGGGACTGAAATAATCTCATATTTTGCTCTAATGGAAAAATGTAGCCTCTAAGTGCAGGTCTGGGATCAGATTTTATACCTTGGTGAACATTTAACATTGACCAATACAGGTTTCGTATGAGAAATGTCTTTCTTTTTTTTTTTTTTTACCAAAGCATAAACTGCCTTTGGTGTTTATTAGCAACACGTAACCTATCTCTCAAGTTAATCATTAGACTTAAGGTCGTATCAAGAATAGTGAAATATCACTGGTGTTGCTACATGTATATTTGTTTGTATAGAGACATATTATCTCAGAAAATTATATTAATATTATAAATTATTATAATTGCAAATTGTAAACTTTTTTTTTTTTATTGTATAACATGACTTGTGATATATTTGGTGATACATTTTACACAGGTTAAGGAAAGAAAGGGGGGGAAAAAAACACAAAACACAGTGCAAAGAGATTCCAAAGCCTTTCAGTATTTTATATTTTTATATGCCCAGTAATCTAAATGGTTTAAATATCAGCCTAGCTGGTCGAGTTGAAGTACAATGTCTTGTTTTTGCAGGTTTTGAACGTGGCAAAGACGAAATCCTGCCTCTGAAAGAAGACTCCTCACACTCCATATCCAAGAGCAAGGTAAACTCACACTCAGACAGGCTCTTGTTTATTCTCCCTGCCCATGATCCTCTGAGGGCTGGAATCGGATCAATGTGGGTCGGCTGGTCCTCTAGCAATCTTCAGCCCTTGTTTATTAATTATACATAGTCAAGAGCATCTCAGCGGTGACAGGACTGCAGGGGGGGGAGGGTACATTCATTAGCAGCGCATCAGAAATAACCCTCGAGAAGATGCTGTTAGTGATATGATCAAATTGCTTCAGAGCCATGCAGTTTTGCGTGAGGTTTTGGATGTCGTAGATGTGCCGCCACATCCAGACAGACCATTAATACATGCACTCACAATCCCTAATAAATCCCAAGTCACAGATCCCATCAAACACGAGAGCCGGATTGCAGTCCAGAAGAGCGTGAGAGCGCCGTGTGGAATTAGCTGATATCTTTAAAACGCTTTCAAAGGCATATTTATCCACTGTTCACGGAAAGATATTTCTCCTAAACGGCTTCAGTGTGACATTAAAAGACAGATCTTTACCTGACGCCAAAATTAAGTCTGAAATTAAGGTGATATGAGTAAATGTTGCTTCTTACTATTCATGAAACTGTATTTTGCATTATTTCTTTTTAAAAATACACTACTTTTTTTTAGCTGTTTTTCATTTGTATTTTTCCAAGAAACATTAAACCTTTATATTAATTATATTATATGTGTGTAGCAGTGTTATTTGAGTAT
Source organism: Semotilus atromaculatus (assembly GCA_031834385.1). NCBI lineage: Eukaryota > Metazoa > Chordata > Actinopteri > Cypriniformes > Leuciscidae > Semotilus > Semotilus atromaculatus. The sequence goes on from JAULUF010000009.1 coordinate 54,513,088, forward strand.
CATATCATATAGTATCATATACATTTTTATTTATATTTTAAATATTTTTTAATATTTTTATAGTGCTGCACCCAACGCGATCTTATTCTTAAATGACAACGATTCACCTTATGAAATTAACTTGATGCTTCAAATAAACATTGTATCAATTACATATTTACACCAGTAGGTGGCGACAAGCGACTGTTAAAAAATCTGTTATTAAATTGTTCATTTAAAGATACAATATGTAGGAATTTTGTAATAAAATATCCAAAAATCACTTGCAGAGTGTGATATATTTCCTGCAGTTGTGTACTTACAATATCCCAAAAGTCTCCAAAGATTTTTTTTATTTCAGAGAAATTCCAATTTTAAATAAGTGGCCGTCCCGGAAAAAAATGTCACCTGTCAATGACGCAATATCCGCGCTATCCTCGGTTTCCGCTCGTACTGCCGTAGCCATGACGTAACCATGGCGACAGACGTGTGGACAACTGCGTAGTGCGTAACGTTTAGCGGCACGCAGTTCTTGTTTCGTTCAAACATAGACCATGGCAAGCAGACTTTGGGACAAACAAGGAGAACTAAAATGAGTATCAATATCAGCGTGGCGTTTTTGAGATGCCGAGAGCTAGCGTCCGAGACTGACTTCCACTCGACAGAGAGCTAGCGTCCGAGACTGACTTCCACTCGACAGAGAGCTAGCGTCCGAGACTGACTTCCACTCGACAGAGAGCTAGCGTCCGAGACTGACTTCCACTCGACAGAGAGCTAGCGTCCGAGACTGACTTCCACTCGACAGAGAGCTAGCGTCCTAGACTGACTTCCACTCGACAGAGAGCTAGCGTCCGAGACTGACTTCCACTCGACAGAGAGCTAGCGTCCGAGACTGACTTCCACTCGACAGAGAGCTAGCGTCCGAGACTGACTTCCACTCGACAGAGAGCTAGCGTCCGAGACTGACTTCCACTCGACAGAGAGCTAGCGTCCGAGACTGACTTCCACTCGACAGAGAGCTAGCGTCCGAGACTGACTTCCACTCGACAGAGAGCTAGCGTCCGAGACTGACTTCCACTCGACAGAGAGCTAGCGTCCGAGACTGACTTCCACTCGATAGAGAGCTAGCGTCCGAGACTGACTTCCACTCGACAGAGAGCTAGCGTCCGAGACTGACTTCCACTCGATAGAGAGCTAGCGCCCGAGACTGACTTCCACTCGACAGAGAGCTAGCGTCCGAGACTGACTTCCACTCGACAGAGAGCTAGCGTCCGAGACTGACTTCCACTCGACAGAGAGCTAGCGCCCGAGACTGACTTCCACTCGACAGAGAGCTAGCGCCCGAGACTGACTTCCACTCGACAGAGAGCTAGCGCCCGAGACTGACTTCCACTCGACAGAGAGCTAGCGTCCGAGACTAATTTGGACTTGACAGAGCTTCACGAGTCACGACTTGACAGCTTTATTAGACAGGTGAGCAAATGTACATAAAACAAATCAATGTTATAACGTTAGCTTGACATGATGAAATGTTAGAATATGGTCAGTATGTTATTCTTATGTTGATCTAGCTGCTAGTTTCCTATAGCAAACGAACTAACACGTAGAATAACATAACTTTCAACACATTTAAATGCCGTTTAGTGTGATAGTGAAACGTTATACCAAGTGAAACAGCGCTGCGTTACCTCACAAGTTTAATTCGTCTAATAAACTGACCTGTGTGAGTAATCTAGCACTTGCGTGTAGTTCGATAGGATGAAATGTCCTTATTCCTTTATATCCGCGGGACTCGCGTGTGATATCTTATTAACAATCACGACCTGCTTCATACCACTGTAATGTTAAAAAACATGAATGTTTTCACTCATCCATAAACATTATTAGATCCATCAGCTTGACAGTAAGTCCCATCATTCAGCTCGTCACTGCGTCATAAACATACGCCTTTGTTATTGTTGGAAACTGCGCCCTCTTGTGGCCAAAAAAGCTACATATTGTACCTTTAAGAGATTCATTCAAATACACTGATTCATTCAGTCTTTATGAGGAAGTCACTGGATCATTCGTTCAAATTTTCATTTTTTTTTTTTTTATAAATTAAAGGAATTAGATATTTTTAAAATAGACTGCAGCAATAAATATTTTGTCAGAACCCCAAGAAAATTATGTTATTTTCTTTAGTTGTCTGTTCAGAATCGTGGGAGAATTGTGATCTTTTAAACCAAAAAAACGTGATTTTTAAACAATTTTTTTTTATTTATTATTTTTCTTATGTCCATATAGTTTTTGTGTTTGTTTATTTATAGTTATTTTAATACTTCAGTTAAAAAAAATTTAAAAACACTTTGTTTCAGCTAGTTGCCCAAGTAACGCTTGGTTTTATTTCATGTAATGAATGTTTTTTTTATGGTTTTGGTTTTAGTTAACAGTTATATGTGTTCTTGTATAATGAATTATGACATTTATTTAGGCCAAGCTAAAGCGCAGCTCAACATATCATGATGTACAGCATGCTGTGCTAATTGCTAAAGTCTGTGTTGGTTTCACAGTCGGAAACCAAGCTCTACAATGGCTCAGACAAGGACGTATCTGCGTCTGGAAACAAACTTACAAAGAAGGAATCTCTCAAGGTACAGCCACACTCACTAATGGCACCCAGAGTTTCACTGTGTTTAATAACTATGTTTATGCATTATGAGTACTGATGACCAGTAATAATTATGACTGTGATGCTTGTTCAGGTGCAAAAGAAGAACTACAGGGAAGAGAAAAAACGCGCCACTAAAGAACTGCTCAGCACCATCACTGATCCGTCTGTCATCGTCATGGCCGACTGGCTCAAGGTACTGTTAAAAATTTATTTGTCATTAAATCATTCATTCAACAGATTCGTTCAAAACGCTGAAGTGTTTACAAGTGAGTCATTGAATCATTCACTCAAACAGATTATTTATTTTTTTACACTGCAGCAATTAACATTTTCTCAGAACCTCTAGTAAATGACATGCTATTTTTATATAGTTGTCTCCTCGGAATAGTAAAAAAAAAAAAAAAAAATGTGATTTTCTGTTTATCCGGAATCGTGCAGCTCTAGTTTGAGTTTTGGTTGTATGGTTCACAAATAATATGAAAGCAATTCGGCCTAGTCTGCAGAAAAAGGTTTTGATTGGAATACAGTCTGCATAAGTAGTATAATGCATGTCCATTTATACATAAACGATCACAAAATTGTCTTCTTCTTCATTGTAATTCATCCACACCAGACAGATGCAAGTGCTGTAATAATACCTTTTTTGTGGTCAAAACCAACAGGACAAAAACATGATTAAAAAGTGAACAGCACTTTTCATTTTGACGTCTCTCCTCCTCAGTTTTTACATCGCTGCAGGGGTAAACAGCTGATTTTAATAATCACAGTGACACTCACATTGATTAAATGTGATCGTATGCAAAAAAAGACCTGCAGGGACAGGAGAAAGGGAAGTTAAATCGATCTTAGGTTTGGATCAATTAATCAAACCACATGAGAAAACATCCTTAAAATGACCTCCAGTCTCATATGAGCTTGTTTTCTCTCTCTCTCAGATCCGTGGCACGTTGAAGAGCTGGACCAAGCTGTGGTGTGTGCTGAAGCCAGGCGTCCTGCTGATCTATAAGACCAATAAGAACGGCCAGTGGGTCGGTACCGTGCTGCTCAACGCCTGTGAGCTCATCGAGAGACCCTCGAAGAAGGACGGGTTCTGCTTCAAGCTCTTCCACCCCCTCGAGCAGTCCATCTGGGCCGTCAAGGTACACGAGAAAACCCGGATTAACCTGAACCTTTTTGGATTTGCATTGTTTTGCATTATCATTTGAAAATTAAATGTTTGGAGTAGACATACTGTCACGATCACCAGTGAGACTGCCGCTCAGAGATACTCCACCTCAGACTATTATCACTCTAGCAAAGACAACATTACCCATAACCCACTGCCCAGACTATCGGCCGTGATCGTATTCAGCTGTTGCTTGTTAGTTTCTGCCTATATAAACCTGGTTAATTCAGGCTATGTTTACACGGAAACCATCTGAAGAGAAAACGCAAAAGTGGCGTTGCATTATCACTTTTTATTCTGCGTTTAGACGAGCGTTATATGGGGGAAATCTGCGTGCATATGGTGACGCAAAAGTGTGTGAAATTCAATGAAGTGTGCACTCCAGGCGGCTAGGTAGCGATGTGAAGCACTGCCGCACAACAACACCAATATCTGAGAATATTTTATACGACTGCTGAAAAGACTCATGTACGTTTATCAGAGCTGCGAGGGCAACTTGGAGGTCCGACATATGGAAATAATCCGGCATGTTGGTTGTTATTTTCCTGTACTGGCGCACGCCTGTGACGTAAACGCGCACGCGAGGAGGGCCGCCGTGAGCAGATTTGCGTTTTTACCGTTTAGACGGGAACGCGATGGTGGAGCGTTTTTCAGATTTCCATTCTGGAGGGTGGTTTAACTTTTTTGTGTTTTTAAGCCCCAAAAACGCCGTCGCCGTGTAAACGAAAGGCACATCTGATAAAATATTTTTACGTTTTCACCCGCGAGCGTTCTCGTGTAAACAGGGCCTCAGTCACTCTTCACTAGGGCTACGTTTACACGTGACCGGCTATTTTCATGAACGGACATTTCACCCGCTAAAATAGCATCGTACACACCTGTCAGTTTTCAGAAAAGTGTTCGTTTACACGACCCCGTGTATATATGCCGTCAAGAGCATGCCAAACCTGTAGGTGGCAGTGTAACGAGAAGCTCAAGCACACGTTAGCCAATCAGAATCTCTAAAATAGCAACAACACCTCGACATAATAGAGCAGCTGTATTTGCAAATGCAAACCAAGGGGGTAATCCATCCGCCGGAAACCTGTATTTGCAAATGCAAACCAAGGGGGTAATCCATCCGCCGGAAACTGAAGCCTCCCGGGCGCCGCCATTGTAGCAGACCATCACCTGCTGTTAGCACTCCATTGACTCCCATTCATTTTGGAGTCACTTTGACAGCGAATAACTTTACATCTGAGGCGTTTAAAGACTCCATTGGTCCATTATTTATTTCTAAAGAAACACGACAATGTATAAAAGGCTCCATTACCTTGTATCTTACGTTATGGCCCCGTAGAAGCAGTTTTTGCAAAAATAGGCTAACGATTGAGTCATAACACGCGACTCCGTGAAATGACATTAGAGAAATTACCGTATGGACAGGAGGAGAAGCTCGCGGGCAATCTGGGGGACGTGTAGGCATAAAGTCAAGGGAGAAGCCCATAGAGAGTCATAAAGTGTCTCCTGCTGCTAGCTCACGGACAGCTAATGCTCACGCTCTCTGTCTCTGCGAGATTCGGAAGGGAATTATTCAGATTTCTCTCGGCACAGCTACTAGAAGACACACAGGTTGCTCACGTGACATTACGTCGTCAAGCTCAGTTTGAGCCTGCGCAGTACGCCTGGCGATCAGCTTTTAACGGGCTTCAACTTTCTCCGTTGAAATCAATGGAGTCGCTGTGTCCATTTCTTTTACTGTATATGATGCAAACAGACGAAAAGGGTTTGCACCAACATAAATGCGACTGCTACTCTGAATGCATCCATGATCTCCAAATGAAAATGTAAACATAGGTCGCACTTTTGACGCAGGTACAAGTTCTGTCGCACACTGTGACGTCGGCTGCCTAAAACTCAGTTTATCTCAGTTTACATGCAAACATGCAAACGAAGTTTTCCAAAATCTCCACTCTGGCCGGAGTTTTTAGAAAGAATCGTTTTGAGAGGCGAATTCTCCATTTGCGTGTTAACAAAGGGCACAAACGAAGGGAAATATCTCAGTTTTTCAAAATAACCATGTAGTGTAAACGGGGCCCAGGTCTTGTTAGTATGAACATAAGTACTGCATTTCTGAGCCTCGTTTCCCGGATCTTTGTTATTTCTGCTCGGTTATGTTACACATACCTCGAATCTTTTAAGTGCCAAAAGAAGTCTTAAAGGCATAGTAAGACAAAAAATATATAAATATAAAAATAATATAATATAAAACATACATTAAATATTTTAAAACACACGACCGTTCAAAAGATTGGGGTCTGGAGTCTCTTACCGCTCACCAAGGCTGCATTTATTTGATCAAAAATAGAGTAAAAAATGGTCAAAACTATAAAAGAAATATAAAGTATATAAAAAGAAAATGCTATGAGAATGAACTCTTTAATATTAATACTTCTAATATTAAATGGGTCAAATATGTGAGGCCTGTAAGACCAGACTTCGTAGAGGTGCTGAATTAATGATCCTGTATTTTATTTGATTTATTTAATTCTCTCCTGTCGTGTCCCAAACATAGTTATTTGTATATTTTGTAATGCACACGTTTTTCTCTCCCTAATTGTTCAAAGTATGTGTATGTTTTGTTTTGTTTAAAAATTAAATAAAATAAAAACAGCAAACGGACAGATGCTATTACTACTTTCATTCTGTAATTCTGTTTTGCTGACTGAAAATAAAGAATAAAAAAAATTAAATACTTCTAATATTATTTTATTAGTGTAAAAAGTGCCATTTGGATAGTTGGATGAAGTGTTTATTGTGTTTACGTGTGTCTCAGGGCCCTAAAGGAGAAGCCGTGGGCTCCATCACACAGCCGTTACCCAGCAGCCACCTGATCTTCAGAGCGGCTTCAGAATCGGACGGTGAGACACACACTCAACAGACAAAATAAAGCGCTGTATTTTTTTTTCTGCGACTTCAATCTTTTGCGTGATGTGTGCAGGCCGATGTTGGATGGACGCTCTTGAGCTGGCTCTGAAATGCTCGAGTTTGCTGAAGAGAACGATGATCAGAGAGGGCAAAGAGGAGACGCCACAGACCGCAGAGCATTCGCACATCAACTTCTACAGTCTGCTGCGGGCACACAACATGCAGGGCTTTCAGTAAGAACACATTAACACGCTGAGCTGTCATGTTATGGCCTCTTTAGATTCATATTTTATTCAGCACTGATAAAAACTGACACTTCATGAACTTGCATATTCATTTTTAATGACGGACGATCAGCGGCAGAGTGCCGTGACATTTACTTTGTGAAATCTTTAGTGAGAGTTCAGTCTTGGCTAATATAATATGAGATAGTTTTTATTTTATGGCACACTATAACCAATAATACAAATCTTCAATGACTACGTTTACATGCACATTTACAATCGAGCACATTAATGCTGCCTACTTTTTCAGTGGGTTTGGTTCTGGAAGTATTTTTTCTTTATAAGTATAGTCTTTATAAAAGCGTTATACACCATGAACTGTAACAGCCAGCTATGAGGTGAATCACAACATTACAAACTTTGATTTGAAGCAAAAAAGTATTTGATAATCAGACTAAAAGATACTAAAGGTACAAGACTGCGTACTTAACGGCTTTAGCTACAAAAGAAAGCATTGGGATGACATTCCAAAAAAATTATTTAAGTTTATTGCAAAAAAAAGAAAGAAAGCATAGCAAGACCGTCATGCTTTACAGCTAAAGAGCTCTTTTGGCGTATTTTGCTTGTTGCAACCCTCTGATTGGTGGAATTTTCTGTACTGCATTATGGGTAGTTTTTCACCACAAATTCCGCTGGTAAATATGATTATTTAAAAAATAAGTTGAAATAATGCGGGCTGACGGCTTCAACAAAAGCCTATACAATCGATTAACAACCTCTTAGCTCACAGTAGGTCCGTCTTTAAAGGTGTATTACTTGTAGTCAAAAAGCATTTTCACTATTAACCCACAGATTTAACTTCCAAAATTCTGCTGTTGGACTCTATACGCTTACATTGACCAAAACTGATGTAGTCAGCGCATGACTAGTCACAGATTAATGCAAGTCCTGTGTTTGTGTACTAACTGAGAGTTTGCGTGATCCACCAGGTTTAATGACAGTGACCAGTTTAAGGATCCAGACCTTTATTCTGATAAGTCGGACCGTGAGAACGAGCAGGAGCAGGAGGAGTGGGAAAATGAGGCGATGGATAAAAGTGAAGAGAGCGACAGCGACACGTCGGAGCGACAGGAAGACTCGTACGTCGACATGGATCCCAACGAGACGCTGCGGGAAACGCCGTACATTGAGCAGAGCCACGAGGAGCTCGGAGAGGTGCGTGTGCGAGTGAAGTCCAGCTAAATAACACTGTAAATCATGACATCATCATGAAGTCGTTTGGCTCGAGTGGAGTGCTATTAATGCACAGATGCTAACACAATATTCAGACGTCTATTTTTACAGCAGACAGCTGGGGACGTGAACAAAGTCTGTGGTGGATATGACACAATCTGTTCACTCAATCTGTGTGTGTGTGTGTGTTTATCAGGCTGGCGAAGCGGCTCAGACAGAGACGGTATCAGAAGAGAATAAATCTCTGATCTGGACTCTACTGAAGCAGGTCCGGCCCGGCATGGACCTGTCCAAAGTCGTTCTGCCCACCTTCATCCTGGAGCCACGATCCTTCCTGGACAAACTGTCCGATTACTACTACCACGCTGACTTCCTGTCGGAGTAAGATAACACACACACACACACACACACACACACTGTCCGATTACTACTACCACGCTGACTTCCTGTCGGAGTAAGATAACACACACACACACACACACACACACACACACACTGTCCGATTACTACTACCACGCTGACTTCCTGTCAGAGTAAGATAACACACACACACACACACGCACTGTCCGATTACTACTACCACGCTGACTTCCTGTCGGAGTAAGATAAGACACACACACACACACACACACACACACACTGTCCGATTACTACTACCACGCTGACTTCCTGTCGGAGTAAGATAACACACACACACACGCACACTGTCCGATTACTACTACCACGCTGACTTCCTGTCGGAGTAAGATAACACACACACACACACACACACACACACACTGTCCGATTACTACTACCACGCTGACTTCCTGTCGGAGTAAGATAACACACACACACACACTGTCCGATTACTACTACCACGCTGACTTCCTGTCAGAGTAAGATAACACACACACACACACACGCACTGTCCGATTACTACTACCACGCTGACTTCCTGTCGGAGTAAGATAAGACACACACACACACACACACACACTGTCCGATTACTACTACCACGCTGACTTCCTGTCGGAGTAAGATAACACACACACACACACACACACACACACACACTGTCCGATTACTACTACCACGCTGACTTCCTGTCAGAGTAAGATAACACACACACACACACACATGCACTGTCCGATTACTACTACCACGCTGACTTCCTGTCGGAGTAAGATAAGACACACACACACACACACACACACTGTCCGATTACTACTACCACGCTGACTTCCTGTCGGAGTAAGATAGCACACACACACACACACACACACACGCACTGTTCGATTACTACTACCACGCTGACTTCCTGTCGGAGTAAGATAACACACACACACACACTGTCCGATTACTACTACCACGCTGACTTCCTGTCGGAGTAAGATAACACACACACGCACACTGTCCGATTACTACTACCACGCTGACTTCCTGTCGGAGTAAGATAACACACACACACACACGCACTGTTCGATTACTACTACCACGCTGACTTCCTGTCGGAGTAAGATAACACACACACACACGCACACTGTCCGATTACTACTACCACGCTGACTTCCTGTCGGAGTAAGATAACACACACGCACACTGTCCGATTACTACTACCACACTGACTTCCTGTCGGAGTAAGATAACACACACACACACACACACTGTCCGATTACTACTACCACGCTGACTTCCTGTCGGAGTAAGATAGCACACACACACACACACACTGTCCGATTACTACTACCACGCTGACTTCCTGTCGGAGTAAGATAAGACACACACACACACACACACACACACACTGTCCGATTACTACTACCACGCTGACTTCCTGTCGGAGTAAGATAGCACACACACACACACACACTGTCCGATTACTACTACCACGCTGACTTCCTGTCGGAGTAAGATAAGACACACACACACACACACACACACTGTCCGATTACTACTACCACGCTGACTTTCTGTCGGAGTAAGATAACACACACACACACACGCACTGTCCGATTACTACTACCACGCTGACTTCCTGTCGGAGTAAGATAACACACACACACACACACACACACACTGTCCGATTACTACTACCACACTGACTTCCTGTCAGAGTAAGATAACACACACACACACACGCACTGTCCGATTACTACTACCTCTACCATATAGTCCTCTGTGTGAAGGCAAAATAAAATGTACAAATATACATAGAATCTGATTTTAGTTTGTTTCATTAAAGAAGCTTCATCATAATTGTCTGGTTTGTGTCATCAGAGCGGCGGTGGAGGAGAACGCTTATAACCGAATGAAGAAGGTGGTCAAATGGTACATTTCTGGATTCTACAAGAAGCCAAAGGTGAAGACAGATTCACTATCAGCCATCAGGCGTCTCAAATCTGTCATTTTACTTCATATTTTCATATTTTCATCATTGACAGGGTTTAAAGAAACCGTATAACCCCATTATCGGAGAAACATTTCGCTGTTTATGGATCCACACCAAGACAAACAGCAAAACCTTCTACATCGCAGAGCAGGTAAAGCAGTGACATCCACTTTGATTCCAGTTCGTATATTATTGACCCATACACCAAGATAATACAAATGCTGTCCTCCAGGTATCCCATCATCCTCCAGTGTCAGCCTTTTATGTCAGTAACAGGAAGGATGGCTTTTGTCTCAGCGGCAGCATCCTGGCCAAGTCCAAGTTTTACGGTGAGACTGAAGATACACTCATAAATCGCATGATTTTGTATAACACACACGTCTGATTGTGATTTTATTGGTGTTTTTTTAGGAAACTCTCTGTCGGCCATCTTGGACGGTGAAGCCAGGTTGTCGTTTCTGAACAGAGGGGAGGACTATGTGATGAACATGCCCTACGCTCACTGCAAAGGTCTGTCTGCGCACATGCACGTGTGTTAATGTGAACTCTCAGCCGTCAGCACCGCTAACAGTCATACTGCACGACTAACCCTATCCCCGTTGTCTTCTGTAGGGACACATCTAGGTATGTTTACATGTCTAGTAACTCGTTTGGACTGGTTTAGATGCATGTGCAGTATCCAGTCTAGATTTTGCATTTTAGTTAGAATATGACGGTTTGGTAACACTTTATACAGTATATCTCTTAATAATAACAAGAAAAACATTAGTTCATTATGTAACGCTTAACAGATCTTTAGCTAATGTACATTCAAATAGTTTTTCATTTATATATGTATTTATTTATATATTTAATTTATTTATATATGTTTAATTTATATATTTATGTATATTATATATTTACTGAAGTGTGTATATTTTATTATTTATATCATAAATCATATATATTCTCTCTCTCTATCTCTATTTATAAATATATATATGGAACTATATGTATTTATGATTTATATTTATTTATATTTATGTAATTTACTTAAATACATTTATAGTATGTTAATTACATATATAATTATTTTTACATATTATTAATATGATTTATAATTGTATTGTTTTTGTCATGTATATTTATAACGATTTATTCATTTATATATATATATAATGTATATAGTAATACATATAACAAGATTATAAATTTAAATATGTTTGTGTAAATACATGATTATAACAATATTATAAATTATATACATATATATATATATATATATATATATATATATATATATATATGTGAATATGAAAAAGTATATTAAAAACATATTTATAACAATATTTTATATGTATAATATGCATTTAATAATATACTTTTCATATTTGATCTGTTAAGCTTTCAATAGTATTTGTTAATGTTAAATAGTTCTCATAGAGTGTTACCAAAGACCCTCTCCTGCAGACTGAGGTCTGGCTTAGCAAGCGTCATTTATTACGGCTGTTTGTCCAGTAACGTGATTTGTGCGTTGTTGGTTTTTTTATACGATTATTATTATTATTATTATTATTATTATAAGAGAACCTGTACAAATAAAATAAATCTCATTGTCCTTGCACACACACATAGGTTTATTCAGTTACAGTCAGATACACCATTCACTCATGCAGATTAACACATTGTGTGTCTGTGTGTCTCTCAGGGATCCTGTACGGTACTATGACTCTGGAGTTGGGCGGTCAGGTGTGCATCACCTGTGAGAAGACGGGCTACAGCGCTCAGCTGGAGTTCAAACTCAAGGTGTGTGTGTGTGTGTTCATGTCAGTGTGTTTTTGAGCTTTTGTGACATTTAGAAGAACAGTGGGGCGCAGACAGAAATGCCACAGACATCACATCCGTAACACATCATACCAAATGCCACACTGATAACGGCACAACGTCTACAAATGGATGATGCTTTGTATGACCTGTTTCAATGCCATGACTGATATTTCCCCGTCATCTCAGCCGTTCCTGGGCAGCAGCGACAGTGTCAATCAGATCAACGGGAAGATCAAACTCGGGAAGGAGGTGCTGGCGACACTCGAGGGGCACTGGGTGAGTGTGTGTGTGTGTGGGTTTGTTTGTTTTTGTGATTTATGAGGACACAAATTTGTATAATTACATGTGTATTACACTGGTATTACAACTTATGGGTGGTTTATGAGGACATTTCAAAAGTCCTCATAAATCAAATGGCTTAAAAAAACATAAAAAACAATGTTTTATTAAAAAATTAAAAATGCAGCATGTCTCCTGTGATGGGTAGGTTTAGGGATAGGGGCAGTGTAAGGGGACAGAATATACAGTTTGTACAGTATAAAAACCATTACGCCTATGGAGAGTCCTCATAATGCTGTACACCGTCGTGTGTGTGTGTGTGTGTGTGCGCGTGTCTGCGTGTGGGTGTGTGTGTGTGTGTACAAACGTAACCAGAAATCAACTGTAAAAGAGTCCGAAATTCTCATCTGAAATTTTCACACGTTAAAAAATAAATACGACCTCAAGTTGTGTCAATCATGTTTACACACTGCCTCCAAAACTTTCGTCCGTCATAAAAAAAAACTGGATCGGGTTCGAATTTTCTGCGCTTTCCGCATTCGTAGCAAACTTTTTGAGAGGTGTGTGGACAATTCAGAGCCACCGAATGACGAATACGAAAAAACGCATACGAAAATTTCTGACTTAGTGTGCAACATATAAATCCCAAAATGGGTCTCTTTACATGTCAATCAATGTTTTTAGTGTCAAAATTGAATGTCACAGTGAGCAGTTCTTGGCAGGAAAAGTCAAAAGCATGTCTAATATGTCTAAAGCATGTGGTCTAGGCACAACTAATGATTTTAGCTAATCGAAATGTCTTTTGACCTGAAACTAAAGCTTCTTAGAGCTCAGATTGTCATTGTGTGTGTTTTCTACAGGACAGTGAAGTGTTCATCAACGATAAGAAGACGGGTGAGATGGAGACGTTCTGGAACCCAACGCCGGAGCTGAGGCAGGACCGCCTGATCCGAGGCACCGTTCCTCCCGAAGAACAGAGCGAGTTCGAGTCCGAGAGGTATCGATGCTCTCACATGATGCGGGATCACCAAATTCATTCGTAAACATATAAATATATATATATAGTATATTGTGGAATGCCATGGAATTTGGATGTAATAAATCAAAATGTACACGTAATCAAATCGTGATATGGACTAGTGTCTGTGAATATTAAACCACAAAAGACTGCTATTGAAGTCTGGATGTTCTACACACACACACACACACACACACACACACTGAAGCACGCGTGACGCCCGTTGTGTTTTCAGCATCTGCCGTCTCACTATACGAGGACAGGAACACACACAGTTACACACAGAAACTCAAAGATCTTCTCTACAACCCGCCTGAGTGAAAAATAGTTCGGTTTAACTTGAAGAAATTGTCCAGTCACTATTGGACATTACTGGAATATCAAACAGCTTTTCTATTTTATTATTTTAACAGTAAACCTCTGTTGTACATACATTTTTTATTACACTTTAAAAGATTAATCAAATAATGTTTTATTCCTTTATTTGGTTATCACCAGTTTTGATGAAAACATTTGTGTTAATTACAACCCTAGACATTTTTTTATACAAATAAATGATTAAATTGTTAAAGTTTTATGAATTCATTTGGTTAGACGTGATTTTTTAATTTTTTTTATTCAAATTTCATTAAACCATTAAAACAGACACATTTAATTAGAAAACAGAATTGGGGGGGAAATAACATAAAACTGATTTAATAGTTTTTTTTTTTTCACTTTAAGCTTTAAATTTAATTTTACCAATAAAATGGAAAGCAGAAAAAATGGGAATCTGGGAAAAGATCCTACATGATTGCTAATGCTCCGTGACATGAGAAATAACACGATTATGAAAAGAAACACATTTACAGAAGTCTTTCTCTGTCATCTTCAGGCTGTGGCAACATGTGACACGGGCCATAAATAACAAGGACCAGACGGAGGCGACCAATGAGAAGTTCATCCTGGAGGAGGTCCAGAGGAAGGCGGCCCGCGAGCGCAAGGCCAAGTGTGAGGAGTGGATGCCCGCGCTGTTCGAGCAGGACCCCGCCACCGGAGAGTGGCATTACCGCTACGCTGAGTAAGAACATTTATATCTCAGTACGATCAAGTCATGCTGTATGCCTGCAATTGAGTTCCACTGTGTTTGATGATACATTTGTGTTAAATCATAAATCCAGAAAAATTCAAGCACAACAGAAAAATATTCATTAGGCTCTATTATTATTATTAAAATTGTATTACATTATTAAATTGTTCAAGTTTGATGAATTCTATTGATTAGACATGATTTTTGATGACTAAATTATATTTATTTATTTTATTTGTTATTTAACTAAACCATCAAAATGGAATGCAGAAAATTCTAATGGAAAACAAGGAATTTGGGGAAAAATAAAACTGATTTTATAGGGCCCTTAAAATGTATTTTTGTTCAACTTAAAAAATAAAAATAAAAATTTTAACATTTCACAAGGCCCTATTGTTATGAAATGTTTTATTAATTAAGTTGTTAATTTTAATAATCAAAAATCATGTTTTTTATTTTTTAAAATTTATTTAAACCAAATGAAATGCAGAAAAATTCAAATGGAAAACACAGAATTTGGGAAAAATGAAACTGATTTCATAAGGCTCAAATTAATAAAAAAATTTTGATAGCTAAAATTGAATTGAAGCATTAAAACGGATTTTGAGAGCACATCAGCCAGCACTCACTGTTGGTTTTAAAGCACACGCTGCCCCCTCCTGGACAGGAAGTGCATTGTAGCGTGTCCCGTTTACTGTGAGGATGGTGTGTTTCTCTCTGTGTCCTAGCACTCGTCCGTGGGATCCGCTCAACGATCTGATTCAGTTCGAGAAAGACGGCTGTATTCAGACCAAAGTGCGCCACAGGACGCCTATGGTACGTTCAGCCAGTGTAGTTAGTCTCAGTACCCAGCAGGGCTCCCGGAGGGACAATTACCTGAGCCAGGTACGTCCTTCTGTCCCCACCTTTCCCTCCTTCTACCCACAATCCCCCTCTCTGCTTCCATCTCATCATCGCCTGCCGTCGCCTGCGCTCTGTCCATTCTTCAACCTACCATTCACCGTTCTGCAATGCAACCAATCATTGCTGCCTGACCTGGTCACATGACCACTCTGCTTCATTTTCAGCTTTTGTTTTTTTCTTTGTGCTCTTTGGCGTCTGCAACTGACCCGCATGCATGCCTGTGTTATGGGTATCTTTGAAACTTGGGTCCAAAATTAATTGTTTTGTGAATCTTGGGATTTTGTATAAGATAGGAGTAAATGTGCCCATTAAATCAATATATTTTTAAAATATTCCAGAATTTTAAATAAATGATAAATGTAATAATAATAGTTAGAAATTAAATTAATTTTTAAATAAATAATAAATGTTGTATTAATTAAAAAAGCATAAATTAAATATACATTTAAATAAATAATAAATGTAAGATTTAGAGAACAAAAAGAAATTAAAGTTGTTTACAAATAAAATAATAATTAGAAGTTAAATTTACATTATTGAATTTGCATTTAAATAAATGTAAGATTTAAACACATTATGTAATAATAGTTAGACATTAAATGTACATTTAAATAATAAATGTTGTAATAAATGAAAAATAAGTAGAAATTAAATATAATTTTTTTTATAAATAATTGTAAAATTTTTAATAAAATGTATTAGAAATCAAATGTGTTTTCACATTAGTAATATGTAATGAATAAAAAATAATTATAAAGTAAATTTGCATTTAAATAAATAAATGTAAGATTTAAATGCATAATAAATCTAATAATAGGATTTATTTTAAATTAAAAAATTAAAAAATTTAAATAAGTAATAAATGTTAAAAAAAAAAATATAGAAATGAAATTTCCAACTTAGATGGAAACATTGCTAATAGCATAAATATGCAAAATACAGCTTCATGGCCAGTATTAAATATTTATGGCTGGCAAAAAGTTAATTTTGGACCCTGTTCACAGCCTTTCAGAAATCTGAGAATCGCATATATAATTCAGACTGTCATAACCACAATATTAAGAACGAAATGTGTGAATGTTCGGCTCTCGTCTGCGTGTGTTTCTGTAGGTGACGGGACCAAAACGGAAACATAAGAGTGATAAACCTAAAAGTCCTGAAAGTGGCTGCTCGTCTCCGGAGCCGGACCGACAGGACTCGTCAGGCAGCGAGAGTACGTCACACACACACACACACACACACACACACACACGCTCAAACATGCCACGACGTGCCAAACACCTGATCCTGCTCTTTCCTTCAGGGCACAAAAGCAAACACAACAGCCGCCTCCGGAAGAAAGGAACAGATCTGAGTGAAATCCAAAGTGCCATTGAGTCGATCAGAAAAACCCAGGAAGACATTAACAGGTGACGCTGCATCTCTAATGCCTGGTTCAGATTACACGATTTTAGCACGATTTTGACACGATCCGTTTGACGTAGGGTGTCGGGGGGGATTCGTAAACGACAACGGGCGTCGGGACGTAAGATTCGTTCGTATCATCTCGTATAGTGTGCGACAACCAACGTCTGTGATGCTTCACGACAAAAAAGACTACCATGTTTAATTTTTTTAACGGTCGTCCAACGACGAGGTTTTAACAATCTGTTTTTGTAATATGTTGTCGTTGTGGCAAGCTAGCAACTTATTTTACTTGTACTACTGGCTAAAAGTAAAAATATATAAGAAAACAATATTTTACCTCAAGTTCTCTTTGGAGGATTGACAGCCCATACTGTCCTCCTCGAGCAATCCAGGAACGTGTCCATTGTCGGGTTTTCTTTCTTTTTTTTACGTTTTTCTGAACACAGGACAGCCAATACAACACTCACCGCTTCATCCATTGTTTGTTTACGTTCGTTTCCGGAAGTCACTCGCTACTAGTTTCACCTTCTCGTTGACATCACGCGCGTCGTTAAAGACGGCACGCGATGAGCAACGTGTAGTCTGACATGTTTCATGTCCACGACACGACAAGATTTTAGGAGTCAAAATCGCGTAATCTGACACCGTGACTTTCGTAACAGACAAAAAAAAATCATGTAATCTGAACCAGGCATAATAAACACTTACTTCAGAATGAAAAACAAGAATATTCACTTTTGTTAACATTGCATCCAGGAGCGTCAACGCCCTGAGGAGTCGAGTGGCGAGTCAATCGACGACGGAAAGTTGGTTCCTCACTCACAGAGATTTCGCCATCATCCTCTTCCTCATCTTCGTCCAGGTCCTCCTCAACTTCATCTTTAAGTAACGAGTCCAGGTCTCCTCAAACGGGAGACCCTTCATTCCTTTAGCACCACCTCACGACACATTCGGTTTTCATTCCTCGCGTTTTTTATGAATTCGTATCGTCGGCTAAAATCAGCCGTGGTTGAAGTGCATTGTGGGATGTTTTAGAAATGACTGTTTACTTTTATTCTTCAAAAAAAAAATCAGCCTCCAATGGTTTTAATTTATTTTATCACTGTTTTTACCCTCCGTGAGCGTAGTGGAGGACGTCAGTCAATATACAGACTCAATGGGTGAATATCATGAAATCTAGGTCAAAAAAACATATTGATATGATATTTTCATGACAAATAAGCACATTTCACCCCAAATTCTCATGACTGAAGTGCAAAAAAAAACGTTTTCGTTACTATAATCCCCCCAAAAAATGATATATTAATATATTAAGTATTTGTACGTGATGGTATTTATTGTACTGCCTTTAATTTGTACTGATTTAAATAAAATTTGCGAATGGATGCATTATAGCAATGAGAATTTGGAAATGTTATGAAAGTGAATATGTCTTAATGCATTTTAGTCCTAAAACTCAGATGTTTTTTTATTTCTTTTTGGGACTGAAATGTGACCTGAACACCCGAATATAAAACTTAAAAAGGTTCAATATTGCTGATGTTACTGGTATTTTATGAACATTTTATTAAATGAATGAAGGATGTTGTGAGTCGAGGTCAAATTTTGTATTATTTAAAACTGTTCCGGGAACAATTTCATTCTAAATCTTCATGTTTAACAGCACAGTATATGGATCCTGCATTTCATACGTTCGTAAGTCGTGTTTAAAGGTAATAATGTTTAATTTATTTGAAGGATACTGGAGGAGAGTGTACAGTATCTCAAGCGTCACATTTAATATTACTCGGAGGAAACAGTAGATCTAGGCGTAGTAAACCTGTAGCAGGAAATACTGTTGCGTACTTTTGTAGTTGCTTGACTCTTGTCTGCCAATGTTACATCAGACTAGATGTACGATTAACAAGCCAAATAGTCTGAGAGTAGATTAGAGTGTTAACTTCTCATCTGTACATAGTAAAGAACCCATTTCCTTTTGTACTTCTATCTAGACAAATGTGTGTTAGCCAGACGCCGTCACCCATATCCCCGTCACGTGTCTTTGTTCGGTCACCTGATCACTTGCACAGCGTCCAATCAGATGTTTGAATGTGCTCACGTCAACAATAACTACTAAAAAAAAAAACCACGTGCCTTTACAAGCGGGTCCTGCAGCCGGAGTCTGAGGGATTGAGCCCGACTGTTTTAATTCCCACCATCGTTTGTCTTTTATTTCTCACTTTGGAGTGAATGTGCCATACTCGATCTCGGAGACGTTTCCGGCTCGGCGTCTCACTGTGAGTTTTAGATATCGTCCCGGAGCTCAAAGCTGCCATAGATCTGCCATCGTCTGCCACCAAACCAGGGATCAAACTGTATGTCACATGCACTCTGTTCAGTGTTCATCTCCACGTTGCACACTTCAGGCTTCTAGTTGAGATCATTGTTCGTTTTGTTCACTTTTTTTTTTCTGCCCCAGGCTCTTTTTAAGGTTTTTACTCCTGCTGATCTATGTTGTTGTTTTTTTGTTCTTGATAACTTCCTGCAGCTGTCTCTATGTACAGATCATGCTTTATTTGTATTACAGAAATAACTTCCTGTAAGTTTATTGTCACCTGTGACATATCACCAAATAAATGGAAAAGACTGTACTATTGTTTCTCCTTCCTTTGCACGTCAGTATTGATTTTTATTAAATTGGTTTTGTGTATATGTTTTTTTTTTTTTTTTAGTTGATTTATTCATTTAATTCTATTTACACACTATCATTTGTTTGCAGTTTATTTCAATTTCGTTGTATTTATTTTTTAATTTTTAACATGCTTCTGACTAGTATAATTTTTTTTTTTTATTAACTGTTGAATATCAAGTTTAGAGGGATTGCTTGTATTTGGTTGTACAGTTTTATAATAGAACATTTATCAAAACCTACAAATTTGTGGCCTTTTTTAGTTATGCGTAGCCTATGTATTGCGTATGAGTTTATTTCAGCTTCAGTGTATTTCTTTTTAATATAATTTTAGTTTGTTTTATTTAGTTTAGTTTTTATTTTGCTTTTTAAAGTATTCTATGCAGTCTTGTGTAATTGCTTTATTGTGGTTAGTTTTAGAGTCTTAACAACATTTCTTTAATGTTTTTATTCGTATTTCATTGAACTAAAATTCTTTCATTACTGATACCGTTTTGTGTAAATGATATATTTGCGGTATCTGTGCTTGTCAGATGTGTTCACTGTATCTGATGTTTTCAGCAATGCACTCATTTTAGATGCATCTACTATAATAGCCAGGAGAGGGCGCTTCAAGACTTCATTAGCGTGGCGAAAAGTAAAAAGGTATTAAAGGTGCCCTAGAATGTGAAATTGAATTTATTTTGGCATAGTTAAATAACAAGAGTTCAGTACATGGACATGACATACAGTGAGTCTCAAACACCATTGTTTTCTCCTTCTTACTTAAATCTCGTTTTTGAAAAACCCCCCTGAAAAACAGGCGAATCTCCACATAATACCGACTGTGACGCAATAGTCGGGATCATTAATATGTACGACTCCAAAAATTTGCATATACCAGCCCATGTTCAATGACAGGCGGAACTGTACAGCCAAAGGATGGCAGTGGATGAGTGTCAGGATGTACAAATGAACAAAGGTATTTAGTTCCGTCATCCGAGCCTCTGAAGAAACAATGGGTTAATTTTAGTTTCTCTGGAAATTTCCAAACATTTCACCGACGAGACTGTTTCCTCAACTTGGGCCAATACAGAGCTGGCCTCGATGAACTGCTAAAAATATATCGATCGAGCTAACTGTACCAAGCAACACTTTCTAATGTGTAGTTCAAGTTCAGACAGGTAATCTTTCTCTCAAAATCGTTCAATACTGTATTTACATCATCGTGTTTGCATTGGTGAAAGCATTAGAGAGAGTGCAGAAACTGCGTTGCAATGATAAGATCTTAATTCTCGCGATCAACACACTGTCATCTGTTTGTTCAATGCTCATCACGGCAACATTTTATGTGATGGGAATAGATCTAAATACTTAAAAAACATCTCACAATTCGTTAATCTCAATAGCTGTAATAGTAAAAACGTATAATATCTGTAGTAAAAATATTCGAGAGAGTTTCACATGTAATACGTAGCTATTTCATATGCATGTCAGCCAATCACAGCAGAGGCCGGTTACACACAGCAGACACGCCCCTTCAAACAGAGCGTTCAAATCAGAGGCTAAAATCAGGCTAGGAAAATGCCTTTTATTTCTAAATTATGACTATTTTTGATCTAAAAAACATACTAACATTATAAGGGCAACCCAGAAAATATTATACAATAAAAATAAAAACCATTCTAGGGCACCTTTAACTAATGAATTTAAAAAATAATTAAATAAAATATATAATTTATACAACAGTAAATTCCAGTTCTTCCAATAAAATAATTTTATCTAATATCATGTCCATTCATTTATTTATTTATTTAATAAATGGTTGTAATAAGTGGGATAATCTAAAGCCAATAATCAATTTGCCAAATCCCTTCAAGTAGTTGGTCAACGTGTCAGGGATTATTTTTATATAATGATAGATTAGTATTTTAGGCATTTTGTTTGAGTTTTGTTTGAGTTTAAGGCAGATGTGATGTACTAGTCTGGGTTTATTCACCAACAGCTGGAGCCATCATTTAATCCACATGTGTGCTGATGCATGCTGGGACAGCAGCTTCCGGAGCAGCGGGCCACCTTCCCACCTGTCACTGAGATGTCGTCATAACCCTGATGAGTTTACATAGTTATGTCATAACCCTGTTGAGTTTACATAGTGATGTCCATAACCCTGGTGACTTCACATGGTGATGTCATAACCCTGGTGACTTCACATGGTGATGTCATAACCCTGGCGACTTCACATGGTGATGTCATAACCATGGCGATTTCACATGGTGATGTCATAACCATGGCGACTTCACATGGTGATGCCATAACCTGGTGAGTTTACATAGTGATGTCATTACCCTGTTGAGTTTACATAGTGATGTCATAACCCTGTTGAGTTTACATAGTGATGTCATAACCCTGTTGAGTTTACATAGTGATGTCATAACCCTGGTGAGTTCACATAGTGATGTCATAAGACTGGCGACTTCACATAGTGATGTCATAACCCTGGTGAGTTCACATAGTGATGTCATAAGACTGGCGACTTCACATGGTGATGTCATGACCCTGGCGACTTCACATGATGTCATAACCCTGGTGAGTTCACATAGTGATGTCATAACCCTGGTGAGTTTACATGGTGATGTCATAACCCTGGTGAGTTCACATAGTGATGTCATAACCCTGGTGAGTTTACATGGTGATGTCATAACCCTGGTGAGTTCACATGGTGATGTCATAACCCTGGCGGCTTCACATGGTGATGTCATAACCCTGGCGGCTTCACATGGTGATGTCATAACTCTGGCGACTTCACATGGTGATGTCATAACCCTGGTGAGTTCACATGGTGATGTCATAACTCTGGCGACTTCACATGGTGATGTCATAACTCTGGCGACTTCACATGGTGATGTCATAACTCTGGCGACTTCACATGGTGATGTCATAACTCTGGCGACTTCACATGGTGATGTCATAACTCTGGCGACTTCACATAGTGATGTCATAACCCTGGTGAGTTTACATGGTGATGTCATAACCCTGGTGAGTTCACATGGTGATGTCATAACCCTGGCGGCTTCACATGGTGATGTCATAACCCTGGCGGCTTCACATGGTGATGTCATAACTCTGGCGACTTCACATGGTGATGTCATAACCCTGGTGAGTTCACATGGTGATGTCATAACTCTGGCGACTTCACATGGTGATGTCATAACTCTGGCGACTTCACATGGTGATGTCATAACTCTGGCGACTTCACATGGTGATGTCATAACTCTGGCGACTTCACATGGTGATGTCAACTCTGGCGACTTCACATGGTGATGTCATAACCCTGGTGAGTTCACATGGTGATGTCATAACTCTGGCGACTTCACATGGTGATGTCATAACTCTGGCGACTTCACATGGTGATGTCATAACTCTGGCGACTTCACATGGTGATGTCATAACTCTGGCGACTTCACATGGTGATGTCATAACTCTGGCGACTTCACATGGTGATGTCATAACCCTGGTGAGTTCACATGGTGATGTCATAACCCTGGTGAGTTCACATGGTGATGTCATAACCCTGGTGAGATCACATGTTTGACTTGGCAAACACCACTAATATATGCAGTAATTGATTTTTTTTTAAAGTGAAACTATGGTTCACAGGATAATTTTTGTACTTTCAAATCATAACCATAAGAATAATTACTGTACACAAAGAATGAATCACGCTGTTCGTTCTGACGGCATTGTCCACACAAAGCCTGAAAAGCCTGAAGTGGATTCCTGATTTAGATCCGAACACTGAGGGACTTTGAGAGCGATGCCTCTGTGTAAGTGAATGTGTGAAACACACAGGTGACAGTCTCTGCTCACACAGATCACGTTCGTCTCAGAGGGATCAAATCCATGACGGAGATGAAACAGAGCTCTCTTTCTCTTAATAAAAGTCATTTATTTGGGGTTTGGATGCTTACGGATATTTAAAGCGTTCCATCAGAGGATCGAATCCCACAATGCTGCTGTAGATCTAAATGTGCTCACACTGAGCATTAATGCTGCAGAATACACTTCTGTTAGAAGGAAAGAGTCCGTCAGTGTAAAACTGCTAAAATTATTAAATGCTGTAGCTTGTATGTCACTGGTTAGTGACTTTGTAAAAACACCTCAGTTTGTCCAAAATCAGTGTGTTTGCTTTAACAAGCTGACGTAAATGTGTGAAACAAGAGCGGTGGAGCTGTCGTGAGCGCCACGGAGTTGAATGTGCTTTCCTCAGACCTGAAAGTTAATCTTCACTCAATTATTAATAGCGAGGCGAGAGACGTGGCTCAGAAATGCGGTTGGGTTGATCTCCGCTGTCACGCCGAACCCCAAATCTCTGAATCTTTGCCAGTCCAATAAATGGATTTCCTTCGCATCCATATTTGGAGCTCTTGACTCATTGTCTCCAGTGCCAGCGTTGCTAAGATACCGTCTCCGACAGCATCTCGAGATGTTGAGGCTTTGGTCTAATCCTGCAGGACACGGAGAATTGAAACAGACCAAAACAGCTTGTCCGCAGACGTGCACGTGCTGGGAGAGAGAAAGAGAGAAAGAGAGAGAGACATAGACATGCAGAAGTGTTATTATGCAATCACATCACACACACGAAACTACATGCAGCCCTGCAAATTCTGTCATATGCTTTACATAACAGATACGCGTGTAAGACCAAAATACACCAGAATAGCATAGCCATTTTACATCACACATTTTATATGATAATCTTTGGGGGTTCCAAATAATAAATAAAAAAATGATACATATGAAAATCATGCTCTTTTATGTTATCACAGCTGTTCCTGTTCACTGTGATTACACTGTGCTTTATTTCAGGCCTAGTTCTGTATCCGCTATATGAGTCCGCAATGTTTGCACGTTAAAAAATAAATACGACCTCACGTTGTGTCACTCATGTTTACACACTGCCTCGGAAACTTTGTCCGTCATAAAAAAAAATAGGATTTTCGGCATTTTCCGCATCCATTGCAAGCATTTTGAGAGGTGTTTGGACAATTCAGAGCCACCGAATGACGAATACGAAAAAGTGCAAGGACCTTGAATGTGGTTGTGTTACGTTATTCTTGTGGTTTGTTTTGGATTTACTAAAGACTATTTTTGTTCGGTACTCAACCAAATTGCATTTTTCTCCACAAGCCATAAAAGCCTGATGTTTCAAATATGAAACTCACCAAGAAAACATACAGAAACTCTCTAAATATCATATATAATATATCATATATCAATATAATAAGTCTTAAGGTTAAATTAACTGTGCAATATTAAATCTGACTATATTTCATGTGTTCAGGGTTGGTTGCATTATTTCAGAACAGGCCTGCAACCCGCCAACATGTGTGGCATTCAGAGAGAGGTCACCAGGTCTGACCTCTTCTGTTTCTTCTCTTTTATCTGACACTGAATAGAGTTCTCCACACATCCACGTCTCTTAAACAGGGGTGAGGGTGCGAGCTGGCAGAGAGAGCGCTGGCTCAGCACAGTTTTTATCCCAGCTGGAATCGCAGCAGAGAAAAGAAGTGCTGCAGCCGAGCTCTCTTTCAGCTCAGGGATTAAAAGAGCATTAACACGGACGTCTGTCACAATAGCGCTCTGCAGCGTGTGCACGCACGCATATACTTCAGTCTGTGGTTATTAAACATATATCTGACTGCGCTGGGCTCTTGTGATGGTTATAAATAGCGGATGAGTTGTTAAATGAGGTCATTATTAGCTGCCAAATGCGGTTTCGTACTCATAGAAATAAGCAGGATGTGAACCATCCTCTATTTTGAAAATTTTATACATATATATATATATATATATAACATGTAGGTGACTAAACCAGTTTTGACTGAGTCATGCTCAATTATCCCTGTCAGCCTCATCTAATTTCCAGAAGCTTTTTGCTTAGGGTTAGTGATTTGAACTCAAGTATTGAAACTTTGTGCAAAAGGCATGAATGGTCCCTTATTCAACAGTGCATACTAACGTTTGCATATGTGTGTTATGTTGAGTATCATATTTGATACATCAGGCTTTTATGGCTCATATAGTGATATAGTGAGAATATGGAGGTCAAACTCAAGGAGGAAAAACACCTCAATTTTATTCGGAGGCCCAAAATTTAACATGCGATTTGCTGCAGATCCTAATATTTATATGGCCAGAAAGTAAGTAATTCTGATAGCTCGTAAGGTAAATCATTGAGATAAGATACGATAAGATGATATTTAAGTGCTTAGATTTATGGTCAAAGTTCTGTAGTTTTAAAACATATAATGCAATACAATGATTGAGAGATGAACAACTAAACCTTCCTCGTATTTGATACTGATGTATCAGGTAAACCTAAGCTACTTCAGTTCAGTAAGTGTTCATCTTAAAATGTAAAATTATTCTTATGTTTACTTTATAAAAGTCTTACAGCATTTCACAGCAAAAAATACTTTTTTTGAACCGCGAGCTGAAGGTTGTACAAGGTTGTACATTTGTACAATCACACTAAAGCCCTTTTGATACAAAAATAAATAAACTATCAATCAAACGACAGAAGGCATGTAGATTGTGCCAACGGGTTTATCTGCAAAGCTTTGATCATGTGTGCATCAAATATGACACAGAAGGCTTTGTAAGGTTAAAAGAGATCTGAGTCGTATCTTGAGACCAGAACACCTTGGCTTGACGGCAACTTTTACATGGTTGAGCAATACTCGTGTTCAAATTTATGTTAACGTGAGCCAAAAAGACGTCCCTCGTCTGTTGAATCAGTCACATGATCTCTCTCTTTTTGAGTTGCATGCTGGGCTTTTTTGTGTTCGGTGAGTAATTAGTGTGACTGAATGGTTTGTTCATTAGGCTGCTGACAGTGACTCGCTGTACCTTCAGCTCTTCAGAGGACATGGAGACTTGAAGGACAGCACAGCGTTCTCCTGTGTCACTTCACATTCGTCTCTCCCCCGCCTTTTGCTTAGGAATAGAGAGAGAGAGTGGGTGAGCCAGAAAGACACAAAGAAATAAAGAGATATCCACAGAAGAGGCAGATTCTGGCTGGCACAGACAGGATGTCAAGAGAGAGCGAATCTCCATTGGGGAGTTCGCATAAAACCCAGAATATTGCACATTATGCCCACCTAAAACAAAAAAGAAACTCTAAATCTGAATACATTTGTTCTTTAGCATGTTCAAAATGTTACAGCCTGTTGATTAAATCAAGATGGAAGTCCTCATTTTATGAGTTTTGTGGCATTTAACGTCAGTTGCTGTCTTTGAGCTTATATAGTGAGCTAGTGAATTTTTTGTGTGTTTTATCATTTAATGTATCATATTTCAATATTTTTTTCATTTTTTAGCAGATGCTCCATCCTGCTCAAAATACATTTTAATACCACAGACTTAATCACAAACTTAGACAACAAAAATATTATTTTCATCCACAATAAACAATACTAAAATTCCACCTTAGTAACTCACAATCAAATCGTCCCAACATTCAAGCACTTTGCGTCGTGTTTCTCCTGGTTTTGGTCTAAATGTTTGAGTCAGACAAGACCAGTTCAGATATTCTCCAAACGGATCACTGAATCAGAGAGTTGTTCACTCGAAAGCACCTGCAATCGGATCATTCCCGTTCGCGAATGAATCGTTCAGTGCGTTGTGTGAACCGATCCAAAATATTCACCAAGAAAGATCGACTCGAAGGATTCGTTCACGATTCGGACGTTGCTCTCGCGTCAAGGTCAGGTCTCGATTTCTTCAGGTCGAAATAACGAGGAACAATATTTTCTAAAGTGTAAAAAGTAAACTATTTGCAATATAATGAAGTAAAAGGTTTAAACAAAACAAAAAAGTGAAAATGGCCTACTACTCCCTCATCTTCAAAACCTACAGTAAAAAAGTTGATAAATATTTTTAATCGCCAAAATTGCATATTTTTAAGGTCATTTTTGTAAAATTTTGTATTTAAAAAAATCTGGTATGATTGTGTTTCCACTTGATCTATTGATTTTGCTGATTGTTGCAGTTATCTGTTATACAGTTATTTGTCTAGTCTATAATTAACACCACAGAAATGTGTTAATTCACTGTGGACTTTGCCGACTGTGGGCTAAAGGAATTATTCATGACGAACAAAAGTGTGAAGGACTCTTTGAACGGTGATGCTCTTTCATGCTGATGCTGACAGCTATTTTCAGAGAACTACTCCATATGGCTGCTGTGTATGAGATCTGCGAGCTGCCTCTACAAATAAATCTGTGTGTTTGTCAAGCATATTTAGTGTGGATGCTTATACTTTATGAACAGACCTCCCACACCATTCAACTGTAACTTATTTATTTTATTTGTGGTTTTAGCTTTAATTATAACACTGACTGTTAAAACAATCAGTCTTTAATGGTGTCTTATACGAGAAAAAAGGAAGTTAGTAAGTGTGTATGAGGTCAGTTTCTGTGGCGCAGAAACTTCTACTGGCAGAGCAAGAAGAGTGTGAGAGTGCAAAACCGAAATCTGCATGAATAAGTCATGAGGAGGTTCTGGTGTGTGGAGGTTTGACATCTAACAGCTTCTGCAGGGGAAACACCGTCTGATACAGCAGAAATATACACACACACCCCCAACCCTCACCTGTGTTCACGCTTCTGTTCCTGCACACACTGTTTACCAGATGAAGCTAATTTATCCTTGAAATTAACTTGAAAAAGTCAAGGAGGAAAGGTCCACACTTTCAAACTTTTGTGCATTCACTCATTAACGAGAAGTTGTTTTAATAGAAAAATATTAAGTTATGACTGCGTCATAAGCTACGTTCTACCAGGAATACAAAAGGTGTATTATATTTCTTAATGCATTAGGACTAGGTTAATCTGTCTATCTATCTCTCCATCTCATCCATCCATCATGTTGAAAACATTTTATCTGGAAAACCTGCACACTTTAATTCAGACATTTGGGGTAATTTTGGGGTAAAGAAATTAATACTTTCATAGGCTATATATGATCACAGATCTATCTATATATATAGTCTGCCTGTCTAGATCAATTTTCTATATCTCTCCATCAATATCTATCTATATATCCATGACAGTATATATATAGTATATATCTATATATCCAAGTGACAGTAAATAGATTTTTATAATGTTGCAAAAGATTTCTATTTCAAATAAACACTGTTCTTTTGAAACTTCCATTCATCAAAGAACATGATTATCACAAAAATATTAAGCAGAGAAACTGCTTGATATTAATAAGAACCATTGTTAATAATTTAGCGGCAATAATAATTGAGCATCAAATCATCATATTAAAATGATTTCTGAAGGATCATGTGACACTGAAGACTGGAGTAATGCTGAAAATTCAGCTTCGATTACACTTTACAATATATTATATTTAAAAACATATTCAAATAGAATGTATCTTAATGATACATTAAGAATCATTAAGAAAAAATCTTAATGATTCCAAACTTTAGATTGGCGGTGTTTGCATGCTCTTGCACTCATATTTTTTTGTATCCATGGCAGTCAAAAATGGCACTCTTTGCATGTTATATTTTGGTGGTGAATCCCAAGGGACGAATGCCTCACTAAAACAGACGCGGCATCTCCTCCTCCGAGTTGCAGTGATGAACAGACGCTGCTTAGAGTCACATTAATGACACAAACAAACCAGTAAAATGTATTCCACGTCAAAGGTTTGGCCTCTCAAAAATAACAAGGTATATTTGAACTGTGTCCAATCGGCTCTTATAGCCTCTGTAACAGTGATGTCACGTTTCCTCATCTCTCCTCTGGCTCTACAGGACGGGCATGTTGCCATGGTGATGGCGCAGTACCACAGTCCTCCAAATGTACTAAGATTATCCCATGGTCCCGTCTGGGGGGGGGGGTTATCCTGTTTACGCTCTAGATCTTTTTCATCTTTCTCTTTTTGCTTCTTTGCAGATGCAAAAGTGCAGCATTTTCACACCTCCCACCTGCAGTGCAATAAAAACCCCTGAAAGGTTTCAGAAGGGAGTGATGGAGACCGTCCTGTCGTGTTTTTGCAGTGATCCATGTTTTGGTTGCAGTGGAAGACACTGATCTTTAGATGTCCTGTGCCGGGACACCGCTGGATTACGTTGCAGTGAGAGTCATGTGACAGTGACAAATCAAACACAAGGGTTCTGCTGAGTCTGATATTATTGTACCTGATGTGCTTCATCCTGACAAATACCTTGTGGTCAAATCTTTGACCCACAACCAGGTCATGTACAGTACAGTACAGTGCAAATCAACCATCAGCATCATCATATCCAATGAAGAACGTGTAGGGCTCATGCTTGGGTCAGAAAATCTCTGGACATATCTAGACAATATCACTGCTAATTATGTATATATCTTCTTTAAATATTATGCATGGATTCCTTTCATTTACTTAACCCAATGATTTATGTAAATTCTTAATTTAATCTATGTTTTTTTTTTTTTTCATGTTTACTATATGGCACTTGAAATTGCCAAAGTTATTGCCATGATGCTTTATTCTTTTTTTATTTTTTTTAATTAATTTATGCATTTGACAACATATTTACGCTTTACGAAGATGTGTGGCGCTTCAGAAAAAATCTAAATCTAGTGCGTGTGTGTATATATATATACATATATACAGTTTTGCTCAGGTGTTTTGCACCTATTTATGTAGTATGGGTGAACACCTGTCCTTGCCTCCACGGGCTGCTTTTGGTTATGTAACTCGTCGTCACTAAGTTACTGTGTGTGTGTGTGTGTGTGTGTGTGTGTGTGTGTACACACAGATACTGATGGGTTAACTGTGTCTCTGTCATTGCATTAATTTTTAAAAACTGTGGGCATCTATATGTCAGCTCCTCTTACTGTCAGCAGGAAAGCGAGCAGCAGGGTTGAAGTCTCAGCGCTAGATGATAGTTACAGAGAAACAATAAAAGGTGAGAGGCCGACACGCGCTTTCATTCTCATGCACTCGGACACCATTAGCTCAAATGTTCAGTTGAAGGGAGACTTTGTTCATTTCCATCATCATTTACTGCTGCACACAAGTCATATAGACTACTTTTATGATGCTTGAATGGTCCTTTTTGGAGATTGACAGCGCTTTCATCCCATCCACTTTTATTGAAGAAAGCAACTATTCCTTTGAAAGACAGATTTTGTTACCAGAAGCCAATGCCATCTGCAGTGAACGGTGGATACTGATTAAAAGGTCATGTTATTAAATATCACCATGAACATCCTCCCTTGAATTAATAAAAGGGCTAGTTTTTCTCAAGATGACGTGATGTGGACACATTACTGTGAAATGATTTGAATGAAATGGTGCAACAGAAGGGATAGAACAAAGATGCATTTTGCAATTACAGCAGTCTATATGATGCACTCATGGCATGATGCATTGAATAACTTTTTATTAGAGCTGATATCTCTGTTTGTACATATTAAAAAGAATGATATTATGCAATTATTTGTGAAAGGATGTCATGCAACTCTTTTCAGGTTTAAATAATTTCAAGCTAAAAAGGCCAATGGCAATGTTAGATAAATAAAAACATTATTATAAGCAAATAAATAAATATGTGGACTGAGTGTACAGCTTTACTGATCTTTAATATTATCTTCTTCTGTTTCAATGTTGCATGCATGGTGATTTTTTGCAGTCCTTCTTTAACTTTTGTTGTTTTTTTGCTTTTATTCCAGTGCAACACCATTCATATAGAGAAACAATAGTGTCAGAGACCACACTCAATGAGGTCAAGTCAAAGGTCGTTAGGTTTTATAGAATCTACAAAAACATTTTGACAGGTATTTCAAATAGATCGAGGCTATTTGCTAATGGGACTTATTGTATTATGACACTTTCTGCAATGTAATTGCTGTGAATTCAATGGCATTTACAGCGAAAGAACCATAAAATATAGTTTTTGCTCCAGCGTTCTGGCATCGATGCCCATTTCTTCTAATCACACAGAACAATTAGCCTACTCTATTTACATTCTTACAAATTTGATAGCGGCCCAGGAATGCTTTAACACACCACATACCAAGAAATGTTAGAAACTTTGACAGAATCAGTTTCAACAAAAAATGTTTCCAAGTTTGTTTTTATTTTTAATAAACATACAGAAGACAAAGTATTTTCCAAACTCTCTACTTCACCCAACAGACAGACAGACAGACAGACAGACAGACAGACAGACAGACAGATAGACAGATAGATAGATAGATAGATAGATAGATAGATAGATAGATAGATAGATAGATAGATAGATAGATAGATAGATAGATATATAGATATTTCGTCGCAAACGCTTTGGCGGGAACCTCCACCCCGGCCCATTCTGGAACAATGGCATTCCCCCCTAAACTGTTTCCGGCAGCCCCTCCTTTTGCGCTCGCCGTTGTCCTGGTGGCATATTTCCGAACCCTACTATGGCCAAGGCTGGGCTCATGAATATTAATGAGCTAATGTGCACGCCAACGTCTACTTTTAAACCAATGAGAATAGACCTACAGGCAGAAAAGCACGGTGCGTAATTAATATTCATGCACCAAGCCTATTCCATAGTAGGATTAGCTAAGCGCGACCTGTGTTACGTGCTGACGCCAGATGTATATGAGCGCACGCGGCGGGATCTTTTTCCCCTTTTAGCGCCATCAGAGCGGGAGTCTCGCGCTGTTCACTGCGCAGTAGCATCTCCGCTTCAGACAGACCTCTACTCGTCGGCTCCTCGGTAAGGACATATACCGCTGAGCGACTGAATGTCCGTGTTTATAGACGTCTTTTTGTTCATACTAGAAGATAAAGTACGACTTAGGTCGAGATTTAAGTCGTCAGAATTGGATATTTAGCGCGTGAGCTAACCGTTCAGTCAGCAGCCATTGAAACGGACTCCTCCATGATGGAGATGAAAATGGCTGTTCGTTTTTTAAATATCGTTTAAAGCCAAGTTGAATCGTTTAATAAACTGCTGTTTTAACGTTTGAACGTTTCTTTGTTGACAGACTTAATTGGTTACAGTCGTTTGAAACGTTGTCTTGATTGTCTTTTCTCGTGTTGGTGGATGATGGTAGTTAGTCTGATCTGGCGGGTAAGTTTTTTTTTAGTGGGTGTCTTATCACGTTGCCTAAAAATCATGGAAATTAAACCAGTTTATTTGATTAAACCGTATTTTTTAATGAAAGTCTGTTGAAGTGACGTAATTATGGCACATGTTCGATCATGATTAACGTTAGGTTAAAATGATCTGATGTTTTTACGCATGCTAGTTTAAATTCAGCTTACTCTAACCCTGTCCGACTCCTAAATAAGCTTGAATCTGAATCGTGGAATGGCTTTGGTAATTTCATAAGTTTTCTCGTGTTGTGAGGGTTTGGTTATAAGGATGCTGTGCTGCTAACAGCTTTAGCCGGTGGATCTGTGGGGAAACACGTGGTGTGGCCTTGAGAATTGACCAATGCACTGACCCGTGGATCAAATTCAAGATCATTAACCCAGTTTAAGAGTTAAACAGCAGTTTTAAATGGTAGCTTTAGGGATGCCTGGACTTAGTTGGTTAGTTTGACGTTTAATTGGTTACATCTGTCGTTATAAGAACTGGCTGGTTAGTTGCCAGAGGCTCTTATTGGATAGAATAATGCTGAAAGTTAATATTGAAGTAAGACTTTACTTTAAAAAAAAATAGAATTTATGTCTGGCTTATTCTTTGCAAGTTTTATGTTGCTATTGTAACACGTTTATATGCTTTTGCATTAGAGTTTGATCTACAGTACCAGTCAAAAGTTTAGAAACCTTACTTTTTTTTTTAGTGTTTTAGAAAAGGCTCTTATGCTCAAACCTGCAGTTATTTAATAAAAAATACAGGCAAAAACAGTAATATTGTGAAATATTAAAATTTTACATAATGGCTATTTATTTTTATATAATTTATATATTTGCTACAAAGCTGAATTTTCATCAGCCACTGGCACATGATCCTTCAGAAATCATTCTGATATACTGATGTGATGGTCATTATCAATGTTGGAAAGTTGTTTAGCTTCATATTTATGGAACCTGTGAATTCAGGATTCATTGATGAATGGAAAGTTAAAAAGAACAACATTTATTCAAAATAGAAATATTTTCTAACTATAAATCTTTACTATCACTTGTCAATTTAACATCGTTGGATAAAAGTATGTAAAAAAAGAAATTACTGACCCTATAATTGAGCGGTAGTGTATATTGCATTGCATTTCAAGGTACACATTTACATTTCTTATCCGGTCTTTTCTTGCATTCACTCTGAATCGAACCCATGACCATAACGTTGCAAGCACCAATGCTCTACTGTTAACAGCTACAGGAAAGCTATGTAAAGCTTGTGCATTAAAGGGATGGTTCACCCAAAATTGAATTTTGTCGTCATTTAGCCTAGGCTACTCACCCGTATGTTGTTCCAAACATGTATGAGTTTTTCAACACAAAATAAGATGTATTGAAGAATGAGTTGATGGTCTAGCCAATGACTTCCATATTGGGGGAAAATAAATACTGGAAGTCAATGGCTACCGTCAACTGTCTTGTTTAAAATATCTGACAATTTTCATTTTTGGGTGAACTATCCCTTTAATTCGTGAAGAGACGGGCTTCCCCCAGTCATGAAATAACAATGAATTGTTTTTTTTTAGGTGTGGGAAAATCATGCACATTCTACTGATCTACTTTGCAGACCGTAAATTGCTATTTATTTTTATAAAGTCTGTGGTGAATCATGGCGAAGTCTTGGAAATTTGATGGTCATAAGGTTTGGGAACCTTTAGAGAGGTTTTTTAAACAAGTGCATTTAACCTTTGCTTCCAGGTCGGATAGCTTTTATTAGGTTTAAAGGCGTGCTGTCAGCGTACACTGCTGACGAATGGTTATCAGAGTCTGGAGGAAACCTGCCAGGAACTTTGTCCCGGTATTGTGACGCGCCATGATCCGTAGCTGCCATTGTTTGGGAAACTCTTATTGACAGGTTTCAGCTGTCTGATCTTGACACAAACAGAAAGAGGAAGAGCTTAACCTTCAAATCTGTCAAGAATGGATGGTGTCAGGTCTTCATGTTATTGATCTTCTACAGGCGAAGAGCCTCCTGTCTGTAGCGATCAGCTCTTGAATGAATGAAGTTGCTCAGTGTTGCCGCTGGAGGTCTGGACGTGGGCGTCTGAGGTCGTGTTTGATCCGACTGGCTCATAGACTTCAGATTTGGAGGCGGTGGAACTGGCTCGTATGTAGGATTGCACTAACAAATTGATCCAGTCAGATTTAGAGCTGAAGATATAGCGTTTTCACCTTTTGATGTTTATTGCTAATCTATCTCAGAAACCCCCAGGGGTTGAATTTCTGCCATTGAAGTTTTTTTAGCACGAGGATGGCAGCGTGTCCACGTTTCAATGCATTTGCGTCTCAAAATCAGGTCTAATTGGTCATTTGGACACATCTGGATGCTTTTTATGCTTTTGACAAATGTCCATTATGTAAATAGTTAAACTTGTGCATATTGGATGGCTGAATCACGCCAGTGCAGCGGTTTAACTATCTCCTGACAGATAAGACCATCAGCAACTGAATTTGGCTTGAGGCTGTTGAACATAATAAACAGCATTAACATTTTCTCTTTCTCCTCTAGGAATCAGAACGGTGAAACAACATGGCAGATCTCGACAAGTAAGTGCTTGTTTGTCTATTAAAGAGCTTTTATTTTAGACGGGTTTGATCATGTATCATTGCCCAGTTTGACAGCTTATTGGATTGACGTCCTTCTCATTATCAGCTAACATCTCTTTATGGCTGGTGTTTGTGCATTAAATGGCACATAAACGCCCATCTCAACTGATGCTTGATAAGCCTCACATGACCAGCGAACTGATCTTTACGTTCCTAACCTCTCTCCTCCCTGTGAGAGACACCGAGGCCGGCAACATGTGTGCTTTCACCCTCAGTGTGGCATCTATGCAATGCCTAACACGTGTTTGCAACTCTACAGCTCTGGGTTTACTCACTCGACGCGTGATACAAGCGATAGCTGCGAATCACCTGTTGTTCACCACAGGAACTTCCTGTCTCTTAAGAGCGCTCTTATGTGATGCCATTTCACATGCACCTGTGTTTTTTTATTTCAGCCGAAATGACAAATGGATGCGCTCAGCGCTTTAAACAATGTACATAAAAGCTTGAATGCATAAACTTTTTCTCGTTAGCAATTTTTTTTAAAATAGTAAGCTAAGCTCTTAAAGGGATACTTCAGCTCTGGAAAGATGAATGTGTATTTTAAATGGGTTA
Organism: Semotilus atromaculatus; assembly: GCA_031834385.1. NCBI lineage: Eukaryota > Metazoa > Chordata > Actinopteri > Cypriniformes > Leuciscidae > Semotilus > Semotilus atromaculatus. The sequence continues at coordinate 54,549,102 of JAULUF010000009.1, forward strand.
TTTATGTAGAAGAAATGTGAAATTACACATGACACAATTACACACGGTTTTGAATTTGGAGCTTTCTAGACTGAGAAAAGCCAGAAAATGTATTTTTGTCGTATGTGGATGAAAGACAATTCCTCCCAGAATGCACTTGCTTCACTGCCCTAGGAGGCCACGCCTACCGGTAACCGAGCAGTAGTTAAACAAGTCTAGGCTACTAGTGAGTCTCCGTGACGAGTCTGCCCAGAGATCGCCAAAAATGTCCAGGATTCGGCTATTGGGTTGTACAGTCGCCATTCAAGATGTTTGCTGTGGCGAGCAGGACGAGTGAGCGCCGCGGGAGAACGGCGCGAGGCCGGTGGCGTGATTACTGATGAGCGACACCTGTGAGACGCACCGGTCTCGTATCTCTCACGGAGGAGCGGGAGTTTTCAACCGATCAACTTGTTTAGTGTTCATGTAAACACTACATTCAGATTCACCAATCGGAATGAATTCTGTTAGATTGAAACAAAAGGTGTGCATGTAAACAATGAATGGCGACTGCAGAAAGCAAAAGCTGAATCCCGGATATTTGACTATCTCGACGGCCGGACATGTCCGGGAAAAAGAGGATGGTACCCCGTAACCCCTACTACTCAGCTTACTCCACAGAACAAGAGCTTCCAAAAAAAGATGGCTGACACTATGTGTACATTCTGTGAGTGAGATCCCACTCTCTATGGGCGGGTTGAGAACATGCGGGACGGCCCCTACTACTGTCTGTAGTCTTTAGCCTCTGGACAAAAAATCCTGTGATGCAAAATGACGCTTTTTGCGTCATCGGATAATTTTTTTCAGAACAAAAAATACAAATCTCTCGTGGCAGGGGGATATGAGGGAGGAAAGCATGGTAATTCGAAAATACTACAGGTTTTCTACTAATACAAAGCTTAATGCTAAATCCTGAAGTATCCCTTTAACTTTAAAGAAGATCCTCACAATATGATCCCTTTTAAAATATCTCTTAGGAGAAAGCCATGTTAACCTCAGTAGAAGCAAATGCAAGCACAATATTCAAGACTTGCAAAGTTAGTTTAAAAAAAAAAAAAAGGTCTACTAGAACAGTAAAAAAAAAAAAAAAAACACTTTTGATGAGCTCCTCTCTTCCTAGTCTGTCAGTAATGCTCTGTTTAGTTCCTGTCTCTATGAAGCTCCTCCTTCTGAAAAGCACTCACCCCTTTTTTTGCATGCTTTGGGCAGGAATTATTTAAATGAGTAATATTGTGATGTTTGTTCCTGGAAGAAAATTAGGACTAGGCGTTTCAGGGAGTTTAGAAACACTGGCTCTGATATAGAAAATAAGTCCCTTTAGAGTGACTTTGCGCTTTGTAAATTTGCAGTTATTTTTCATGATCAAACTCGCAACATTACACACTAAAGAAAGATGAAAATATAACATAATAGAACCCCTTTAATGTGTATTTGCAGTAAAGACCAAACTGAAATGGACCCAGCAGATATGGAGGATGTTGAAGAGGTGGAGGAAGAGGAGACTGGGGAAGACAACAGTAAAGGTGTGATCTATGACTCTTTCATGCATGGTTTTTCTCCTTGTTTCCGGTGTAAACTAAAGGTCAACCAATAGTGTTTTTTTTTTTTTTTTTTTTAAGTAACCAAGAAAAATATGGCTGATAACAAATTAAACTATCCTCCACTACCGGTGCTTGACAGTTCACAAAGGAATTAAAAATTATTGCCACTTGTGTTAACTGATAAGTTTTACAAAGCAACTATCTGTGCATATAAATCTGTAAAAACAATATATTGGTTGAGTGTGACTTCCACTCGAGAGGACAGGTTGACTGATCCACTTTATTTGCGTTACAAATCACAACCAGACCAGGTTTGTGTATCATATGTTGCAGTGATGTCTGATTCTCAAAACCGTAAAGCAAATATGTAACAATCAAAAACATTATAAAACTGGTGTTTTATCACAAAAGATGTGAAAAGTAGGTACAAGTGGACCTTTAATGCTTTTAAAGCAACATCTCAGACTTGAAGCGAACCGATTGGCTAAAATGAATCTGAATTCCTCCATTGAGCTTATAGTGTCTTTTTATTGTTTCGAGTCCTTTTGCTGTTTTTCTTCACTAGGCTGCTGTGTAGGAAAATTAAATGCGTCTGTCATGGATTCTTATCGCTGACACGCACACCTGACAGTCGATCACAGTCATTAGGAAGAGGCTGTGCGCACATTAGCGCTGGCACTTTTTGTGTTGGGTAACATGATATCAGTCAGTAACCTCCGTGACCTTAGCTGTGTTTAGCAGCTGGACTGAGCCGTCGGGCAGAGTATTAGCGCAGCTCAAAGCGTGTTTTAATATCAAGTAATACGGGCTTTAGATAAAAGATGCTCTCTAAAGATTTGCTGCTGTCGCATTGACCTCGCCTGTTTTCCGCATTATTTTTTGGGATGAAAAGTGCATCTTTTTTTTGACCCTTGGTGAAGAAGGTGCCCTAGTTCTGAGAGTTGTTGATTGGATAATATAGGCATCACACTCCGCCCCTTGTCATTGTTTGGTTCTTTCTGCTGTCATTTAACAGTCCTGTTTGTTTGCTCTGATTTTAGCACGTCAGCTGACGATGCAGATGATGCAGAACCCCCAGATTCTTGCGGCACTGCAGGAGCGATTGGACGGGCTCGTGGGATCTCCCTCAGGGTACATGGAGAGGTATGTGTGAACGCACCCACACACACATATGCTGAGCACAACTTCAAATAGCTCCCTTGTTTCTCATCTGATTTCCCTACCTTGTTTCTAATTTTGGCCAGATCCTCTTCTTGCTACTTCGCATCAGGGTTGAAAATTAAGAGGCTTGGCATGCCATCAAAATTAATAAAAATGCTACAAATTCTAGATATAAGGGGGAAAAATGCATCTTTATTAGTTTTTTTTTAATATATATAATAATAATGAGATTTCATTATTTAAAGTGCTGTTTTCCCTGAATATCAGCACAATTGCAAATAGGATGTTCATTGAATTTATGTATGAAAAGTTATTATTGAGGGAGTCAAATTTGACAATATTAGGGGCTTTCACTCATAGTTCCTATTACTATTAGCAGATGTACCCGCTTTTTGGTGTGTTCGCACTGGAGGTACTGGGAATGATTTTAGTTATAGGAACACCTTTTTGAGGACTAAATTAGTTCCTACTTCAGATTAGGGTCAAACCTAGGACAACAGGAACTACCAGTGACATAAGTGTGTGTTGATTGGCCGAACACATGCCATACAAAAAAATGGTACCCGCCACTTTTAAAAAGCTGTGTAGACAGTTCACAAATCGTCACCTTCCTAAAATAATTGCCCACGTCATTTTCAAATGACTTGGTTTACATACTCCACAATCATGAAAATGGCGATTAACATACAGAAAGCTCATGTTAACCGCATTTACCTCTCACCTTTGTCTGCGCCGTTGTTTATTTCTCGGCCTCTGATATGTAGCACTGCAAGTTGTCGTAGATATTGTCTCTTTCCCTCCTTTTTGCTCTTTCAATTACATAACTTGTGACTACATTTCATCTCCATTATCATGAAACTACGAGACACACAGCAGAAACACCGCTCTGATCACGGGCTTAAATGACGTCACTGTTAGCCGACTTGCGTCGCTACAGAGTTCCTATATGCGGTGTGGCTAGCTGCTATAACTGAGTTATATAACTTACCTGGTATGAAAGCCCCTAATGTCAATATTGTCTTTTTTTCCTCTGTTTTACAAATGATAATAGTTCCAAACGAATCCACAGCAGAACTGTTTCTTGTCTCCAAACACAGGGTATCCGTGGGGTCTTGAAAAGTATTCAAAGGTGATAAATCAATTTTGGGAAAATTAAGACCCTTAAAGTGTCTTATCACGGCTTTATGAAGTCTTAAATTTTGAAAGTATTTTTTCTGAATTAGCTGTCCAACAGTTTGAGTCCCAAAAGCATCGTAAAAGTGTGTGAATTTAGTCATTTTTATAAATAAAAAAAACGAACAGGTACATAAATAACCAGGCTATTGTGGGTGCGTTCGTAAATTGTCTCTGCATGAGCACCAGAGCGGGCGGAAGTTCAAAAGCACAATCTACGCTCTGGCGTTCCCAGTGCGTATTACAACGCACCGAAATGTTTTAAGAGAAGGTTGGTGAACGCATGAACAGAATGGGGAAGTTTTTTAATAAACTTTGCTTTGATTTACTATCCCAGCCTATTTGATTTTTTTTTTGTATCAGAGTGATCTATAGTCTTTATCACAAACTAAAACTGTTAAGTCAAAAGTATCACTGATGTAAATGGTTACAGCTTGAAGTGGCGGTGAGGTATTCAAAAATATTGAGAGGGTATTAAAATTAATACCTTAATACCTAATATTAATACCTAATATAAAAGGTATTAAAATTAACTTCAAGATTCCTGCATATACCCTGAAACAACAAAGTGGTGTTTCATTACTCAATGTATCCGGATGATTTTGATTTGATTCATAACTTCTCGTCTTATTATTGAGTTTCTTTAAATTTAAGAATTTGGCGTAAAAGATGTAAAATGTAAAAACTGCCCTTTAGGTTTAAAGGAGAACTCTGGTCAATTTTAACATTGAACTAATTTGTTTGTACATTTGGAGTGCTGTCAGTACAGAGAACAATGACAAATCGGTGTTGCCTACACCATGTTATTTTCTTTTTAAAATTTGCACCCTGTTGACTTCAAATTTTAAAAAGAAGATAACACGGTGTAGGCAACACCGATTTTTGTCATTGTTCTCTGTACTGACAGCACTCCAAATTTACAAAAAAATTAGCTCAAAGTTAAAATTGACCGGAGTTCTCCTTTAAGAAAAAAAATCTGAATCCATTTAAGTGGGCTTGTTACATCATGGAAAAGTGCATTTCTTTCTTTCTTACAAAACTAATTCATAAATTATTAATTTGCCCCCATGTGACCATGTTGTTTTTTGCTGTCTGCACAGCTTACCAAAGGTGGTGAAGAGACGCGTTAATGCCCTTAAGAACCTCCAGGTCAAATGTGCCCACATCGAAGCAAAGTTCTACGAAGAAGTCCACGAACTGGAGCGAAAATACGCCGCTTTGTATCAGCCTCTCTTTGACAAGGTGAGACTCATTTCTGCTGTCCATTACTTTCATCCAGAAAGAATATTGTTGGTTTTATTCTTGTAAAAGGTTGTTTAAGATGAAACAACTTGCTGTTGTGTACCAGAGGACAGTACAGAATGTTAAAGCCGTTATATTGACCTGCTGCTTCAGCATTTCCAACTGCAGCAAACACCAAAGTGTTCTCCAGTGCTGAGATCCTGTGGTCAATCGAGGACACGAGACAAACAGCAGCCAAAGAGGTGTCTTACAGCAAATAAAACCTGAGCTGGAACAGTTTATCCTCTCCCATAGCACTTTCTCTCTCCCAGAGGAGTTGTGATAGGCTCAATTAAAAGACGGGGTTCTTCAAGATATTAAAGCCTGAGTACATTGCTTTAGTTGGTTAAACTATTTAAATCTTACAGCATAAAGTTTGCAGTTTATTCTGGCCAATTGCTGACCACCTATACTGTTATATACATGCACATTTCATTTGTTTTAGTTGATGATGATTAGGGCTGCACGATTTGGGGAAAATGTCATATTGCGATTATTGAGGTCAATATTGCGATTGCGATATAATAAATAAATGGTTTCATGAGTCAACTTACTTGGTTCTAAAGCAAAATGCACACACAGATTAGTGATACTTCTGTGTATTAATGTGTATTTCTCCACTCAAACTAGCAACAACAACTAAATGATTAATAACACCTTTAATGATCAATAAACCAGTGATGTCTGGATAAAAATTGCATTAATTATAGCCATCCAACATTACAGTGATTCTGTCATTACAAGTGAAAGCTATACATTTTGTAGAAACATTTTAGGCTTCAAAAAATATAACAGCTTTTAATTTAAGTAAACTTCAAACAATCCTCACATAAACCCATAATAAATGTCATATTTACCTGTGCCCTTCCTGTCTAACAGGTATAGGACAGATACAGAAATTGAATAAAGTTATCAAACAGTTTGCATAAATTATATATAGACTAGGCCCTAATCCTTATTAAAGCTACAAAAGTTATTTAATCAAGATCACCTGACCGAGTAATTTTCTCTGTCCCCTTTGATCTTTGATTAACTTTACTGACAGAGCATTATTGGATGCCACATTTCTTTTGTTTTAGTTGATGATGATAATGATAATGCTGCTTGGACCTAAAGATTCTGTGAATTAGCCTTTTATTGTTTAATGGAAGTTTTGACATCTAAAAATGCATGTGAACTCGTGTCTTTAGCGGAGTGATATCGTGAGAGCGGCATACGAACCCACAGATGAGGAGTGCGAGTGGAAACAAGATGAAGAGGAAGAGCTGACAGTAAGTAAGCAGGTACAGGTGATCCATACCTGCATGCTCTTCAAATGCCACCTGCTTTATATCATTCTTGTATGATTTATTCTGGCATAACCTGACTCTGTCTGGCTCTCTGCCTTTATCAGGAGGAAATGAAGGAAAAGGCCAAAGTGGAGGAAGAGAAGAAAGATGAGGAAAAGGAAGACCCTAAAGGAATCCCAGAGTTCTGGCTCACAGTTTTCAAGAACGTCGACCTTCTCAGTGAAATGTTGCAGGTAGGGAGAGAACGGCCAAACGTGGGCTCACGAGGGAGTGATTGTGACCGTAGTAGTGTTCAAAAGCAGGTCGTGCAACATGGGAATTTACAGTGAGTGATTTCTCTTTGGAAAATGTTGGACTTGTCGTTGCCGCCATCTAGTGATGTGAAAGTGCACCTTGCAACTTTTTTTTAAGGTAATTATGCAGGCATCATGAAACTGCATAATGTGACTTTCCTTCCAAATATTCAGTTTCTATCAGGAATTAATATATAATTTGATTATCGCAGTTTTATCAGAACATGAAACTTGGGCTAACTGATCGGATTATTATAGTTAACTAAAATAAAATATTTTAATAAACTTATTTTATTTCAGGCAGATGACAAAGCAACATTTCTCATGTTCATTTAGTCTTGCGTGCATTTTCATTATTATAATGTAGACAAGATTAATTTAGTGTTTTTATTTCTCTTTTTCTCTCTAGGAACATGATGAACCAATCCTCAAGCACTTACAAGATATTAAAGTCAAATTCTCTGACGCCGGCCAGCCAATGGTGAGCCTGAAAGTCTGTGTTTTCTGTGTGATGTATTTAAGCTCACACTTCACTCACTGTTTTGTGTCTTTGGTCTCTTTTCAGAGTTTCACATTAGAGTTCCACTTTGAGCCCAATGATTTCTTCACACAAACAGTCCTGACAAAGACCTACAAAATGAGGTCTGAGCCAGATGAGTCTGATCCCTTCTCATTTGACGGGCCAGAGATCATGGGCTGCACAGGGTACGGCTCAGCTTTTTTACTTTAACTCCATTGAGGGCATTGATATACCGATGTTAACCTGCGAGATGTTTTCAGATGCACGATCGACTGGAGTAAGGGCAAGAACGTCACACTGAAAACCATTAAGAAGAAACAGAAACATAAGGGACGTGGCACAGTTAGGACGGTCACCAAGACAGTCCCCAATGATTCATTCTTCAACTTTTTCTCACCACCTGAAGGTAGAAAATGTTTTAATCAAGAGTTGTTTATGCTGATAATGACATGGTCTAAACTTTCTTTTCTTTAACTTTCTTTCCAGTTCCAGAAACCGGTGAACTGGTAAGTAAACTTTTGTTTTTGTTTTTTTGGTGTGTGTGGCCATGAACTTCATGAACATTTTGTAACTTTATTCTAAACTTGGAAACACGCTTACAAAAAGGTTCTTTATTGGTATTGATGGTTACATGAAGACTTTTTAACATCCATGGAATCTTTCGATTCCACAAAAGACTCTTTAGAATTTTAAAACGTTCTTTACACTAAGAAAAAAATGATATTTTTAAAACTGCTTACTAAACAATTCTTTGTGAACCAAAAATGGTTCTTCAATAAAGCATGCATGCATGCATGGTGATTCATCTTGATGAATTATCTAATATTTTGGCCTGTAACCATGAAATCTCGAGGTTATAAATCAGTGTCTGATGGTTTGTTTTTGCTGTGTTTAGGACGAGGACTCAGAGGCAGTGTTAGCAGCAGACTTCGAGATTGGTCACTTTATCCGCGAGCGCATTGTCCCCAGGGCGGTGCTGTACTTCACTGGGGAGGCCATCGAAGATGACGATGATGACGTGAGTGAGCAAGACATCCTTTGTCATAAAGTGAAATGCTTTATTTCCAAACATCTGACCTCTGTGTTTCTGTTGTTTTCGCCAGTATGACGAGGAGGGAGAGGAAGCCGACGATGAGGTTAGTTTTCATTTTGATGTTTGTTTTTATCATCTTAACGCCCTTGTCTGTGTGTAAACTGTGTTTGTAATTTGCAGGAGGGTGAAGAGGAAGCCGACGAGGAAAACGATCCAGACTATGAGCCCAAGGTAAGAGTCCAGATCTATCAATGCTCCTCAAGGCAGTCTTGATCCTGAGATCTCAACATACAGAATACATACGGTCACCTCCACTCATGCATCTCCACCTCTCGCCCTCAAATGCTAATTCTCCTGGCAAAAATCATATTCTTTGATTTATTATTATTTTCTAGTTTATTCACAGCTGTCTTTAGTTCATTCAAGAAAGAAATCCATATTGTTTTCTTGCAGAGTAGATTCAGTGTTGGCGTCATCTCTGTTTGGCTGTTATTGCACGAGCGTTCAGACCTTTAACCCTGATTTATAAATACTACAGTGCAGCGCTAAAACTTCATGCGTCAATGTTGAAAATATCCTGCCCTACAAGGGTCAATTTGCACACTCTTCCTATTTTTCACTGAATCTGAACAAATGGTTTTCCTCTGGCATTACTGACTGACTTGTTGGGCTGCACGATTTGGGGGGGTGAAATCTAATTACGTTTTTCTTTTCTTTTTTGGTTGATCAATATGGCTGTGTAGTAGTAATAAAAATGACTAAAATAAGAAATATAACTTTTGTCAAAAGAGTTGAGTATTAAGAAATTACCACTGTAAAGATTACTATACTGATATTTTTTGGCTGTCTTAATTTCACTTAAACACTTGAAATCAAAATCACAATATGGCCTATTGTGATTTATTTCAACTAATCGTGCAGCCTTGCCTCCTTTTTTATAATATTTGAATATTCTACAAATCGCGTTTCTAGATCTTCTCGGTACCCGAGCCGTTTTTCACAAACTTCTGTCAGCATGTCAAACTTCTGCCCGTGCATCTCATCTTTTCTTGAAGCATGCTCTAAACGACTCTACATTGTTCAATTAGTCGTGTAGAATAGATCAACTTTTGTAAGCGACGACATAATTAACATGTTAACTTTTCAAGCACTTTGGCACCTTGTGAGTTCCTCTCTAAATTTCTCCTCACTTAGGTGTAAGTGCTGTCTGTAGTAACCCTGCCCTGGTAGGTAACGCTCCTGAATCAGTGTCCCTCCCTGACCCTCCTGTTGAATCCCTCACACTAATCACTAACACACTCGGTTGTTGTGCTTGTTTTTTTTTTCATTCTTTAACCATTGTGAGTTGGCATTAGCATCTGTATTGTTTCTGTATGTTGAAGCATCCGGTTTGTTCTCCAAATTAAACCTTGACTTGTTGTGTGCTGGAGTCTTTTCCCGCTGAGGTGGAAAAGACGGACCGCACTCGTTCTGTCATGCCATTGGTGGAGCCTGGTGTCAGTCATTGCTGTGCCATCCCTAGGGCCCTGTGAAACGTTTTATTTTGAGTTTTTTTTATTATGGATTCACCCCCCCCCCCCCCCCCCCCCCCCCCATTTGAATGGTTTAATTGAATCATTAAACTTTTTTTTTTTTTTTTTTTTTTACAATTTAAGTTAAAAAAAGTTTAGCAAGCTCCTTTTAATGCCCATAGTTATATATGCGCTCCCCCCCCTTCTGTTTTAATGGTTTAATTGGATTAATTAAAAAAAAATCTAGATACAAGTTATTATATTAAAAAAAAATTTGCTTTTTTATTAATCCAAGGAACTTATGATTTGCTTTTTTCCCAGATTGTTTCTAGATTCATGGTTTAACATGAATGTTTCTAAATAAATGCAATCAAAATTACTTTGCTGGCTTAGTGCTGCACAAGCGGTTTACTGTATAAATTAAAACATGCGGGGGTAATTTATTCCTTATAGTACAGTAGAATGTACTTAATGTATTTGTTACAATTTCAAGTTAAACCATCCTTACTTTCACCGGTTGTCATGAAGACCTGAATCTCTGTGTATGGTTTGACGATGAAATGGTAAAAGGCTTGTGAAGTTATACTGTAAATTCCCACATTATTTTTTGACTGGATGAATCGGGGCGAGTTTTCCGCACCATATAAGTCATAGGGCCCTGTGTCCCCTCAGTTTGTGGCTGTGTGATTTGATTGGCTGAGGACCCAGTTGTTGGTTTTACAATTGAAATGGGTTTTGCGTGCATAGAGTAACTCTCCCTCCTCCTGGTGTTTTACAGAAGGATGCCAACCCCCCAGAGGAGTGCAAACAGCAGTGATGGCGGCGCCCGCCTCCTTCAGGATCCCCTACACTGTAACGGCTTCAAACAAACATAGTTACTTACCGCCTTACAATGTTTTGTATTTTTCTTGGTAGAAATAATTGAAAAATTAAATAAAAGGGTTTCAAGATTTTTGTTACAAAAAAAGAAAAACAACTCCTATTGGGAGCCGTTGCTCATGACATGCATAGTATTTTACTAGACCGGTTTCTTTCTTTCGTTTTCCTTTTCTCTCTGTATACATGGTTAGAATGCAGAAAATCCCTCAAAGCATGACACTTGTTTCTTCACTGCTAAACTAGTTGGGTTCTCGTGAAGTCTTTTGTATTGCTCTTAGACAACTTCTGTGGAAAGACTGTCCAGTTTACAGGAAAAGTGATCCTTTACGCTCTGAGCAACCAAAGCAGAGGCACGAGACCGTCTGTCTCGACAGGGGGCACAAAGGTGCTCGTTCATTCAGTTCAAACCCCCGTGTGTAATCAGGCCAAATCAGTTCTCGGTTAAAACATTCCACAAAGCGTCCCACTATTTCCGCTTAAGGTTCAAAGACTTTAAAGTTGCAAACTGTTTTGTTGTTGGTGTCTGTACATTCCACATCTGTGCGAAGGAGTTCGTCCTTCAGTAGACGCTCTGCTGCATGACTTTTTTTCTTTTCTTTTTTTCTTCTATGAGCACTTTGTACTTTGTCATGTGTTGGTAGCGTCTCTTTCCAACGTCGATTAGACCAAGCGCTTAACGTTACGCTGGCTTGCCGTTATTCAGGTGGGTTCTCTGCTCCATGCATCTCTCCAGAATGCACTTACAATGATCCCAACGACCTCATTGGAGGATTAGACTTCGAATGCGAGAACCTGATTGGAGGAGCCAGTTATAGTTGGTCTCTGATTGGTTTGTTTCTGAGCTCGACCCTGAGTGAGGTTTGTTGAGGAGTCTGTGGTGACACGCCACCCTCTGTTTGGCAGGCCTATCACTGTGAAGGGGTGCGACCGTCTGTGTGATTGTGTGTGTGTGTGCACTCAGAGGAAGGTCTTCGTCTCCTCTCACTCGTAGCGCAGCCCAGCAGGTCTGAAGCAGAGCAATATTTTCACTCCCAATCCCCCAACGCCGCAGTATCCCGTGTCTCGTAGCCCCGGCTCTGTGCACATGTCTGGTTCAGACCGTGTGGCTCGTCGATTAGCAGCGGGGGTCTTTCTGGTTCCCCTCAGCAGCTGTTGTCAAAGCAAAATGCCATGCTACAAAATACTAATGTACTCAATAACTGTACGTGGATGTATATTCATGAAAAATAAATTGGTAAAATGTGCGAGCTTTGGTCTGTCTGTTTCTTTGCATGTATAAATCCACACCAATATTTGAGATGTATAATTAGTACTAGAAATCTCTGCAATATGGCAACTTTAAGATTAACTGTAATTGTTAATGTCATGATGGTCTGTGGCAATTTTTGTAAGTATTTGTAATCATTCATTGACCCCACTAGGTGGCAGCGTTGAGTTTAAATTCCCTAAAGTTATTCAGTTTGACCACTCAAAATGATCAAGTTTGGCATGCAATCATATTAGAGATCAAATGGGCCTATTAGTTGTTATAAACTTAAGTAAACCATATTTACCTGATGTTGCTAGAAATATAATCTCACTTGGTTTAAATCTGTAATGGATACCTAGACTTAATGCATGAAAAACGTTGTACTGCACATCCTTTATTGCTTTTATTTATTTTTCCTTTCGATCTTCTAGGAGATTGAAGATGCTTATTAATTTGAATCAAACATTACAGTAGTTTATTAGGACCGTTATATCTACAATGTAAAAAAAGTTTCTGAAGTTTCTTCAGAGTTAAATTAAGTGCAATCAACTTGGATGTTTAAGTCATTTCAACTTAAATTACATTAAACTGACTTCGAGTTGAATATTGTATAACGTAAAAGTTTAACTGATTTTGAGTTAAAGCAATGTAAAAAAACATTCCATAACCCTGATGATCATAATATACTTTTTTTGCAGTAAGGTTAAAATGAATATTTAAATTAAAGCCTTTCTTTTGCTTTATTAGCACATATTCTAATTCAATAGTATGTATTGAAATGCATTTAGTCATTTAATAGAGCTGTTTTAATCAGAAACTTCTCATTTTAATGTTAGTTTGCATTTTATATTTGTCGGTATTACCGTTGTAATTGACTATTTAAACGGATATTAGTTTATTTAATCACGACGTTATATACGATATATTCACGACGTTTAATTTTACATGCTAGCTATACTGTCATATTTTATGCATTTATGATATATTTATGATATCTTTCTAAACGTTCGTTTTTGAATGTTCGCATTAAATGACATAATGCAACATAACATTATGATTCCCACAAATGTTGCCTGCCTTCCTTTGGAGACTCCTCGGTTGGTTTTGAGACCATGATGAACTCGATTGTATGTGTGTGCGCGCGCGTGCTGATGTTGCCGAGTTGAGCGCGCGTGCTTCACTCATGCAGTGGGCGGTCCGCGCGTGAAAGAAAACCCCCGTGCGCGCTCTGTCCCGATCATCACAGTCCTCGCAGACCCGGGACATCCATCCGTCCGCCTGTAGGCTACAGCCCCAGTCCCAACCCGAATCCGAACGCAGACCCAGTCCCTCACAGGCTCGTTTCATGCGCGATCTGACGAGATGCTGGAGTCCGGTGGCGGCGCGCGCGTGCTGAAGGAGGGCGCGCTGGAGAAGCGCAGTGACGGGCTGTTGCAGCTGTGGAAAAAGAAGCGCTGCGTGCTGACCGAGGACGGGCTGATGCTTCACCCACACAAACACCACCACCACCACCCCCACGACACCGGCTGCAAGGTGAAGGAGCTGCACTTCGCCAACATGAAGACCGTGGACTGCGTGGAGCGCAAGGGGAAGTACGTGTACTTCACGGTGGTGATGTCCGAGGGCCGAGAGATCGACTTCAGGTGCCCGCAGGACGAGGGCTGGAATGCGGAGATCACGCTCCAGATGGTCCAGTACAAGAACCGTCAGGCGATCCTGGCCGTGAAGTCTAGCCGGCAGAAGCAGCAGCAGCTGCTGATGGTCTCCTCGCAGAAGATGCTCCGAAACGCGCAGTAGGGCGCGTGAGACCCGCGGAGCCTCTCCGGAGTGCGCGAGATCAAGGGACGCTCCCGCGTGGAAGCGCGTTGCAGGAGCGCGGAACTCGCGGGCGTCGGTTCGGTGTCACCTTGTGCACTTGGACGCGCGCGCAGACGCTCTTCATGCATTGAAAGACATCACAGCTGAATTATCATCATATACCCGACGGGAATATCACCTCGGAGACTGTAGGGGGGGCCGGGGCAAGTTGTCACATTGAGGTTTATTGTCTAGCAGTGGTTATGCCTGTTGGTTTCAAACGTCTGTCTTCAATTATGATCAGTTTTGTGGATTCTGCCCTCCAAATAAGGACTGTAATATAATTGTTTTGTTTTTTTACATTTGTAAAATCATGCTGGGATATATTAAGGTGAGAGGGAGCTATATAATGAAGGTATTTGAGAAATGAAATGCCAGGTTGGGGCAAGTTGTCACATGATGTAGGCTAATGAATTAAAAATCCATGTTGGTCTTTTTTTTTTCTTGCTCTTTGAATTGATGTTTCAGAATTATTTTATTTAGCTACATTTAGTGTCAAGAAATGAAAGGATCCAATTGTGACAACATGCCCCAATTAAATGTATTCTCTTTTTCGGTGCTAAAATGGTGTAAATGTTCATATGATTTCTGAATCAAATACTCTAAAGTCTGTATTTATACAGAAACTGCCTGAAAATACCCTGAGTGAAAGGTGTGACAACTAACCCTGGTCTCTCTTATACGTATGTTCATGGGTTGTAAATGTGAAATGCCTTCAGTGCATCACCGTTCATCTGTCTTGAGCAGAAGTGCCATCATCACTTTCCACTTCAGCGCGGTTTCATTTGTCCGTCTTTTGCGGCTCTGGACGTGGAATCAATATCTTCCAGGAGACCTGAGAGGCCAATTTGTCACGGTCCAGATCGCAGTCTGCATGTGTGTGTGCAGGGATTTTAAAGAGACCACCTGAGAGTCACACATCCAGTGGACGCTCACTGGAAAACTGCAGACTCCTGAAGCCTCTCAGATCCACCACTCTTTATTGATCTCTGATGCTTGACCAGTAGAGATGGTCTCAGCGTTTCAAATCACTTCTGCATTTGATTATATATTTATTTGTACATATATTTTGTAACTGGTCATTTGCATATCTGAATGTTGGGTTATGTCTCTTTAGGTACACTTGCTGTACAGATGCATTTCAGAATCTCAGAATAAGCTTTTGATTACTTTTTTTTTTTATTCATGTAACTGGTTTGGATGGAAGATACACATTTGACCAATGCTGGTTTTGAAGATACATTGTTGGTGTTTTTCAAACCAAAGAATGATCTTTATTTTATTGGGTGGATCATGTTGACATGACGTAACTCATACTCTGTTAAGATTCATTTGAACTATGAACGTTGACTGTGTCTCATTGACCTCAGTCAGTGTGTGACGCCATATTTGATGCAGTGATTGATGTGCAGTTTTCCATTTTGTTCCACTGGGAAAAGTCTCAAATGTCTTCTCTTCATTCCTGCCGAACTAAACGTGGCCTCAATCCTGACTGAGGATGTTGATCTGTGTTTTCCGATCAATAGTGCATTACATTAAACGTCTCAGTTGAATGCACAGCGACAGAACTGAACTGGATATTGTCGATTCATCAGATGATCTGCTGTCGAGTCCTGCGTGACAATGACATGTTCTGATGGACCGGCATTGTTCCTTAAGCTGATGTGAATGCCACTTTCATACCTTTGAAATATACATTCCATTTCAAATGAATGTTGCATCTTTGTCTTTGCTTAGTGCTGTGATTTTGGGGGGATTTCGTGGTACAGAAAGAACAAATGGCAATGCACACGGTTCGGCCAGAAACATTACGCACGTGCAAATGGCAACACAACAAAGCTAACTTAAACTAGGTTCCCTGCAAGCAATTTTGCGTTTAAAAGACGTCTAACAGCTGTCCAAACAGCCCAGACGTCTAGGCTAAAACAAGGCAACATTTGGGCTGTCAGTGAAAATTGAAAAGACGTCTAACCATATCCTGAGAATAGACTAGTCATCAATTAGATAACAAAAAAATGAAATGAGTGAAGAAATGAAACCAAACACCTTGTAATCACTGTTTACTTTGCTTACATGATGGAATATCATACATCTCACGAGTTATTTTGGCAAAACATGTTAACCAAATTCAAGGTTATTTTGGCTAGAAGTGTGTTACTCATAGCCGGACTGTTTCAGGTCTTAAAGGAGAACTCCGGTCAATTTTAACATTGAGCTCATTTCTTTGTAAATTTGGAGTGCTGTCAGTACAGAGAACAACGACAAAAATCGGTGTTGCCTACACCGTGTTATTTTCTTTTTACAATTTGCACCCTGTTGACTTCAATGGGGGAAGTTTTAAACCTGCTTTTAGCCTCTTAACATCCTTGATATGTCATTACAAGTGCAAAGACACGTGAGTGGTGTTATTAAGAGTGAACACGGTCAATCTGACTGCAGTAGATGTCAAAGAGATTAATAAAAATGATGTTAATTCAGCCAGCTCACATACCTGTATTTTCTTCCTGTTTTCGGTCGAAGTCCAAAGTAGTCGATTATCGAGTTGGGAGAATGGGATCTCATCATAGACTGTAGATCTCATACAGCCTGGTCGCGTGCGCGAACTCGATAATCGACTACTTTGGACTTCGACCGAAAACAGGAAGAAAATACAGGTATGTGAGCTGGCTGAATAAACATCATTTTTATTAATATCTTTGACATCTACTGCAGTCAGATTGACCGTGTTCACTCTTAATAACACCACTCACATGGCTGTGCACTTGTAATGACACATCAAGGATGTTAAGAGGCGAAAAGCAGGTTTAAAACTTGCCCCATTGAAGTCAACAGGGTGCAAATTGTAAAAAGAAAATAACACGGTGTAGGCAACACCGATTTTTGTCGTTGTTCTCTGTACTGACAGCACTCCAAATTTACAAAGAAATGAGCTCAATGTTAAAATTGACCGGAGTTCTCCTTTAACCTAGACGGTGAAATGACAGCCATTTCTTGCTGGGTTGCTTCTTCAAATCTTGCTCTGCCTCGACCTAAAAAGTAGTCGTAGAAGAAGATGCTGAGAATGCAAATCATATTTGCATTGCATTATGAATTGCATCCATTGCACAGCGTTTGCAATCACATGCTCGTGTTTCAGGCCTTATGGTTCACGCTTCCAGTGTGTCTCGTGTCTCCTGCCGTCAGATCACTCGTCTGTCTTCCTGAGCTATAAGTGGAAGCCGTTTCCTTGAATAATATTTCACCGTCAGAGCTGTCAGTAAGACGAAGTGTTGGCCACGCATCTATGCCTCCGAACGCACCCGGAGAAGCCGTCCAACTTAATTAAAACCCAAACGCTAAATCAGGGCGAGCACCCGATGCAGGACCACCGTGAAGCGTACGCGTGTGTGTTATTGGATACACATGACCTTTGTAGATGAGGAGGACGGCTTCATTACATCACACTACTGTACTTCAGTGTCATGTCATAGTTCCTGTATGGATTTGGGATGTGATCAGCAAGTGTGGGTGGAAAGATCAGTCATGCTGACAAATGCATGTGTGTGTGTTTCAGTGCACGCATGGCTGAGATTCTTTCAAAGGCCTCGCAGGGCATTATGGGTGAGAGTGTGTAAAAATGGCAGACTGCGTCATTCTCTGCCCAATACGCACACACCCCGATTATCTATTTTTACGCATGTACACCTCTGTGTAATCTGAGATGTGCTCCAGGAATGTCACTCTTATAGATACTGATCTCATGTGTTTATGAACCACATCCGTTTGTCACAGTATCATAAATGGCATTACGGCTTTCAAACGGAAACAGGCCTGTTACAAAAACTGCATTTCTGGACCACAAACCAGGTTATTGTTTTTTTTTTTTGGAAAATGGATATCCACTTGAATAGGTTTATATCCACAATCAGTTCCTAAAATGATCAAACATCCATAAACTGCTGGAACCACGCTAGATTATGACGTCATTGCACCAGAAATCACAGACTCATTATGAAGTTTGTTGCTTTCTGCTACAAAATCATTGTAATTTCCTAAATGCTAGTTAATCGGCATAATCATTTACTCCTTGCGGCAGTCGTGTGGAATTAAACGAAAGCTAATTGCCAAAAAGCAGAATGTGTAGGATGCAGAGATGTGCTGAAAACAAGCCAATGACAGAGCCGGAGGGCGACAGTGAAACTTCAGCATCTTTCACATGCTTCATTTATGTGTTTGTCATGTGTTTTTTCTTTTGTAAGACATTAGCTCTGTTCCAGAACCATGTGAACGGTCTTGCTGTATATCCTAAGGCAGGATCCTTACTGAAATCTATAGTGCTCCTTATTCGAAGCACACCAGCAAAGCAACTCACAAACGATTCAGAGTCTGATGAATCAATTTCAGTATGTAAGCTATGATATACTATAGGCTATATGAAGCATAAAATCATAAAGCATAAAAATAATAAACATGAAGACACATATGAGACATATAGGCTATTGGTTAAAAGTAAATTTCTAAAAAAATAATTAAATTCATTTTTTGGAAATAAACCGTTATAATTTGCTTTTAGTCTCAGATAGCTACTTGGGGGCAAACTGTTACAAACCCTTGTGAATGTCAGCTGATGATAATGATTGTCATATTAACCAAGTGAAACCCCCAGCAAGATAGTTAGATATTTGCTATTAAAAGGATATTTGTTATTAACTTGATGGCTGTTGAAAGCGCTGACAAAGACACATCTGGTATGTTGTCTTGCAGTCAGCTGCCAGTCAGATGATGAACAAAGTTAATAAATAGTGTCTGGCAGGCTATTTTAAAAGCTGATAAAAATATTTGACTAAGGGAGAGAAATGAACGTTTCTTTAATCACAAGATCAAAATATGTTTAGGACTTTAATTGTTTTTGATTAAATAGCATTTTATGGAAATTAAACCGTTTTGGAAAAGAGATTTTTAGGGAAGAGATGCAAATGAAGTCGGTCACTACCTGTATTGGCTGCTTTAGGTGCAAAACTAATATAAAGTAATAACAATATTATTATGTGCACGTTATTGGATTCCGCTTGAAGGGCCAATACGCAATGACGTCCCTACATGTGACGTAACCGATAAATCGATCATTTTAACCGGTTCATTGAGTAGAATTGTTTGAAGAAACCGGCTCGCGGAAATAGAAGTGAATCGGACTCGATTCGACTGAATGAACCGTTAAAACCGAGGTCAATCGCTTTTTTAGCAATCGCATAACCGTAAATATGACCAGTTAGCCCACACAACCAGTAACCAGTTGTGGCAGTGACTAATGTAATCAAAGATGTTGACGCAACGTTTCGGTTGAATTGGGAGTGTATCCATCAACTGCAGACGTACAGTAACGTTATCTAAAACCGTCATTTGACACACGTGCATGTCCCCGTCTATTTAAGTTACCGAAAACAAGCAACAAACACACACATATGTTTAGTTTAGAGTAATTACAGCACTCAAGATGCGGTTGTGAGTTTTGAATGATAACCGAACTGTGTAACGTAACCGTATGAAATAACTACCAAATGCTGCACGTGAACCTGTCGTCAGACTTCAGTTCGTGAAAACAAACAAAACATTGAAGCTAGTATTTTTGTTTATGCACTTTTACATTAATGGTAAAGTAGCCTAATATTACCATTAAACGGTCTTAATGTTGCTTTATTATTTCCCCGATGGAAGTCAATTGACTCATTAATTGAGTTTGTGTGGTTGCCCATATTCTTCAAAATATCTTCTTTTGTGTTGTTCAGCAGAAGAGAGAAATTCATACAGGTTTGGAACAACTTGAGGGTGAGTAAATTATGACAGAATTTTCATTTTTGGGTGAACTATCCCTTTAAGAACATTCCTGTAACATAATATTTCAGATGTGTTATCAAAATACTTATATTTTCAGAAGTACTATGAGATATTATAACTGAACAGTTAAACAGCTAACTTTAAATCTTCTGTCATAACACTTGACTTTGGTCCTTGTGTCTGTTATGGGTGAGTGATCTCTGGAACAGAGGGCCCTTTCTCTCTCTCTCTCTCTCTCTCTCTCTCTCTCTCTCTCTCTCTCTCTCTCTCTCTCTCCTCCAGCCTGCACCTGTTCCCGTTCACCCTGAAGCCAGTCACACCAGTCTTCATTAGCACAGCTGCTGCCGCCCCTCAGTCCACAGACAGGAAGTCAGATTAGATACAGAATGTCACCTTGTCCATATCAAGCACTGGCGACCAGAATAAGACACATGATCATGCTGGTGATTTACAGTGAGTGAGTAAACACTGCAGAAAATGCTGTCTTATCTAGGAGTAAAAACAGACTTCACTTAGAGGAATATGCCTCTATTAACACTTTACTTGAGGCCTTTATGTATAATCCATTTATTTGCATAAATAATTGTAAAAATGCATTACATTTGCAGATTCTGAAAATGGTTGTTTGTCATGGTTTTAAATGCATTAGATTTTATGTGTAACAATTAATAGACAAGTAGCACTTTAAATTTGTTAATATTAGTTAACGGTATCTACACTATAGTCAGCATGATCTAACAATGAACAACACTGTAAAAAATAAACCATAATTTTTACAGGAAAAAACTGGCAGCTGTGGTTACCAGAGTTTTATCGTCAAATACACGGTAGCAACGTTATTGGTTTTACAGACTTAACTTAAAATTGACAGTAATAAACTGTATTTCATTATCTGATATAATATTAATTTACCGATTTATTGATGTATTAATATCTGTTTTTGTACCAGTGTAATACACTGACAACCAACAACCTCAGTGGTGATGAGAGTCACATGATTAATCAATGCTCATAACAAGCAGCTCTTCCACAAGATAGTGAATACTAATATAAAGAAGCTGCAAAGTGTCATTTGCACAAACATTAAACACCATCATGGTAACACAGAAATTTTAAAAATGCAATAAACATTAATTTAACAACATTAAATGTTACATAAAACCCTAATGTACATAACTCATTAGAAAAAAAACTAAGAAAACTATGAAGAAACATAGTTATTTCAACAAAAATACATCAAATGTGAAGTGTCACGCAGGGAATTGTGGGAATGTCAATTTACGTTTTTTCACTGTAAATTATACAATGAGTTGTTCTTTTTCACTTTCAAAAACTGTAAATTCAATGGTATTTTACAGTAAAATTACATTAAATGTACCATTAGATCTATCACAGTTATTTACCGTATATAGTAAGGAAACGTTTTTTCACTGTAGCATTTATACAGTCTTTTACTGTTAAAATCACAATAATTTTTTACAGTGAACGCTTTAATTAATCTTAGTTCATCTTAATCTCAGCGTTTACTAATGCATTTTTAAGATACTCAAAAGTTGTATTAACATCAGTTCTGTGAAGACCACTATCGTCAAATATGATTGACAGTTAGCATGCAGTTAGGATTGCGGGTATGAATCTGTTCTGGGCAAGAACTCACGCAATCTAGCATGGATAAGCAGAAATAACCCCCCTTAGGGGCAACAGAAATGAACCAACATGAATGTAGTGCAGATATCATTATTTCAAGATTTTATTCTGATTCAAGGTGAACCAAAATGCCAGATCCTGACTGACGAGAGGAGGGTAATGAGCTCCTGAGAAACGCCATAGCTGGTGATAATACTGAATGAGCTTATATATGATAGGCATCATATTCATATAGGTAGACGTGATGCGAGTTGACTCACGTGACCTTCCAGAGCTGACGCTACGCTTAATATAATGCACTGTGAACTAACATGAGATTTTTTTTTTTACACTATCATAACATGCTGTAAACATGCTGAATGTGATAGTAAAGGAGACCTTTAAAGTGCTACCATAATGTCATACTTTGTATTGTAAGATGATTAAAATACTTTTATAATGCTTTGTATATAAAGGCTTCAAGTAAAGTGTTATCAAAATGTTGTAACTTGATGAAAGTAGGAAACAGTTTTGGACACTTTTAGGGAAATTAATCCAAAGCAAAAATCCATTGTTTAGAAGTTGCTCTTTTGTATTTCTGGAGAATTAATGGGAATGTATTTCATTTGAGTATCAACTGACAAATGTTGACATAAAGCAAGAGTATGGAGCTGTAAAATGAACGTGGGTTGCATGATCTCAGATCAGTTGATGAGAAATGCTCTTGACTTTTAGTTGAAGACACAGTGAAGTCTGTTTGTTCAGTATTGCTCTCTCGGAGAAACCACTGAGGACAATGTCAATGTTTCATGTTTTCTACATGTTCAAAATTCAAAGCACTTGATTTGCTTGCTCAGAGTTTGGTGAATGTGTGTTCAGTAAAACTCTCAAGGATTTGTTGTTGACTTCAGTTCTGCGTTTGTCAGCAGAAGTGAGTTTAAGTGCTTCCTTGTGTGCGTTCAGTATCAGTGTTTTCACACACCCACACAGCCCAGGTGTTGCTTACTTGACGAGTCCGTCGTATTTCACAGCAAACCGCTCAAGGTCACTGATAAGACGGCGCCTGAGAGAAACACGCTGGAAACACGGACAAAGATCTGTAGATCCGAAGAAAATCAACCGTGTCTCTTGCTTCCCAAATGATACATGCACAAAAATGTTTCATCATGTCCGTTTTTTAGACTGAAATAACTAACTAAGCACATTATTAGACGGACTATCAAAAGCTGATTCACATCCGACAGTTTCAGCTCTGAAATGAAGCGAGAGCGCTTGACATTTCAGAATATTACTCATGTTCAGCTTCTCTCTGCCTATAAGGTTTCTTGGTAATTAAATAACTCCCAAACATACCCATTCAAATTATCTTTTGACATTTAAATCAGCCGAGGTTTCCCCTCAGTACAGCCCAAATTATTTGAATAACAGACCAAAGAAAACTTGCCAGGCGGCTGTCCTGTATAGTGTGCGTTAAAGTGGAAAATCAATATCCTGAAGATAGTTTTGCATGCACAAACACACTCATGCTTTTCTCAGTTAGTGATTTTAGTAAAGGCTGTTGTTTGGCAAGTGGCTGCTTGTTTTTGATGGCAGCAACAGCAATATATAACAAAAGACAAAGGAATGTTCAATAAATAATTGCACTTATTAATAATAATAATCACTAGTGCATAGCGTTGCAAAGTTGTTTGTGCTTTATACGATACAGAAATAATCAGGAAAATTACTTAATGTTGTAAAAGTCATCAATTATGAATCAACTTCAATTCAATAGTATCGTTATTCAGCTCAATTTATTTAAAAAGATTCAGTTCATTTCAATAACAGTGTAAATGTTGTAAAGTTCATCAATTAGCTACACAAAAAAGTAGAATTTACTGTGAAACGAATCTCACTCAGAAATTGCACCTAAATTTCACAAATGATAACAAAGAAACGGCAATTAACACATTTTAAAAGATGTAGAAAGTCTGAAATAGTCTGAAACATACCCTTAATGGTCTGTGTTTTACAACTTTAAAAAATCAGTGTTTACAGTTATGAAACAAATTTGATTCAGCTGTAAAGCAACTCTACAGAAGATAATTGTGTTGTTATTCAGGTCAGTTTAGTTTAATATTGATTCAATTCAGTTCAGTGACAATGTCAATGTTGCAAAGTTCATCTAATATGAAACAAATTAAATTTCAGCTACAGAAGACAAAGAGCGGTTTTAGTGTGTCAATATGTGGGTTGCGTGGTTTCTTACTGGCCCAAGTCTATGGAAACACTAACCATGTCAAAAATGCATGAATGAAGCACATTTTTATAGTGTTTCTGAAGGAATGAGTGTGATTTCTTAGATGTGTGGAGGTCATTGGTTTTGTGAGTCAGTTGGGAGATGAGCGGTTGTTTATACAGGAGTCTAGGGGTGTGTGACCTCGACGGGACGGTCCCACCCTTTCCTCCCACTCATAACCGCCAGCTCAAGAATGGCCGCTGGCTATGATAATTGTTCTTTCAATGCTTTGTATCTCTCAGCCTTAGAGGATAGATGCTGTATTTTCACTTCTGTGTTTGTAAAGACCAACAGCATCCTTTACAATGCATATTTCTTTTTTTAAAGTCGCCCTTTTGGACTTGTTTTCTAAGAAAAAATATCCTAAAACAAACAAAAACAACAAAATTATGTGAGAAGCAACATTGGATAAAATATTAAGACTTAAATATATACAGTTTATAAGTGAACAATATCTTATAGTCCTAGATGTCTTATGGAGTTTTGCTTCCCAAGGAAACTTGTTGATAATATGAATTTATTATGAACATAGATGAATGCACTGTTCCACTGGGACATTTTTATTTTTGGATGAACTATCCCTTTAAAAGTCACGTGGAACGTCATAATTCAATCTGTGCTTAAGGGGAAACATCAACAGGAATCATGTGTTTTTTGTTGAGGGTCAGATGACCTCAGATCATCTGAAGATAACGCTGCTCTGTCATAAGCAGATGATTGTTTTCACGCTGTGAGATCTGTGTTGAAATAAGCAGTCAGAGATGAGCAGATACGAGTGGATATACCATGGAAATGGGCATAAATCGGACTCACTGACTCAACTGCAGGAGAACTGTGTTTGTTTTAAAGGTGTGAGCCGTCTGACTGTGAGGAAGGAAAGTTACGCAATGAGCAGTCTAGCTAGTCAGCATCCCTCCTAATGTGAAGACTGTTCCAGAAAGGGTCAAGTTGTTTATACAGTACAGATTGCTTCAAAGCAGCTTCACAAAAATAGGAAAATAGTCAGGTTGCGAGGTAGAGCCACGTTGTATTGAACCTGTTGGTCCAGCACATCCCACAATGGTGGGATCAATTGCATTGAGATCTGGGGAATTTGGAGGCCAGGGCAACACGTTGAACTCTTTATTATGTTCCTCAAACCATTCCTGAACAATCTGTATAGTGTGGTAAGGGTGCATTATCCTGTTAAAAGAGGAATCGGGATCAGGTGAAGGGGTGTACCTGGTCTGCAACAGGGCATGTGTCAAATTTATGTCCACATGAAGGGCTGGATATTTGTTTCCCAGCAGAACATTGCCTAGAGCATAACAGTCTCTCCACTGGCTTGTCATCGTCCCACAGTGGATCGTGGTGAATCACTTCCCTAGGTAAACAGCACACACACACGGCCATCCATCAGATGTAAAAGGCGACCCTCTTCCACTTCTTCAAGGTTTATTTTTAATGTTTGCATGCATTGTAAGTGCTTTTGACAGTGGACAGGGGTCATCATAGGCACTCTGATTGGTTCATATGTGTGTGTTTTGACACATTCCTTCCATAAGCGTCTTCAAAATTATGTGTGACTTGTGCCACATAGATCTTGTGTTGGTCTGGACCAGACGGGATAGCCTTTGTTGCCTTCGTGCCTCAAGAATCCTTGTGTCTGCTTCGGGTTCTGGGTAGATAAAATTGCATTAGGACATAAATGTGAATCCTCTACTCATGTAAATTACATTTCATGTGTTAGATTCATTAAAAGGGATTGCTGTTAGCTCATATATAGGCAGTACACAAACAGGCAGCCCACTAGTGTTTGGAACAGCTGTTTAGTTTCCCATTAAATATAGTCACACTGTGAAATACAGTAAACTGGCAGTACCGCCGCAACGACCCGCTGCCGGAGCAG
Organism: Semotilus atromaculatus; assembly: GCA_031834385.1. Lineage (NCBI taxonomy): Eukaryota > Metazoa > Chordata > Actinopteri > Cypriniformes > Leuciscidae > Semotilus > Semotilus atromaculatus. The sequence continues at coordinate 54,574,513 of JAULUF010000009.1, forward strand.
AAACTCTCTCAGACGCACCACATGCTGCCAATCAGGGATCAAAGCGCAGGAAGTGGATTAGAAGGGCGTCCTCGTGCATGCTGGGAGATTAGAGGGCATGATGTGCCTCAGCCAAGAGCCCTTAAAAACTTCAACACTTCCAGCTGCAAACACACAGTCTCCTGCTCCTAAGCACAAACCAAACATCCGGTCACCTCAGAGCACCAACATACTTTTGGTTGTTGTTGTTGTTGCTTTAAGTATAATCTTAATTATGATATTTTTTTAAACACAATACTTAATACATTTAGTGACTTTTCTTCTCAAGTAAATGTATTTTGATTTAAGAATGTTTAGATATTTGTACTGTGAAACTAAAGGATTATTTTTCTGCAGTGAGGTTTAGACAGAGATCCAGTGTGAAACAGGAAGACGATACATGCATTCTCTCAATATCAGTGTAGAGTGTGTGTTTCTGAAGAACTGGCAGTGAAGTTCACACACACTTTCAGCACCTGCTGTCAGACGTGCTGAGCCGAGAGGAGATTTGTGGCTCTTCTCAGCACAATCTCAGGCGCCATGAGAGAGACAGAGAGAGAGAGAGCGAGAGAGAGACACAGAGACAGAGAGAGAGAGCTCTCACAGAATTTACTTCTGCTTCTCCACCTTTCACACAGTTGTTTTTCTCACTTGTTGTTCATACTCACAGATAATGTGGCCATTAAATACACTAAGGCCAGAAAACATACACAAACATGTGTCGGACATACTTTTCGTACTTGTATGGAGTATGTTTAAGGTCTAGGAATGGAATATAATGTGTATGAAGCTGTTTGCGATATGCAATGACAAACATTTCAGTAGAATGCAATGTTAGTTGTTAATGCATGTTCAGTTCAGCAAGTGGCATAATTGTCTCGTTATCGTATTGCTCAAACTATACGGATGGTTAAATAGAGAAACGTATACATATTAAGATCCCAAAAGAAAATCCCAAAATAAGTGCAGAACTTTATTGTTACTATTTAAGGGCAATTTGTTTTATATTATTTCATTACAAAAAGGTCAAATACTAATTTATTTTCATGGAAAAAAAACATAACATAAATCTTTTTATGCACAGTTAATTCAGCAAATGATTCTAGAAAAAAAATGTCTGGTTAAATAATGAACAGCTGAGTTTAGCAGATGTTAAAATAATTTGCTTGAACTTTCAAGTCAGAAAATTCGAAATCAAGTGTGACCAATTTTTTGGAGTTGGTCTTATGTTATGTCTTTTATTTTGAAGTTCAAAGTACTTCCCCTTTTGTTTTTAGGGTGTTTTGACTTAGGTTCATTTAGTTTCTAGTCCAACTAGTTAAAGTCTAGTTTCATTTCTAGTTCTAGATTCTTGTTTGAAAATAAATATGCTCTTGGGCTCCTCAATCCTCAACAGTTTTTTCCACAGTGTTATTGCATCAGTCTCTCAGTACAGTGTGTGTGTGATATCACAGTGTTTCCTTTCACATCAACTATTGTTTCCTGTTTGTCTTTGCTTTTCTTTCTTCACTCCATCTTTTTCCTTGTACTTTTCCACAGACTGCTGTTTCTATGGAAACAAAGAGCAAGAGGCCGGCCTGGGTTTGATGGAGCGCTGTCAGACAGCGAGGGGGAGGTCGGATCGAGTGTGTGTGTATGTGTGTGGCCCAGAGGGATCCTGAGGATTGTGCTCTATAGAAACGGTAAAACTCCAGAAGAAGCCGTGCTTCCTCGAGCCGGTTCTCCTTTAGCGCCTCCTTCTCGCTCACAACCTCCAACGGTGGGATTCGGTTTTATCCAGGGGTCACAGAATCTTCCAGAAAACACCTGAACTCATGTAGCAAATATATTAAATGTTTCTCCTAGACTGCTGTCGGATTAAATTGAGATGTTTCTCCTGAGCAAAAAAACAAAAACAAAAAATCAGATGTCTCTATGATAGTTTGAAAAGAGATCTCAAAATGTGCTCAGATCGATTAGATCCCGTAGTCAGAGATCTCAAATTATCTCAAATTATCTGTGCTGTTGTGGGTGAATCTCATAAAGAAATGTCCTGAAGCATGTAAATAAAAATTAAATATATGACTGTCAAATCGAATAATCACGATTAATTAATAATCATTCATTAAAAGTTTATAAATATATGTGTATGTATGTATAGTATACACACACACACACACACACACACACACACACACATATATACACTCACCGGCCACTTTATTAGGTACACCTGTCCAACTGCTCGTTAACACTTAATTTCTAAGCAGCCAATCACATGGCGGCAACTCAGTGCATTTAGGCATGTAGACATGGTCAAGACAATCTCCTGCAGTTCAAACCGAGCATCAGTATGGGGAAGAAAGGTGATTTGAGTGACTTTGAACGTGGCATGATTGTTGGTGCCAGAAGGGCTGGTCTGAGTATTTCAGAAACTGCTAATCTACTGGGATTTTCACGCACAACCATCTCTAGGGTTTACAGAGAATGGTCCGAAAAAGAAAAAACATCCAGTGAGCGGCAGTTCTGTGGGCGGAAATGCCTTGTTGATGCCAGAGGTCAGAGGAGAATGGCCAGACTGGTTCGAGCTGATAGAAGGGCAACAGTGACTCAAATAACCACCCGTTACAACCAAGGTGGGCAGAAGAGCATCTCTGAACGCACAGTACGTCGAACTTTGAGGCAGATGGGCTACAGCAGCAGAAGACCACACCGGGTGCCACTCCTTTCAGCTAAGAACAGGAAACTGAGGCTACAATTTGCACAAGCTCATCGAAATTGGACAATAGAAGATTGGAAAAACGTTGCCTGGTCTGATGAGTCTCGATTTCTGCTGCGACATTCGGATTGTAGGGTCAGAATTTGGCGTCTACAACATGAAAGCATGGATCCATCCTGCCTTGTATCAACGGTTCAGGCTGGTGGTGGTGGTGTCATGGTGTGGGGAATATTTTCTTGGCACTCTTTGGGCCCCTTGGTACCAATTGAGCATCGTTGCAACGCCACAGCCTACCTGAGTATTGTTGCTGACCATGTCCATCCCTTTATGACCACAATGTACCCAACTTCTGATGGCTACTTTCAGCAGGATAATGCGCCATGTCATAAAGCTGGAATCATCTCAGACTGGTTTCTTGAACATGACAATGAGTTCGCTGTACTCAAATGGCCTCCACAGTCACCAGATCTCAATCCAATAGAGCATCTTTGGGATGTGGTGGAACGGGAGATTCGCATCATGGATGTGCAGCCGACAAATCTGCGGCAACTGTGTGATGCCATCATGTCAATATGGACCAAACTCCCTGATGAATGCTTCCAGCACCTTGTTGAATCTATGCCACGAAGAATTGAGGCAGTTCTGAAGGCAAAAGGGGGTCCAACCCGTTACTAGCATGGGGTACCTAATAAAGTGGCCGGTGAGTGTATATATATATATACACACACAGTATATACAAACTTTTTGTTAGATGCGATTAATCGTGATTATTCAATTTGACAGCACTTATATACTTATTAATATTATATATATGCACAGTCCCCCTCGTACACATTATATATTCCCTTAAGGGTTTACATGAAACATTTTATATAATATGTTTTCATATTTGTATTATATTAACCCTTTCCAAAACAATAAACCTTTCACATTTTTTTTATATGTTTGAAAAAATAATGAATTACATTTTTTGCATTACAGCAATGAGAATTCTGAAGGAAAATGTGCTTAATTGTCATTTAAAAAAATGGTCCTAAAAAGTGGCTTAATTTTTATTCATGCAACATGTAATTGTTTATTTCTAGCATGTGATTTTGAGGTGAAATATGACTCATCATGCTCCTGCCATGTATGAGATTCACTCTTTATATCTACACAAGGAGCCTAAAGAATATTTTGTGAATCATCTGTGACAAAGTTAAATGATAAATGAGTGCTCAATTATGTCTCTTGAGCTACGAAAAAGCATCATCTGAGCAATAAAATGTCCTTCTGAAATACATTATCATAGTAAGATAGGGCTGTAGTGGAGGAGCCTAAAGCCACAGGGCACTAATACAAGGAACGGTCCATGAGACCTATTGTGTTAAAGGACAATAATTACGTTACAGAAACATCCATTTATCATCCACTTCCTCTTCAACGTTAATAGACTGGAGTATCTGTTAGCCCGAGGCACGTGTACCACATGTTTTCTGTGTTTAAAGGACATTCAGCCCACAGCTGCTGTGCCATGGATCAGCTGGATTGTAAACTCATAAACGGCAGATATCAGAAGTTTCATCTTCACACACTCTTGTTAAATATGGCTCAGTTTTATTCATAGTCCCACTGCTCAAATAGATCAGCAAACAACTGTAAATGAAGCAAAGATGCACGTTAACATTCGTTCATTTGCTCTCTCTAAACAAACAGACTTTGAGATGTCAGTCTGATAATGTTTGTCATTTCTTAGGTGATAATGCTGGAACAGTAGTTTCTGATAAATTTTTCTCTTACATAAGTTTATTTTTTAAATCTTTGAGGATGTATGAAAGCATTTGATGAAGAGAACATGTAATTTCAATGTTCATTTGTCTTACCAGACACGCAAACGCTCAGACAACTCACTTTATTAGACAATAAAAGTAATTTGTCGCACGTTTTCTGGATGTGAAGAGACAATCAGAGCACATAATGAGAAAACCCAGACAGTGTGACATGAGTTTCCCTTCTAAAACCCTGCATCTGATCAGAAAGCAAATTAAAGTTCTTGCATTGATTGGCTGTCTGTTTTAAATGTGCGATTTGCTGTATTCTTTATTTGTGCTTCTGCTGAGTGATAAGTGAGTGTTGTTTTGCAGCTGTGTTTGAGTCCGGGAGCGAGATGAAGGAGGTAATTTTCACTCGTTTGTGTGAGTTTTCTCCACAGGTGAGACGGAGGAGGCGCAGTGGGAGTTTTGAGGAGCGTCTTTCACTGCTCAGAGACGGCAGGACACATGGACGCTTTACAGGCGTTTGGCACACACTGCCATCCTGTTTCTGATTCAGTGCCAGGAAAACCTTCTCAAACTGCTGAATTTGTTTGGTTACTACTAGGTTTTTGCATTTTCTGAAGAAACAAGTGTGCCATTTGCCCATGCTAAACTCGCTGCCCTTATGCTAGCGTATTTTGTGGACGGTTGCTCTGCAGATGTTAGGGTGTTCTTGGTGGTTATTGGGTGTCTAGGAGGTTGTTATTCATGTGTGGTTTCTAAAGGATTTTAAACTAGGATGATCTAGGTGATCACTAGGGTGGCTAGGGTGTTCTGTGTTGTTGCTAGGATGTTTTGAGTGGTTGCTAGGGTGTTCTAAGTTGTTCTTGGGTGTTTGATATGGTGTTTTGGGTGGTTGCTAGAGTGTTCGATTGTTGCTATGGTGTCTGAAATGGTTGGTATGGTGTTCTAAGTGGTTGATAATATATGGTATTTTGGGTGGTTGCTACAGTGTTTGATTGTTGCTAGGGTGTTCTAAGTGGTTGTTAGGGTGTTATATGTTGTTCCTGAGTGTTTTGGGTGGTTGCTATAGTGTTTGATTGTTGCTAGGGTGTCTTAAATGGTTGGTAGGGTGTTCTATGTCGTTCTTGAGTGTTTTATATGGTTGCTATGTTTGATTGTGTGGGTGGTTGCTATAGTGTTTGATAGTTGCTAGGGTGTCTTAAATGGTTGGTATGGTGTTCTAAGTGGTTGATAATATATGGTGTTTTGGGTGGTTGCTAGAGTGTTTGATTGTTGCTAGGGTGTTCTAAGTGGTTGTTAGGGTGTTATATGTTGTTCCTGAGTGTTTTGGGTGGTTGCTATAGTGTTTGATTGTTGCTAGAGTGTCTTAAATGGTTGGTAGGGTGTTCTATGTCGTTCTTGAGTGTTTTGTATGGTTTCTACAATGTTTGATCGTGTGGGTGGTTGCTATAGTGTTTGATAGTTTCTAAGTGGTTGATATGGGCTGTGTCCAAAATCGCGTACTATGTGAGTAGGTACTAGCCTGACTACGTCAGACTTCCTACTTCCGCTAATTTCATTTCGCTCCAGTAGTCAGTCTGAGATAGCAGCCTATCTTTCTGTTTTCCACCGGCCTGAAAACAGCCGGCCAATCAACGAACAGAGGGCGGCTGAGAGCCGTGACGTAGCCGCTAAGCGCCCAGTTTTACATTGTAGGTTAGAGAAATCGAAAACCGAAACGAGATGCTATTCGCTCTGTTATGGAGAACATTCCGGGGTTTTTCTAACTGAAGCCATGTCAACCCACCTCGGTGACACTGTTCCGTGATCGCAACTCCGTGGACTTCCTCGGCTTTTTTATGGTCCTTGGAGTTTTCGATGGTGTATCTCGGTCTCTTTTATCGGTCGAGCTCGAACTGGCTACCTTTTGACAGGTCAGTGTCTCCTTTTTTTTTCCAGTCCTGAAATATTTCCATATCATGCTGTAATCTTGAAATTAAGTTGCAGCATTTCCGACAGACTCGTGAGGAACAGAGAGCTGTGTTTAAAAGATCTAATCCTAAATTTGAGAGTTGGCTACAAATATTTTCTTGTTTCACTCTGGCAAAAATAAGTTTAGAGGCCGCGATTGTACCGTGGAGGCGTAGATTAACTTCACATAATCTGCAAAAGTCGTTTACAGCCATGTTCACACCGGTATTTCGCTTGCATCATCAAATGTTTACAGCAGGTTTACAGTGGAAGTTCGATCATAGATTTGAGTTCGATGCATGATGTCTGTGGCTCGATGTGGCTGTGTCAGCGCATAACATACGTCATAAATAAATTTATCTGATTGGCTAACGGGTAACCAATGATTTTAAACTTCAGACAAGCGCCCCCTAGCCAGAGAGAAAACACTTCTCTATTATGCTATGCCAGACTCTGTGTACGAAGCAAAGTGAAGTAGCAGAGTCTGGTATTACCAGGCTAAGTAGGTACTACATTTAAATAAGAACGTACTTTGCGACCGTTAAAAAAGTACGTTCTATATAGTATGAATACGGGTAGTATGAATGAGTCTGGACATAGGCTACTACATGCGCCATGTTGTTGTCGCGTGACATACGCTGTCATAACAGTGCGAAAATTTAAAGAGCCAATTCCACTGACTGCACCAACTTCCCGCTGTTTTTAGTTCTGCTTTCTGTTTTCATCTGCGTTTTTTACGTCGTCCGAGCTCACAATCAAGAGGAGGCGTCGGTCAGCTGCTCGCAGATCACGCCTTTTGCAGAGTTTCTCAAGTAACATTTATTTACCTAATTTAGGTAATTTAATATTTATAAAACACACACAAAAACACACACACAACCCCTATGAACAATGACAGATTGTGAGGCAAGGAAAAAGCCATGCTTGTGTTATTACCATCGATAAATAAACATGAATGAATCAATAGAGATACGCATGTGTGTGTGTGTGTATCTCTACAGCCCATAGCTAACGTTACAGCCGCATCTCCAGTTTCCGCCATTTTCAAATATAACGACAAATCCTCTCCCGTGGCATCATGGGATAGTAAATTGTCCATCGTATGCGCACTTCAGAATCTCGCCGGAAGTAGTAGGTCATCCGGGGACTTTTCGCCTACTGTTTTTCGAATTCTATGATTTCGGACATACTACTCTGCTCGCGTACTGTTTTTCTCGCATACTATATAGTAGGGAAGTATTCGATTTCGGACGCAGCCCATGTGGTGTTCGATATTTTAAGAGAGTGTTTTTAGAATGTTGCTAGGGTATTTAGGTGGTTGCTAGGGTGTTGTGGGTAGTCAGAAGTCTCTGTGATGTTATGGTCTGCAGATATGGCGGAGTGTGTCAGATCTCTAGGGAATCTCTGGTGAAGTGAGCTGGAAGACACTGGTTGAGTCTTAATGCAGGAGCACTGGTGAATCTCTCAGTTAATGTCTGCTTTTCCACAGACCCAGAGGAATAAAGCCTGTCCATATAACACTCCCCATGCTCTCCTGTCTCTGTATGATGCATTTTTAACAGAGTTGGCAGCTCAGTGAACTAGTGTCTAAGATGTTTTATCCATCGCTGCCAGCATGGAATGAAGAAGAAGAAGAAGAAGAAGAAGCACAGTATTTCATTCCAGTGATGTAATTGTGTTAATTAACCTTAATTTTCCCCAGTTCCCATTTCATTAGAGTATCATTTGACTATCGTTGCAAATTTGTGGAGATGTCTTCTGAAACTCTATGATTATATATATTATAATAAGATGTCTAAAAAATTGATACTTCACTTTTGTACACTTTGAGTTGACCAGAAGTCATTTGTATTTGCAATGCAAATTTTTCTGTTAAGGATTCTTGAGGTGTTGTTTTGCTTTTTTTTATTTTTTTTTATCCTTGTGTGAATTTTATTATAAAGCATGGTGCATTGTAATGTTGATATATGTAGATATGTGTATGTGGAATATGGTTGTTTTTCAGTTTGTAATGTGATGCCACTGCACTAATACAATTGCCCCTTGTGGGATTAATGAAGTGGTTAACTTAACTTGTGTAACGTCATTGCATCTGTATGTGTGTCTGCATTAATAATGTTGATGATCTTCATGTGTCTCCTGCAGCGTCTTCAGCATCTTATCATCCATCAGGCTGAAGCCGTATTGAACGTGTCATTCATTACCATCTCTGCAGGTATTCCACGCATACAAAAACAATGTACATACACCGTACTGCAAGAATAGTGTGCAACTCTTAGCACAGCCGTTGTCTTTTTCTCATCACACAAATTTTTTCCTGTTGTGTGACCAACGTTAAAGGGTTAGTTCACCCAAAAATGAAAATGCTGTCAGTAATTACTCACCCTCATGTTGTTCCAACCCCATAAGACTTTCGTTCATCTTCGGAACACGAATTAAGATATTTGTGATTAAATCTGAGAGCTGGATCACTCCTCCATAGGCTTCTAAGGGACTGAAACTTGTTCTCCCGAAAAGTTATTAAAGACATCGTTAAAATAGTCCAAGTGACTACAGTGACTCAATCTTCAGTTTATTAAGAGAGATGAGAATACTTTTTGTGTGCAAAAAAAACAAAAATATTGACTTTATTCAAATATTAATTTCCTTCTCGGTCGGCCTCTCGTAGTAAAACTGCGTAGGGCTTCTGTGGTGGACGTCACACGCATCACACACATGACCAGCGTCGGCCAATAGTGAGCCTGCGTGTGACGTAGCCCTACGCTATCACACTACGCTATCACACTACGCTATCACACTACACTATCACACTACCCTATCACACTACACTATCACACTACGCTATCTACGCTATCACATAACGCTATCACACTACACTATCACACTACGCTATCACACTACACTATCACACTACGCTATCTACGCTATCACACTACACTATCACACTACGCTATCACACTACGCTATCACACTACACTATCACACTACGCTATCTACGCTATCACACTACACTATCACACTACGCTATCACACTACGCTATCACACTACACTATCACACTACGCTATCTACGCTATCACACTACACTATCACACTACGCTATCACACTACGCTATCACACTACGCTATCACACTACGCTATCACACTACACTATCACACTACGCTATCTACGCTATCACACTACACTATCACACTACGCTATCACACTACGCTATCACACTACGCTATCACACTACGCTATCACACTACACTATCACACTACGCTATCACACTACACTATCACACTACGCTATCACACTACGCTATCACACTACACTATCACACTACGCTATCTACGCTATCACACTACACTATCACACTACGCTATCACACTACACTATCACACTACACTATCACACTACGCTATCACACTACGCTATCACACTACACTATCACACTACGCTATCACACTACACTATCACACTACGCTATCTACGCTATCACACTACACTATCACACTACGCTATCACACTACGCTATCACACTATCACACTACGCTATCACACTACACTATCACACTACGCTATCACACTACGCTATCACACTATCACACTATGCTATCACACTACACTATCACACTACACTATCACACTACGCTATCACACTACACTATCACACTACGCTATCACACTACGCTATCACACTATCACACTACACTATCACACTACACTATCACACTACACTATCACACGCTATCACACTACGCTATCACACTACACTATCACACTACGCTATCACACTACGCTATCACACTACGCTATCACACTACGCTATCACACTACGCTATCACCCTACGCTATCACACTATCACACTACACTATCACACTACGCCATCACACTACGCCATCACACTACGCCATCACACTACGCTATCACACTACGCTATCACCCTACGCTATCACACAATCACACTACGCTATCACACTACGCTATCACCCTACGCTATCACCCTACGCTATCACACAATCACACTACGCTATCACACTACGCCATCACACTACGCTATCACACTATCACACTACGCTATCACACTACACTATCACACTATGCTATCACACTACGCTATCACACTACGCTATCACACTATCACACTACGCCATCACACTACGCTATCACACTACGCTATCACACTACGCTATCACACTATCACACTACGCCATCACACTACGCTATCACACTACGCTATCACACTACGCTATCACACTATCACACTACGCCATCACACTACGCCATCACACTACGCTATCACACTACGCTATCACACTATCACACTACGCCATCACACTACGCTATCACACTACACTATCACACTACCCTATCACACTACACTATCACACTACCCTATCACACTACACTATCACACTACGCTATCACACTACGCTATCACACTACACTATCACACTATCACACTACACTATCACACTACACTATCACACTACACTATCACACTATCACACTACCCTATCACACTACCCTATCACACTACCCTATCACACTACACTATCACACTACGCTATCACACTACGCTATCACACTACACTATCACACTATCACACTACACTATCACACTACGCCATCACACTACGCCATCACACTATCACACTACGCTATCACACTTCGTTAACTGACGAGGCCCACAGAGAAGGAAATTAGTAGTTGAAATAAAGTCGTTGTTTTTGTTAGTTTTTGCGCACAAAAAGTATTCTCGTCGCTTAATAAACTGAAGATTGAGCCACTGTAGTCACTTGGACTATTTTAACGATGTCTTTAATAACTTTTCGGGAGAACAAGTTTCAGTCCCTTAGAAGCCTATGGAGGAGTGATCCAGCTCTCAGATTTAATCACAAATATCTTAATTCGTGTTCCGAAGATGAACGAAAGTCTTATGGGGTTGGAACAACATGAGGGTGAGTAATTATTGACAGAATTTTCATTTTTGTGTGAACTAACCCTTTAAACTCGGTTATGGAGGCGTGTGACCCTTCCCGCTCAACATGATTGATGTTTTATGCTGCGCATTTGAAGGATGCTGGGAAAACGAAATATCCTCTAGAGATCCGACACCTGTCATAATCTAACCTGATATTAGTTATTTGCAATTATTTAATCTGCATGCAATTAAAGCCTCTGGGTGATGAATGACGTGGAATAATTTATGAACCCCTTGTTTCAGCGATGCGTGATGACTAGCGATTAGACCGGGTTTATCCGGCCGTTGGTGAGAGAATGTAAACTTGCTCATTTTAATATTCATGAGCTCAGAAGTGGATCTGTTAAATATTAGTATCTCTGAAATCTCATTTCCACAACACTCCTCGACAGGCTGAACAATGTTCATTCTGCGTTTTTGTTTGGATTCTTAACCCTGCCGCCGTCTCCGATTAGTTCTCATTAACTAGTGGCTAATGAACCTCCATTCTTCTCCTCATGGACGCTTTATCTTCATCGTGTTTGAAGCAGCTGAATAATTAAGATTTGCAAATTGGCTGTTTGCATTGTCTCCAACAATTAATTGTTTGTCGGCTGTCTGGTGACAAGACGAGACGGCCTGTGTGTTTTTGTTGTGTGAGCTGCTGGCTGTAGATTTTATTGGAAAAAGCGAGAGCCATTCAACAGATCTTCAAGGTCAAGACCGCAGGATATTATTGTGTGTGTGTGTGTAGAAACACTGGCCAGAGGACTGTTTATACACTGACTTTGTCTCATTTAAGCATTATTTTGTTCTCAGATGTTTCAGCTCCTCAGATCATTTGGTCTTTGGAGAATTTGATGAGGAATGTTTGAGATCTCTGACTTTTGATTGCAGAATTAGGGATTTAATTGGTTTGCGAAAGTGTATTTATTTTTATATTTAATTTTGTTTGGTTCTTAATCTTATCATATCTTATTTTATCTTGTCTTTATTGGATTGCGAAAAGTGGTCGTTACTTCCAAAAATGGAGCCAATTTTGAATGTGAGTTTACTAAAACGATAGCAGGATTTCAATTATTTTATTTTATTAAAACATTTTTTATTTTATTTAATTACATTTTGTTTTGTTTTATTGAAAATTGTATGCAGCCCAGGTGATAATCAAGTTATTATATGTTAAAAGATTATGAAGATGCACTGATGAATTGTTCACCACAAAAAATAAGCCCAGGAAAATGTAGTGAGAACGTAGATTTTGATTCCACATTTACTCTCCATCTCCTTGCTGCCAGAATCAAGTGAGATATTAAAGAGAGCTCATTTGAGATGTCCCAGACAGACGCTCTCTTGTGCTGCAGAATCTGCTGGACATCTGACTCTCTTCTGGACGCTGGCTGTCTCCTCTTTTGTTACTCTGAGGTTACAATGACACTTTTATCACTCTGAATTTTCTTTCTTTCCCTCACAAAAGCGAGGCGAAGCGTTCTGGATGGACAGAGAACAGTGATCCATCAGCCGTCCTGTCCCAAATCATTCATTGTTCAGTGTTCAGTACAGTATTTCTTATAATATCTTGAATGAGTGTCATTCAATAGATAAACAGGTTACACTTTAATACGATTGTCCACATTCTATTAACTATAAGAAACTTTGCAACTACATGTCAACCAACTCTCATTAACTCTTTTTTTGTTGTTGTTTGTTTTTTAAAAATGAGGGAAGTAGGCCTATAAAACTAAACTTGGTTATGGTATTTATCTGACAAAATTATTTGGCAAGTAAAGGCTACATGTTTTATTTTACTATGCAAAAACAAAAGGCATAGAAAAAAAAAAAGCTCACAGGAAAAAAACACATTGACCACAACAAAATCAGTTATTAATATTTCATTGGTTCTCTCTTGTTTTTGCATGTGATGATCCTTTCTTTGTATGACAGCCTGACTAAAAATTGTCCGCACAATCGCAATATTATCACAAATAAAACAATTGACTCCAAGCACAACTACGCAACATGCTTACAAAACTTTTTGATTCTACTGTCATAATTTAAGAATGCTTTGATATTTGTGCTTTAAAACAAGAAAAAAAAACAAAAAATATTCCCTTATTTCCTTTCGTGCTCTGACGTCTCCAATGCATGATGTCCACGCGTATGGAAGCACGTGGTCACAATAGAGCCTTGTTATCGATGCCTCGGGGTAAAAGAGTTTATCACAGCGGACTGTAACATCCCTCCATGTCCGTCTCAGTGGCACACGGCTAACAAACACCACATGTACACTGTAGTCCTGTGCCGCTTGAACACTTAAAGAGGGACAGTGGATTATCTGAGGGCTGACTGCACCTGGTCTCCGCCCTGGAGTTTTTTTGGGATGGAATCGGGTCAGATGGTCGTCACCCAAGGCCTCGAGACACAGGCTGTCAAATCTGAGACGGTGCCCGTGTCACATGGTGAGCTGAATGCTAACCGCAGCGCTAAGCACACAGAGCTAAATGACGGCCATTATCGGCAGGGCATCACGGGTCGAGCTGGAACGGCCCTCATGGCCATGAGCCATAATATAACACCGCATACAGTGACCCGTCAACACACAGAACAGAGGCCAGCGAATAAATCAAACCCAGAGAAGAGACTGTGTTCAGCAGAGAAAACTGAGCCGTATAGCATGGCCTCGAATTAAGAATTTGTTCTCTCGTTTTAGTTAAATTGGGGCCCCGAAATAAGATTTAACTCCCACAACTTATTCATTTCCTCCCTCGCTTTAGTAAATCATGAAGTCCACTTTTACGGTCTGTTTCCAACAGTTACAGTTTTTTACAGTCGCTAGGACACATTTCTCAATACTTGGGTCACTTTTTCAAAACTCTTCACACAGTGAGCACAACAGAAGTATATGTGGGCTAAACTGTGGATCATTTATCAGTGCTTTGGCACAAAATGCATTCAATGACTACATCTTTCAAATTACATAAATTCTTTTCTCACTTTGACACAACCGCCAAAACTCTGTGTACCGACAGGCCAATCTGCACATGCTTATACTGATTTCAAAACTGTTAAACTTAAGTTCAAAACAATAACATAATACAAAACTGAATAATACAGCATTTTGCCACAATTCTACAGTAATATTGTAATGAAATATATTTAGAATCTAAAAATTAAATGGTTTAAAAACAGTTGGACCAACCACAGCTGATTCCTATTGTATCTGTATCGGTGGATGGTGTGTATACAAATTTTTGTACTTTGGAATTACTCCAAAAACATAAAATATAATAATTGCATGATGTGTGATTCATTCTAGTAACATATATTGCAGTGAATTCTATACAGTAGAGAGGTAGAAGAAAGAAAGCATTTACATAGGAAACCATTGTATAAAGTTAGCTGTTGTTAGTGTTTTTTATGTTATTGTTTTGTGTTTGTTAGCTGTCAACCTTTGCTAGTGTTATGGAAGAATGTGTTGATTTGAGATATGTATGAAGTGATTTGGTAGTTTTAGTGCATTTTGAATGTGAAATGAACTGCTGTGCCGAGCTGAAAGTTGGTTAGGAGAACTGTGTGAAGAGTTTTGAAAAAGTGACTTAAGTATTGAAAAATGCGTCCTAGCGACTGTAAAAAACTGTAAAGTGACAAATAAACGCTCCACAAGATATGTTTGATTTTACCATTTGGATGCTCAATATTGATCGGGTGAATGCACATTTTAAACAACAAGTTAATCGCTGCATTGTATCGCACACATACAGACAGTAGCTCGCTCAATAAAATAACTTAGAAACTGAAAAGTTCTAGAACATTTTTCTTAGTAACTAAAACCCACAGCTTCACAGAGACGCTGCCAGGTAGAATTAATGCACACGCACACGCACTCGCTCTCGCACTAACGCCTTCAAACCCGTAAGACTTTCGTGCATCCGCAAAACACGAATGAAGATATTTTAAATTAAATCTGAGAGATTTTTGTCCCACCTTTGACAGGTCATGCAACTACCACTTTGTCACTTCAAAAAGTTTATTAAAAAAAACTTTAAAAAAAAACAGTAAAACTAACACACATGAATCGAGCGGTTTAGTCAAAATTTTCTGAACACTCGATTGCCTTTTATGATGAACCTGGATAGCAACACACCAAAGCGACGCCCTAGCAACCCCCTAGCAACCGCATCCCATTGCTTTAGGATTCACACATTATTGAATTAATGCCCCGATCACACCGGTTTCGAGGTGGTAAATAAGCACCACTCACATTTGAATTAACTAGAAATTCATATTTCAATTGTAATGTGATCTGGAATGGGTGCCGGTCCTCTTCTCTAAAATCTTCATAAAAGATGATGATTGTGCCGATGACCAGATTCTGTCTGAACGACAATAGTGATGATTAATCTCTAAATAAATACAGCAGGGATGCAATGAACCACTTCACATCCACGGGTCTTTTGCTCAAAAACTGCTTTTTGGTTTTGCTCGCTCTCTTGGAATAATCAGAACTCAAATTGA
Organism: Semotilus atromaculatus; assembly: GCA_031834385.1. Classification (NCBI taxonomy): domain Eukaryota; kingdom Metazoa; phylum Chordata; class Actinopteri; order Cypriniformes; family Leuciscidae; genus Semotilus; species Semotilus atromaculatus. Next base: position 54,590,396 of record JAULUF010000009.1, read on the forward strand.
AAGGATAGATGATCATAACATTTGAAAACACAAGATCTTTCACAATGTTTTGAGTGAATAGGACAATAAGAAGCTCTCATGAGTATAAATTTAGCCCATTACTGTTTTAGCTGCTTTATTTGTGTGTGTGTGTGTTTGTGTGCGTGTGCGTGTGTGTGTGTGTGTGTGTGTGTGTGTGTGTGTGTGTGTGTGCGTGTGTGTGTGTGTGTGTGTGTGTGTGTGCATAAAGAGTCTTTTGTATGGAGCGAGTCGCAGGCGTTGTTGGCCCGGGGCGGATTTCTCCTACTTCATTAAAGCAGAACACATGTCTGTATGCATGACAATAAGCATTAGAGCGATATGAACAGCCTTACAGTCCCTGCAAGTGTGGGTCTGTTTGACAAGCGCTTCACTGTTTTCTTACAAGGTGATTTCGGCTCATGACACTCCTGCTGCTTCAACATGTACGACACACTCACACACACGTTTTCAAGTTTTAAATTTATTCAATTTCTGAACATGCTTGTTTGTATATATAGCATTTTTGCAACTAAACAGCAAGATCCTGATAACCACTCCACCACAACACCCCAGCATCTCATTTTTATCATCTAGTCTTCTCTATGCATCTATAAGTATGAATTGATTGATAATGCAATGATGTACAACACAAAATCAAGGTTTCCGCTGGGTCCGGGAAGCCCCTTCCTCGCCGGGCGTCTTTACAGAGCTCATTCCCTGGCCTCTCCGCACACGCTGCCATTCTCATGAATAAAAGATGCTGTCGTTAAGCTTAGTTTAATAGTTTCAATAAAAGCTCCTTCCAGAGAGATAAGCTGTCACATTAACTTAATATTCATTTTCTAAATGTGCCTCTCCGGGTTCCATGGTCAAATTTCATTTCAATTCGTATTTATACTTTTCATGTCTTTATGAACTGTGTCAGCCTGGTTAGGAAATATAGTTGAATTAGATGGTAATGTTATATACTGAATTTTATTGTATTTGGACGGACTGAGAGGTGAGGGTGACAGATGAGCAAAAACACAGCGTGGAAAACAACGCAGAGCCCACTATTTCAATTTATAATACAAAATTTTTTTTTTTTAAATAAACAATATATAATATTATATTTAAATTGAATTGAAATTAACAGAAAAAATTTACAGTAATATTAATATAATATTGATATAATTCATAAAAATAGTTCAAATACATTAATATAATAATTAATTTTATATGTATAAATATAATAAAATATTAATAATAACATATATACACACACACACATTAAAACTCTCTGTATAAGTAAATCTAAAACAGAATAAAACTAAGTGAAACAGGAAGTCACTGTAACAAATGGAATGTTTAAAGGACGTTTCGTATCTATAGAATGTTCCAAATGAACGACCAGTATTCCGTGGCATTCCCAGTAATGAAAACCAATACAGAATAGAGTAAGTGATCATCTTTCCTGATTCTAAGTTTGACATGCTCTGTGACACTGGATCAGTGTGTATTGTTCTGTTTGCCCCGCATCCATCCATCCATCTATCCGTGTGTATGTGTGTGTGTTTGTAGGCAGCTGAAGTGTGTGTGCATGTAAAAATAGTTTTGAGCACAGAAACATGAATCCGTTAAATACTATATTCTGCTGGGTAATTTGGTGGGTGTGGACTCCTCTCGACCTGCGCTGCATTTCCCCACATCACTGCTGTAGCAAACATGACAGATGATCGTCGTCATGGTTACCGTCCAAGTGACAATACGATACCCCGTGTTTTTTATTATTTCGGATGCACTCGGGAACCTCTAAACACACCTCAGATAAAGATTTTTGGAAGATAAGTGGGAGTTAAAGTCACTTAGTGTGTTTTTTCTGGTATGAAACAGCAGTGTTATTTTGGGCTGTGTTCAGTTAAGACGGACCCTGGTGTGCACCAAACAAGCGGACGAGACGCTGAAGAGTCTCAGTCCGCTTCCAAACACTACTGAACTGTTGAAACACAGACTGATGACATGTAAACAAACCAAAAACGAGACATGATGTCACACGATGTGACCTTTTTTGTGTTGTATTTTTAGATTCTGTGTTAAAAATGACATTGTGAACGCTAAGCGAACCAGGACTAAATTAATCTTCTTTTTTTTTTCGGGTCCGGACCAAAAGATATAAGATATGGTATGACTTCAGAAGACTTGGATTATAGTGCACAGATTTTTACAGCCTTCTATATTGTGTTTCACTATATAATAAATCACTTTCCAATTTTGCTGCATGTCTTTGCAATTACACTCTTATAAATAAAGGTTCCAAAAGTGTTTGCAGTGATGTCATTTACGGTTCCCCAAAGAACCTTTCAGGTTTTTTTTTTTCTTAGTGTGAAGAACATTCTAAAAAACTTTTTCCATTATAAAGAACCTTTTGTGTAATGGAAAGCTTCCATGGATGTTCATGGAACCATAAAGAACTGTTATTTGTAAGAGTGTATTCCTTTAATGTGAAACTGTCACTCAGTATTTCTCCAGTAATCCTCTAAATACAGGGTGTCAGAATTTAGAAATTGCCATGACAACAGTAACTATGACGTACAACTGGGAGTTGCTCTACTGAGAGCCGGTCAGTAATTTTAGTGTGCTGTTTTCACACACACACACACACACACACACACACACACACACACACACACACACACACACACACAGATCTTGGCTGGTTTATGCCTGGCAGCGCTGGTAACCAGCTAATGTGTCAAAATAAACTTTTTCCTTGTAAGTGAATGATGTATCAGCCATACTAGGCCTCTGGAAAGGCTGTGTGTGTGTGTGTGTGTGTGTGTGTGTGTGTGTGTGTGTGTGTGTGTGTGTGTGTGGTCTCAGATAGTGTTACTGTCTCTAGGTGTGTCTGAGGATGTGTCTAAGTTGGGTGGTGTCTGTAATGTTGCCCTGGTTTCCTCTTACTCCACATGAACTAAGCAGCTAAAATAAGTCAATGATAATATATAGACGCGCTGCCAATATGTGTAAGGAAAACGTCGAGCAATATAAGCAAGCTCTGGAAACCTGGACATAACATCACAGCTAATGGAACCTTCTCAGAACTTTCCAGTAACGTCAACAGAACGTTTGTTCAAAGTTAGTCTTTAACATTAATTGTAGGTCATACATGAACATTGTCGATTTTAGTTGGACATTCTTCCAAGGTTTTTTAAATGTAACTAGTTTTAGAATGTTCAGAGAACAGTAACATTCTCACACTGTTTGCAGAATGACAAAATGGAATGTTCTTTTAACATTTTGTAAAAAAACATTTAAAAACAGACTATTTGAATGTTCAGAATGTTTTTTATAACTTGATGGGAACGTTAGCAAAACGTTGTTAGAAAATGTTTGCTGGTTTAACACTACCTGTCAAACTGCACAGATTATTATAATAATGCAGTAGCATTCAAAAATGAAATCAAACATTCTCAATAAAACATTTCAGTTACACTTCATTTAGTCCACTTTAGACATTCTACTAACTATAGCCTTAGTAAACTTTTCAACTACATGTCAACTAACTCTCATTAGAGTATTAAGTAGAGGGTTAAGTGGTCCGTGTTAGTAGAATAAGTTGACTTGTAGTTGGTAAGTTCTTATAGTCAGTTGAATGTCTGTTGGGGGACCAACAAAATAAAGTGTAATAAAGATATTAAGCAGTCTATTAACACTCTAATGACAGGTAGTTAGTCGAATGTCTAAAGTGGACTATCGAAATAAAGTGTTACCAACATTTCTGTTTGTGTTTTAAAGGGGAAAGCAAGTTGTACGTGTTTGGAACGACATGAGGGTGAGTAAATGACGATTTTAATATTGCCTTAATTAACCCAATATTCTTAAAACGTGATACCAAAGCTGTTAATTAGTCACAGAAAAGTAGCAGCCCACTGGGACCCAGTGTTTTATGCCTTTGCCTTAATTATATGCTTTATAATTAATTGCATATATAGGTCATGTATATAGACACCCACATCTTGAATCTTGTACTATTTTATACCATCTTTAATGGTTGGCAATTGGTTAGAATGATTCAGGCTGGGTTCTTTGTACCAGTTTTCCTCCACTATAGCATCAATATCCAGGAGGTTCAACTTATTTACTACTAATTAAACCTCTTCTCCCCCGAGGGCCTTAATAGTTTGACTTGGCATTTCCTCTTAACAACTCGCAACTGCAAAAAAGCAGCTCTGCTAGAGAGTTTCTTGACTTATGGACATAAAGAATCTGTCTTTGTTATGGAGACTTCCGCTTCTGAACATAATTTGATGGTGCCAAGCGTCAGCCGCCCCTCTTTAATTGTGGCTCGGAGCGTTTCCCTCCTTCGGGTCGTGAATGATAAAAGCGTTTGATGTTATTAATTCATAACAGGGATGTGATCTTTCATCCGGCCCCGTGGAGGAAAGCGAGTTGATAAAAGTTCTATTTGGAGGAAATGTTTCTGGAGCTGCGAGTTCTTTCTAAAGCGTTTTATCATGAATTATGCACTAAGACCCTTGATCGGCTCTTGCATCTGAACTGGACGGTTTTTTAATATCCAAAGCAAATGAAGACAGATCACAGCTCGTGTAGAGACAGCCGAGAACACACTGTTCACTGTACAGAATTGTTGTGATGTAAAACCAGATTAATTCCTCTATAGAGTGCAGAACAGTTCTGAAACAAAAAGATGTTTTCCTAAACTGCACAGATATATGTAATGTACACGTAATAAATTACAAATGTATTGTTTTATGCTTATTATCAATATACATTTTAAATCTATTGTTGAGAAATATATATTTTTAGAAACTTTTAATAATATTATAATAACTTCACAATGATAATAATATTTAAATAAATAAATAAATAAAGTAAAAATCACATTAATTTATTCTATGGAGATTTCTTTACTGAAGAACTTTACAGATAATGTAAATAAATATTACACGCTTATAATCAATATAAACTTTTAATCTATTGTTGAGAAAATATAATTTTTTTGAAAATGCAATAGTATTTTAATAATTATAGTTATAAAAATATATTTATAAAATGTTTATAGAATTATATATATGATGTATGACATTGTACATACTGAAAAAAAATATTTAAACATTAAATATTTTACTAATGATATTTAAATAAATGACTAAAATAAAAATCACATCATAAATTCTACTGAGATTTTTTCAATTTTAAACAGATATGTAAATTATGCGTGGAAATTGATTTCAAATGTGTTGTTTAATGCCTTATGTCAGTTGTATATATATTGCCAAAAATATGTGACATTTTCTTTTAATAAATATAATCAAATAAATATAAATAAATAATACGTGGCAATTAATTAAAATGATATTGCTATTATGCTTGTTTCATGGGAATCCCTCCAGAAGTGATGCTGCTGAACGTCACTCTCTTCTGCTGAGCATTCCAGCAATTAATCCTTTTAGCCAATCAGAACGTCCCGTCCCTGCAGGACCGGCCGGGTTTTAGAAACTAATCCAATCAGTCAGTCGTGCTCCTCCATTGATCCTGATGCACTGCTTCTGTAAACAGAAAATAGAATTACAATAAGTAGATACTTAATCGAATAGGAAGTACTGCAATGGAAAACTTTTCCTCGGACTGCATTACAAAAAGGCCATGTGGTTACTAGGGTGTTCTGGGTGGTTGCTAGGGTAATTTTGTGCGATAAGTGATGTTGAATAAACAGGTGGCACTTCATAAAACTGTGACGTTTATCATCTTAAGCACTCTTCTGTGAATGCAGCTAATCAATGTAAGTATTGTCTGTGGAGATCCGGAAATCTGTGGTCTCTGGAGCTCGTGAAGACAAGCTTCCTACAAAATCCTTGATTAGTATTCAACATCTCTCTTCCCACAGGGCCGTTACTTCACCTCTGCACAGATGTGCCTGGATTTGAACACTGTTCGGTGTCTCTGAACCCTGAGATATTACAGCAGCCATCTGGAAAAAAATAAGCAAAAATACAATTCATACATATTCCAGAGCTATTCAATTAACTTAAAAACCTTACGTGATTACATTTCATTTTCAATAACGCTCTGAAGAATTAGAGGGCTTTGCTGGCGTGCTTTGGTGTTCATTAGCGGTAATCCGCGGTGGTCAGGTGTGTTCTGGAGAGATAGTGTGGGAGTTTTCCGGATCTTTGTTTCGGCCAGAATACGGGATTCACCATGCAGGCGCAGTCACAATTCATGCGGTTGCCATGGAAATCTGCACACTCGGGGGGTCAGCCATACCCCTTTGTTTTATGAAATGCTTGAGAAGATGTGGCCCATGATGAAGTGTGTTAAAATGGCAGTTTAGTGTGTATGGATGTGTAAACAGACCTCGAACATCATGCCTGCTCTGCATAAACACGTTTGTTTGTATGTCTGTTTATCACGGGAGTCAGACTCGGCTGTTGTTTGCTTTGCCCTCACAATGTTCGATTGAAGTGAAAACGCTTTAAGCTCTTGTTATTGCTCATATTTAGGGTTGATGGTTTGAACAAACCCCAAACACTTCCGTCCTTCAACTTTTGTGAAATGGACATTTTTATATATATAAATATATATATATACTTACATAACATATACTTTTTATGTCAGTTTGTGTTATTTATTTATAACATTTTTGTTCTTATTTATTTAAATTAAAGTTTGCAAACTCAAATCAAAGTTTTGATAAACATATCAAATAAAATAAATGTATAATATACTGTTTTACTGTACTTATAATCAGTTCTTTTTATTTGCTTCAAATCAAAGTTTGTGAACTCTTTATTGAAGATTTTTTATTTCTGACTATCTAATCGGACATGTTTTCATCGGGCAGACAAATGCACATTTCTACCATGTACGAATTTGTTTTTTCCTCATTTCTGCAACTAAACTAGAATTAGTATTCACAACTTAGCATCATTTTCGTTATGCACATATTCAAATATGCTCATACATCATTAATATGAGCTTGTGCCTTTTATGTAATGGACTCTTTTTGAGAAGACAACCATTTGATATTCAAAGTCTGTTTACAGACTCTGCAGAGAAAGTGGGTAAATACATTTTGCCCACTGCTGTGCTGGAAAACACCATGAATTAAACATGCAGTGCATTCTGGGAGATCTCAGACCGGTGACTTTGGTGTGAGGACTCATTACTGACTCTGACTGGAAGTTTAAGAAGTAAGTTGGACAGCGAGGCAATATTTTTTAAGTAGAAAGCGCAATACTTTAATTTTACGTTTTTTTTCTTTTTTATTATGTCATGCAGGTGGAAAGTGAGACTCAGAACTATAAATATTGGTGTAAAGTTCATGTGCAGAAACACACAAGCTACGTTTCACTTGAAACGGGCCTCACACTAGAAAGGGACTCCACTTGGCCTCGAAAAAATCCGGAAAATAACAGGGGCTTGGGGCAACAATGTCACCAAAATGAATAACAATCACCCAAAATTGAAGATATTCTTGTTGATAATATTTAAGCAAATCCACGCAAGCAAATGTGCTTTTTCCCGAATATCAGCACATTTGCAAATGTGATATTGATTTTATACAACAGTTCAAAAAATTTATTTTGTCTGTTTTTGCTGTGTTGCCAACAAAAATATTCAAACAAAATATTTTGTTTGAACAATATTTCAAACAAAATCCACAGCAGCGCTGTCAAGTTATTAGGGTTCTTTGCCTCAATGTCTGCCCAAACTTGAAAAAGGCTTCAATCACTTTAGAGGGGGCATGGAATAACTCAAAGCATCTGATTCTTCATCATCGAAGCAATTTATTGAAATCTCTCAATAGACTTGATCTTCATGTACTTTTCTCAATGATCATTTCAGATGGTTAGTTTAATAACCTATACAGAAAACACGTCTCTGAGCGTCTCTGACACAGGGATGTTTCGGTATGAATGACTCGGTCTAATGAATGATGCAACGACTCACTTATAAAGACATTTTTACTCTATACTCTTAAATAGGACACTATTTGTAGTGGTGTCCGAAACCATAGTGGACGTTATCGAGTGCACTCATTCTATCCCACAATGCATCACAGTAACGAGTGTACAACCGATGCACGCTCAATGGCTGGAGAATACCCATAATACATTGCATACGCTGTCTTTTTTCTCATTGGGGGGTCTCCGAATCGCAAAGGCCTCAGCAGATTTGATGCACTGCAGTCGTGCGTGAATTGCATCCAAACCCGTAACGCCTGGTGTCACACACTGGTGGCAAACACAACACGATTGATGCCGTTTTACAAACCCTCTAAATAAATTGATCTTTTAGTCTGTGCATCTCACTTCATTCATACTGATGATGTCTGAACACGTGTCCTCTTAAAGCACGCTCAGGGAAAGCGTGATTTATCCACGGCTCAGCGTGCGTGTGTGATTTATAGAGCTGTTTGTTATTCACAGTCTGGCCTTTGCTGCTTATTACTTGTTTAAACAGAATGTGTGACAGTGTGCAATCTAATGAGAAGCTCACAAAACATGTTCAGGTCAGATTTCATCCTCAATAGTATTATTTATGATTACGGTTAAATAAATTTTTATGGAAATTGCATGGATATTTTAGGACACGTAGGATGTTTTGCATGTATTTTCGTGCCAAATAAGCACATTGTATCACATCAAACTCCAAACTAAAATTTAGATCAGCATAAATTAAAGGCCTTTTTTTCTGCAAATATTTACAGGATGTAAAAAACAATATACAAACATGTAAATGTTTTAAACTTTCTTTTGCATTTTGCAATGAATTGTCTTGAAATTAAAGTCGCAATGCAAAAATACTCATTATTTTCAAAATTGTCTTGATGTAAAATATAGTTTTTATACATTCCATTTGTTTTTGGGTTGAAATATGATCTAGTTTTTGACAGATTAAAGCAGTTTGTGGTTGTGTTGACTGAAAAAGAAGATCAGTGATGGATCTTAAAAATAAATGTAGAAGCGACAGAAGAAGGTCAGTGAAAGTGGAGCGGTGTTCCTGAGGACTCTTAAATCATTCATCGCCCTGACAGAGAGAGCGCACTGTTTTCTTCTGCTTATCTATCCTCTCTTCCAGAGTTTTCTCTCCGCTCACCCCTCGCATCCGTGCGTGTGCCGAGTGTTGCCACGGAAACCCACAGCGAACGGTGCGAAGCTGCTACCTCATTTCCTGCCATGCAGAAGACTGGCAGCTCGAGCTGGCGCTGCCCGCTGTGCCAACATTGTTACTAGTCGCGTGTGTCTCAATCTGTCTCGTGTTTGCTTTCTTTGTTTCCCTGTCCTGCTGTTTCTTTTGTCAGCCTCTTTCATTGTTCTAAGAATGATTCACATTTCTATTCGCTTTTCATAGAGGCTCTTTTTTCATTTGTACTTTTTGGCTGAACTACCACTCAGAAGTACATCAGAATAGTATACAATAATACATATCTGATATATCTATAATATTTGTGTTTGACAGTCAGAAAACACCTAGCAACCACATAGCAACACCCTGGCAACCTCTAACAACACACTAGCATCATGTCAGTGAGTTTTGTAGGCTACATCTGGTTTTCTTTCTTTCTTTCTTTCTTTCTTTCTTTCTTTCTTTCTTTCTTTCTTTCTTTCTTTCTTTCTGCTACCATGATAGTACTGTGGTAACATCACTGCAAAAACATTTTAGTTTGTTTGCACAGTTTTTTTTTTCCAATGATTTGCGGGGCAAGTTGTTGCCACTACATGTGTATTTATCAGGAGTGTAACGATACACTTAGCTCACGAGATGTGACGATACACGATACTGGGTTCACGAGAACGAGAAGAGAGTCTGGAAAAATTGTCTTTTATTTGACTGAAAGTCACAAAAGGTGCATTTTACTTATCATTTAACTAATCTAAGAATATAATCTAACAATTATTTTGGTAACCCAGTAATTGGTCAATTATTTTGACAATTAATTGAGTAATCGGATATTTTTTGAACAGCCTTTTCAAATGACTTAAAATACATATATAATAACAATAAGGCAATAATAATTGTTCTAAATAAAGTATCAAAAGCAAGTAATTTGATGGTTTTATTGAACAACAATAAACAACATAATGTAATATACACAATATTATAAACAATCAACTTCTGTACATTACGTCCTGCAGAGGGCGCCAATGGCTGGTGATTGTTGTTGTTACACTTTATAACATGATTAAATCCTTGTTTAATATAGGCCAAACAACATTTCATTCAAATGTTTACTTAATCTTTAATATTTGGCCACTTATTCACGGTAGAAATGCTACAAAGCCGCTGTAATTTCCTGAACAAGAGCATGCGGACATAAAAAAACACGCGAGGGTTTAGACTTTTATTTTGAAATTGCGATGAACAACAATTCGCATATTTAGATGTATTCTCCTGTGTTAGTGTAGGTTAATAAATGTTAGCATTATGCTATATTGTGATTTTTAAATGTTTTATTATATCGTGCAGCCTAGCAATCTGCGGTTCTCGTACGCCACTTCCGGTTAAATTGTAATCGATGATTTTTTTCAATCGAGCACTTGAATTGAATCGAGGTATCGTGAAAGCCCTTGTAATGAATGCCACTATGAGCAGATAAATTCTCATAATCATATCGTCACGTTTTAATTTCATGGCAAGACATCTCGTCACACCCCTAGTAGGCCTATTGGTGTGTGTTCAGGCGGTCGGTCGCTGGTTCCCACACGTCTAGAGTCTCAGCAGTCAGTAAAGGGTGTGTAATATAAACCTGAAGTCAGGACTGAACAAATGAGTTGTCCTCCATATAGAGACCAAATGAACTTCCTAATGTAGTTCTGCTCTCACTCGAGTCGCTTTGAAATGTGGAGAGACTCTCTTTGTCTTGAGCACAGATGCAGTATAGATCCATTGAAACTGATACAGACAAACAAGATCTTATAAAGAGAGATGGAGGAAATCCAGCCTTCACTCTTTACAAAGCTTCTACTCTTGTTTAATGAAGAACCATATTACATGAAACTTGCTCCAGAACAGCGGATCCCGTAATAGTTTGGTGTATTTACATGTCGCTGTCTGAACTGATTGGATTCAAGGTTGAACTTGAAAGAGACTGATGGCAGATCTGATGTCTTTTAGTCGTAAAGCACCGTTGATGCGGGACACACTGAAGTATCAAACGGACGGTTTGTAGAAGGAAGGGCGTTTGTGTCAGTGTGCAGTGTGAACAAAGTCAGGCCTGCAGACACACACACACAAGCATCTGTCATGAACACACACACACACACACACACCGCTGCAGGGAAGGGCACGACGCAGAGACAAACACAGATCGTGTCCAGTCCAGAAATAGATTTTTTATGAAGCACAAGCTCTTTTTTAATAGAAGTTTGTTTATGATATAACTAGATGTTTTTCCCCCTCTTGGTGACACATGGGATATTTCTCATATTAAATGACCATAATGAGAATATAAAGAAGAAAATCTTAATGAGTCTTGATGGTTTTGTGCAGTTCCATTGAGAGCCAGACACGGACTCAGCTCGTATGTCCTATGACACTATGACTTATTCATAATAAATTAAATAATATAATTCCAAAAATATATTTTAATCTATTTCTGTAAAATTAAAACTTGCTAAATAAATGAAATCAAATGACATTATATAAATAAAAAAATAATGATTTATACAGGTGTGTGTGTGTGTGTGTGTGTGTATGTATATATATAATATACATACATAAAAGGTCTTAAAAAGCCATACACAAATTTAAGCCTTAAATCAGAGCAGAAAGTCATAAAGTTATCGCATGCATAAATGTTGCATTGCAAAAAGTTTATCTTCAATATTTTTTCCGAATATCTACACATATTGGATACATTTTCTTGTCTTCGTTTTCTGGATCAAATATCTGAATGTAGAGACGCGGCTGATAAATACAGTGTTTGATGTGTGACATGTTATGCATATTAAACCTGTGCACATTTATGCACTATACAGGGAGTTTTCTTGCTCGTCATGTCGCTTACAAACGATTCGAGGCCGCAGGACTGAACTTGAGCTTGTGTGTTTGTGTGTGATTCATCATGTGTGTGTGTGTGTGTGTGTGTGTGTGTGGGCACAGTAAATAGCCTGTGTTAATGGCCCGGTGGGAATGGAGGAAGTTCACAGTCATTAACGCCCTTCATGACAACACCGAGTGGCTTAATTACTTAATTGGGCCTGAACCCGTGGTTAAGTGGCTATCTAATTGCAGAGTGGAGAGTTTAATACGTGTTCATTCTGAAGTGCCTCTGAAGCGCTGATGCCATTGTGCCTGTGAGTTTCAGAGAATCTCAGAGAGGGATCTCTCTCTCCTTCTAGTGTTTTCGGGGAATTTGTCATTAAATACAAGCCTATGCTGCATATTAAAGATGTGTGTGCATGATAAAGATCACTGGGATTGAAATGTACGCAGTGAAGGTGTGGGGGTGGAAGGGACGAGAGATATTATAATTCCTGGTGTGGCTTCAGAATATAATTATTGCCCATAAAGATGCTCTATATCAAATCCTCGTGGACTGACAATGACCCGCTGGACTCATGTTCTGGGATCAGTTCCTCTGAAGCTGCAATGATGACTGTAATGAGGTGTTGTCATGCAGGATCTGACCCTGGATCAGTGGCGTGTAAGAGCCACTGCGGGTCATTAGTATTCATCCAGCAGTGTGTGTGTGTGTGTGTGTGTGTGTGTGTCTCGGCTGGTGTCGTTCCAGCGCTGGACTGAGTTTTAATTAGTCTGACCAGCTCTAATAACGGCATGCGCCGCTGCACGTCTGTTTCACACACACACACACACACACACACACACACACACACACACACACACACACACACACACACACACACACACAGTGTGTTTTTAACTATTTTAAACTATTTATTTAAGCATTTTAACTATTTATTTAAGTCCACTTATACTATACACAAATACTATAGATGCAGTCAAATGCATGCACATAATCAAAGACCAGTGGGATACAGCTGATTTTTTTTTACACACACACACACACACACACACACACACACACACACACACACGTGTACATTGTCGGCACACAAAATCAGCCATATTTCCGTTTAACTAAAAATATACCATGGAAAATTAGATATTACGATATTATAGTAAACATCCCAAATGTCAATTATATATTGTATATAATAATTTTATTATAATAATAAAAATAAGAACAATATAAGAATAATACAGTTATAATAGTAGTTTAGTAGACATAATTATTAAATCTATAATAAAAGATGATTATAAAAAAGTACATCTGCTTCATTAGTAAATGTAATTATTGTATATGGTAATGTAAATAAATAAATAATTTGACTGTCAGAAGAACAAAATGTATTTTAATATACAGTAAATATGTATATTTTATAAATGTATGTTTTTAAATACATGTCTAAGAATATCCTAATTGAACAGTACAATGGTACAGTATCAAAATACTGAAGTGTGAGTTCCTGCTAATGTCAGTGTGACGAGCTACAAAACGTCCTTCATGCTGTCCGTTCCAGTCCGTACTACGGAGCCCCGAAAGGGAAAATATGAAATGAGAGAAAAAATTGTGTCAAATGTTTTGGGTTCCTCTGAAAAACTTTTGCAGTGTAATGTATTTTGCATTCCCCCCGAGAAACTTTACGTTCGCTCGCAAAGAACAAAAAGTTTTGCTACCGAATGCGCAGTTTTTCGAGGGAACTGATATTGTTTTCAATGCCCATGTCCCTTCAGGGGCTCCTTGCTGTCCTGACAGGACCTTTCAGTGTTTGTCTGTAAACATTTGGCTGGAATTATGGTCTGTTTGAGCACCAAACGATGCAGAAACAGGATGTGGCCGACAAAATAACTGAAATCTGCCGTGAAGGTGTGTGTTTGTGTACATTCACACCTGTCTTTAACAGATCGCTCGACACACAGTCATCGTTACACTGACGGTTAATGTTCTCACTCTAACTGAAATTTCACTTCCTTCTTCAAACATTTGTTTATGTCTGATTTATTTGTACTGTTGTTCAGTGCCTATAATAGATTAACCTGCTTGTTTTGGAACCAACATACAAGTTCAATAATCAACATCATACACTAGTAACATCTCTGTCATCCAGAAGCTATAATATTAGAATAATATTAAATATTTTATAATATTAAAACATTCTGGTCACGTGTTTCAATGGCACATCTTCCACTGAGTTAAGGTTGTGAAAGCATGTGCGTAATGACAGATAGTTTGATTCGATGTGTTTGGTTTAACTCGCTCGTGTCACTTCCATCAGAGAGCATGCTAGCTTGAGCATTTCCATTTGAAACCCATGTGTGCAATCTTTCACAGACCCACAATCCTGCTGTGCTCAGCGCTGTTTCAGTCCTAATGCCTCACGGGAGAGGACAACAGCAGGACTTTAAACTCACGTGTGACTGATGCATGATGGGAAACGACTGACAGGGGTCAGTCAGCTCTAAAAGACAGGTATTTCATTGTTAATTCATCAGGGATCGTCCTGTCCAAGACTGAAGCTGTAGGACACACAGGCGTCCTCTAGAGACACATCATCTCTGTTTTATCATGATGCAGCAAAAAATTACACGTCTGAATTATTTCTGTGTGACATCATAGCAAGGACAATGACTGATAATGCTAACCGTGCACCGTGTTTATGTATATTCATTCATTTGGAGGGGAGGTGTAATAAAATGTATCTATTTTTGTAATAAATTTGGAATAATGTGCATTGAAATTAATTTAAATAATATAGTTTTTGTGTTCTATTTATTATTAGTTTTTAATATTATTATTATTTTATAATAACTTATATATTAACTTAGATTTATAATAATTTCTGTAATTTTTTAAATGCACCAATATTACAATACATAGCAATATTGGCCATTGGCTAATATTTTACCTTAACATTTAATACATACTTTTTTTTATTTTGTGGCCTCAAATTTCTAAAGCACCCTGGAGTGAAATGGCTCAACACAATCATGATATTTTTGATATTCAAAATACAAATATTTAAATCAGCGAGCCACGACTGGTCAGACTCAGAGGTTTTTATGGTGGTGATTATTAAAGATCGGATCATTATGTTTCCAGGAGAGGTGTTTTCATTATAGCTCTCAGTTGATGTAAACGTAGTGACTCTCTTGATGCAGAATTTGCTTGTCTGGAGCAGGAATGGACTGCTGTGACCTCTTTCTGTCTCGTTTCATCGTCCCGTTTGTGTCTTACTGTGACGTTTTTGACTGTGGGGAGAGTAAACCGGGCAGGAGTCCGAGTCTGAGATCCTGGCCGAGGATCAGTTCACTGTCTGATGTGATCTGTGCCCGAGGGACTCTGACATATGGGACACATCCCTTATCCGGCGGCTCCGGAGAGAAATCATCGGGCCTGTAAACACAGCGCACACTAATCCTGTCCCCTTACTGATGTCAGGGCCAGACTGTGTGTGTTTTATGGTTTCTCATAACCTCTGCGTGTCATTTCGGTGCGTTTTGTTGGTTTGTCTTTGTGAATTTATGGGAAGGTTATTTGGTGTGAGTTACCCTGCTGAAACGACCCGCTCAGGTCAGGCCGGTTTAGTCAACCAGCATAACCATTCAGTTTAGCAAACAAATGCAATAGACCTTATTCACAAATACAAATAAGACTTTAATCCACCTATAAACTCTAGACGGTTTGCATGCGTGTAAGGGATGTCCTTTTGTTCATCTGGTCTCCTCAGATTCGTTGAAGTGTGATGGTGATGCTGAGTTTTTAAATGCCCTCTTACATACAGCTCATCAGATCTCAGTGTAAGACATTACTCAGGCTCGACACACACAGCAATCGATGTGATCCCACTCCGCCTCATTCTCGTCATCTGGATTTACAGACCTCCGAGTGCTTTTGGTTATTATTATGGGCAAATATGTTCATTTAAATACCTTTAGACATGTATAAAAGAGCCAGAAATATGACATTTTACTGGAGCTGCTGTGCCTGACATGAATGAAATTCTGTAAAGACATTGGCTGAGTTCAGAGTAGCATATTAGCATACTACTCGTATTTCTTCCACATCTTTATGTGGCAGAAATAGTAACACTAGCATTTACTAGCACTTGCAGAAACACATATTGCAGCCATAATGCATTTTGTTTTATAGTGCATCACACAATGTCATACTGTGTTTGCAGTATGTGTACCATCAACAAACTTTCTGATACATATATATATATATATATATATTTAAACTTGAGTTTACACACTAAAAATGATCACGCTTAGAAGAAAAGGTTCTATATGGAACCTTCAAGGGTTCCGTCAGGCGCTTCATATATACATATATATATAGAACATTTTAGGAGTTCCAATCATGGGATCATTTTGTGCATTTTGTATTAATTAAACAGCTCATAAACAAACATTATCACTGGAAAAAATTAAATAACCTGTTAAACACGAAAGTATTATTAATCAAAGACATTTCTCCAGTAAGTGTTCTTTAAAATTGATATTGAAATAGTTCTCTAGTGTACCAAAATCAAGCGAGTTTGTTTTAAACAAGAAAATAATATCTGCAAATGGGGGTCAGAAACATAACTTTAATTCAAAGCGGACCACGCTAGCAGACATTTCGTCTTGTTTTAAGCTTAGACTCACTTAATTTTTATACATTTTACAGAAAACAAGACTTTATTTGAATTCTCATTTTGATTATCAAGTAAATGTGTCTTGATTTAAGAACATTTAGATATTCGTACTGGAAAATAATTTGTAATTTTGCAGTCTAGGGGAAACGGTTCTGGTGCTTCTCTTACGGGTAGATTCCCAGTGTGTCCCAGAAGTCGCAGATGTCGTCGCGTGACCCTGGCTGTGTGTGTGTGTGTGTCGTGAGGTTCATGATCAGCCAGCCGCCATCAGCCGTGTAGCGAGGCCATGCCGGTGGGCGTTGCTGTCGGCAGAAGGCGCTCGCGTCGGTGTGTGACCCGGGGTCAGCCGCGTGGGCGAACGCACCCCAGTAACACAGCATGCGATTGGACAGCAGTCGCTCAGGCCGAGTCATCGTGAAGTTTGCCACCGGGGCCGAGTCGAACAGGAACGGCAGCTCTGCTCCGTGACACACGTGATGATAACAGAACGACAAACCCGACCACACGCGCCGGTCGCTCGCTACGTGATCGAACACGTACATCCACACGGAGCTCCCGGACATCACACCGGCACGGGCCGCTCTCCGCGACGGACACAGGAAGATGTAGTCAGTCACTATCTGAAAGCACAAAGGGATGATGCATTTATATTGATCAAACATACAGTAAACAGTGTGAAATATTAAGAGTTTGGAAGCCCATTTACACCACATAAGGAAAAAAAAGCATACTTTTGTAAATCATTATTATAAGACAAAGTTGAAATTATGACAAAAAGCTGAAGTTATGACTTAAAAAGTCAAAATTATTACTTAAAAAGTCATAATTATGAGATGAAGTCGAAATTATGACATACTAAGTCAAAACTATGACTTAAAAAGATCAATTATTTACCAAAAATAATTTATTATCTGGCGAAACAGGGTTTGAGTTTTAAACTAATTTATTCCTGTGATCAAAGCTGAATTTTCAGCAGCATTACGGCAGTCTTCAGTGTCACATGATCCTTCAGAAATCATTCTAATATGATGATTTGCTGCTCAAAACACATTTCTGATTATTATCAGTTTCATATGTGGAAAATGTTCAAAAGAACAGTATTTATTTGAAATGGAAAACATTATTTACTACTGTGACTTTTAATCAATTTAATGCATCCTTGCTGAATAAAAGCAGAATTATGTCATCATCATGAGGCTGTAGAGATACAAGAAGTCACATGACACTGACAGCTCAGGCGCCACCGTTGAGATGAATGCGAATGCTAACAGATCCGTTTCTCCAGGTATATTGAACTGAACTGAACCCAGTGAAGTAGATTCTGCTTCATTGATTCTGCCTTGTGAATCTTCACTTTTTAAACCCGCGGGACAGGACGACATTAGCTCTGTGTCTGTGAACATACTCTTGAACATCAGAATATTGAATATGATGAGTTCAGACAGATGTGAAGGGTAAAGAGTAGGGTAAACATTCAGTGTGTTGTTGAGATGATGTGTTTATGTGTCAGTGCGTGTTTAGAACCTCTCACGTCTCTGTAGGTTAAATATCTCCATCTGTTACCTGGTAACCAAACACTCATCAGATCACACACACACACACACACACACACACACACAAATATGGAGGCAGCCGTTCCCTCCCACACACAGACACACACTCACACACACACACACACACACACACACACAGACAGACATGTGTGCACTGGTTTTTATACTGGTTTTTATACTGTACAAACTATATATTCTGTCCCCTCACACACACACACACACACACACACACACACTGCCCCTATCCCTAAACCTACCCATCACAGGAGACATGCTGCATTTAAAATTTTTTAATAAAACATTGTTTTTTATGTTTTTTAAGCCATTTGATTTATGAGGACTTTTGAAGTGTCCTCATAAACCACCCATAAGTTGTAATACCAGTGTAATACACATGTCATTATACAAATTTGTGTCCTCATAAATCACATAAACCAACACACACACACACAAACACACACACAGAGAGAGAGAATCCACCGCCTGCGGTCTAAAACTCTCTTCACGGACACGGATCACTTTCAACACACACAAAAAAACACACTAACTTTATGTATCTTGGCTAAATAGTTCATCCTTTTACCCAACAGAGTTATTTTAGTATTACTTTTATACTATTATCGTAGTTATTAATATTATTTTGTAATAAATTAATATTAATTAGTTAATCATTTATCAATATTTTATACATTATAATAGTTTCGAATTTTTGCTATTTAAATATATATACATTACATTTTAAATTATATATATTATATTTTTATGTAATTATCTTTATTATGTTCACATTTTTAAGTTTAAGTTATTTTCTTGTCACTTCATCATTTTCTTTAGTTTTTGTTTTATTATTATTTCTATTTAGCTTTAGTCATTTTAGTACTTCAGCTTCAACTGGTTTTATTTCAGTTAGTTGAGTTTATTAAGTCAGATCCAGTCAGTTTTATTTTCTACAGCGCTTTTCACGATACACATAATATATTAATAAAATGTTTGCCTTTATGCTTTGTATAGTTGCATTTAGCAGATTAGAGCAATTTAGTTTTTAGTAATTTTAGTACTGAAACTTAAACTAATTTTATTTCGGTTAGTTGCCGAAACAATTTCAAATAACGGAAATGAAAATGATTTGACATTTCTCAGCTGAACTCAAATGGCTGTAACAGAAACTGAGTAAACAGAATAATTTGTTAAAAAATAAGAGTCTTTGTCTGCATCTCCATGTGTATCCATCCTAAATATTATGTGATATTAGTAATGCAGTTTTTGTGGCGAGTGTCCATGCAGGGGTGAACTGAACCCTCTGTTGAGTACAGCACTGAGTCACAGCGCCCTCTTGTGTGCGCCAGAGGAGCATTTAAAAGCCTTAATCTCAATATTTTGCAACATTCAGAACTGCATATTAGCATAATATTTTTACTACTTCAACCATTGCTTTCTATGGCAGAAAATAGTGAGAGAAGTGTGCTAGCATGTACTTACGAATTCAGCATTTGTCTTCGTTTCACATCCTCAAAACATATATTTTGAAAATATACCTAATATACCTTCATCTCATATTTATTACTAGTATGTCATAATTATGTTAAAATATAACTAAGCAAAATTGCAATGCTCTATTATAGTAACCCATTTTATGACATACCTAAGTAATAATTATGAGATAAAAAGTTAAGACATACTAAGTTAAAATTATAAGATAAATACAAAATTATGAGAAAAAGCCAAAATTATGTCACATGATTCATATGATTTAAAAAAAAAGTAATTATGACTAAATCATTATTATGGAAATTAAAATGTCGGAATTTTTTCATTAAAAGAAAGTTATTATAATTATAAATAGTCAAAACTGAGAAAGACATAATTGTGACATACGAAGTCACAATACATAATGCACTTCACGCTTTTAAAAGAGCCTCCAAAAAAAAAGATATGATGCTATAATACCATATACTAGGCTATAATATGATGATATCTTCATACACAGATACTTTTGAAAGGCCATCAGTGGAGAAAGATTCTTTTTGGCAGCAAAATTCTGTACACATTAGATTCTGTCCATCAGATTGCATGGTGAAAAAGTCTTTATATGACAAATTGTTGAAAAATGAAAAGGAAAGTGAAGTGAGAGATTTTGATGAAAGATAACACACGTGTGTCAGTGTGTCTAACCTGTGCCAGCATGTCCCTGCGGTCTGCGTGTGTGTAGAGCGGCAGGTATTTGCGCAGGATTTTGATGGCGTGATGTTTGAAGATGGCCGTCGTGTAGACCGTGCATTCGACTGGTGACACAGGCTTGGTGAACACACCGTACACAAAGATCACACCTTCTTCTGAGGTGCTCCCTGAAACACACACACACACACACATGTTGGTGCGACAGCATTATGAGGACTCTCCATAGGCATAACGGTTTTTATACTGTACAAACTATATATTCTATTCCCTTACACACACACACACACACACACTGCCCCTATCCCTAAACCTACCCATCTCAGGAGACATGCTGCATTTAAATTTTTTTAATAAAACATTGTTTTTTAAGCCATTTGATTTATGAGGACTTTTGAAATGTCCTCATAAACCACCCACAAGTTGTAATACCAGTGTAATACACATGTCATTATACAAATTTGTGTCCTCATAAATCACATAAACAAACCCACACACACACACACGAGCCTGAGCTGTTCGATTCTGGTTTGATGTTGGCTTTGAATGGCTTCTGACTGTTGTGGAAAAATGTATATTTTACTCTGTTCTTATTTACTTTATTAGACATGTTGTTTTTCTTTCAATTCAATCATGTGTTTCTCTTTTAATATGTGTGTGTGTGTGGGTGTGTACCTGGCAGGAGCAAAGAAAACACACACAGTAAAATAGCCATAAATAAAGCCTTTTGACCTCACAGATGTGAAGACAGTAAAGCCAAGGGGGGTTAGAAGAATCACTTGCTGTGTCCGAAATCTCCCACTACTCACTATATAGTGGACTATATGGTGAGCTCGCTATTTTGTAGTGCTGTCCGAATGTATAGTGATTATTATTATACCCTATATAGTCCACTCAATGTATCCCAGAATGCATTTTGAAAAGTAGTGTAGCCTACAACCGATGGTCACTAACCCAAACCCTACATACCATCATGCATTGCGCTGATTGTAAAAAAGACGGACGGGCGACAGCAATGACGTAATCAACGGCGCCGAGAGACGATCGAGTAGTGTCCGAAAGTGGTGTTTCTATTATGCTGGTGAGCTCACTATATAGTGCTCTACTCCCTACCCCCTACATAGGAGGTAGGGAGTAGTGGTTTGAGTGGAGATTTCAGACACAGCCACTGTCTTCTAAAAAAACCCAGCTCTGGTTTTTCTGGGATGAGTGGAAAATTACAGGAGAAAAGACTTTGGAAGAAAGGGGTATAAGAAGTCAGTCTGTTTTTGTGTGAGTTAGGTCTTGTTCCTATATCGCAAGGTAGCTGTTGCGGTGTTTTTGTCAACAAACCTCTTTTAAAAGAATAAAACTTATCTTTTAAAATACAACTGGAATCCTGATGTCTCTTATGCTGTGATGCGGTTTGTTTAATTCTTGTTTTTGCCACAACATGACTGTACCGAGCAGCACGGGTTTCTCCTTCTGCCAGTGTCCTTTCTGGAAGGCGCTCACGGACTGTTCCTGGATCAGTTCTCCGTCGATGTACGGCCCCCAGCTCTCAAACACCTCCAGAAAGCGGAAAGGATTCACCACCTTTGAGCCTGAGAACACAACCAACGTTTCATATGATCTCGGTGAAATCTGTGCACTAGATCTCTGAGAAGTGAGAAGCAGGATTACTGGATTTGATCTGTGCGTTCAGCACCGCCTGAGGACTGAGAGACAGAAGACACCGCAGGTCCACCAGCGAGCAGTTGGCCAGCTTTGCGAAGTTCTTCCCCAGCTTCAGAGACTCGTGCCTGAGGAGACGCATCAGGATTTGAAGGCATGACACTGATCTGATGCATGTCTAATATGTGACCCTGGACCACAAAACCAGTCACAAGTCGCACGGGTGTATTTGTGGCAATAGCCAACAATACATTGCATGGGTCAAAATCATCAATTTGTTTTTATGCCAAAACTCATTTGGATATTAAAGGTGCATTGCGCAACTTTTCATGTTAAAAATACCTGTTTTTCTATCCTATACATGCTGTAGGAGCCTAAATGCAGTTAATTGATAAATAATTTAATTTATATGTTAAACAATAATTTGCATGATTCATTTTATGTGGAGAAAATTGACATATTTTATAGGGCATATTTACAGTTCGATGCAGTTAATATTTACAGTAATGCAAGGAGTTAATTGTGTAATTATCTAAAATGTGTGTTGATAATTTAGAGTGTATTATTTTGCATTGGTTATATTTGGAAATATAGGATCGTTATTGCATTTTTATCTTTAACTGCATGCATCTTTAAGTGCTGGGAATACTCTCGCGAGAGTTAATGATGAGTGTTAGTGTGCGAGAGTTAGTGAGCAAGAGGATTGAAGTTAGTTTTTCTGTGTGAACAGTCGGGCAAGCAGAGAGTGGAGCCACACAGTTTTTTGACCTTTACTTTACCTTTCATTCTTCCTAATCAATCATTTTTATTTCTTGTAATATTCCTGTGCCGATGTTTTACCAAGTAAACGGATATATTTTTCACGAGTTGTCCTGTGCATTTATTGAAGTGCGTGTGGAAGAAGGGAGTGGATAAAGCGTCAAGCTAAGGCTTCATTCAGTGAAAATCTACATTTTAGTAAAAAAACTCGCTCTGCACGGATTATTGGACTTTGGAATTGCCTGACTCGAGATAAAAGACGGAAGGAGGAAACTTTCACGGTGAAACTGTAAGTCGTAGCTTTCCTTGCTCTGCTTTGGATCGTTAATCGAAACTGAGAGGACTGTGTTCGCGGGCGCGCGCGCCGCCGTGAGGGAAAAATAAATAAATAAAAGGACGCCGTTCGGCTGAACGACGAAGTGGAACGCAGTGTGTGTGTGTTAAGCTCACCCTAGTGACCTACGATTTTGATATTTGCACTAATAAAGTGTGTAAACATTCGCTCGTTATAGATGAACAAGACAGTGAAAAACGGATGGTAAAAATGACTGAGAAAGCTGTGGAAGAACACAAGTCCAGACAACTTCATGCACGCAGGTAAGCTATCCCAGCTAACGAGCATGGTAAAGCAGATTGAGCAATTAATGGAAGATGATGCAAATGCTGACATCGTTAAAAATAAATTGCGTGTGGACTTCAGTGGTTTGCAACAAGAATTTGCCGACTTAAATTCAGTTTTGAGAAGATTTATGTCTGATGAAGAATTCTTGGATGATCAAAGGAATTGGTTTGATCTTAAAAATAAGTCAATAAATGATTTCTTCTGGAAATGTGAGGAATGGATGAAAGAGGTCATGAAACGCTCGGAGCAGGCTGAAGAGTGTGATAAGCGCGTAATGCCCACAGATAGTAGGTCTACATCATCAAAAACCACCATGAAACGCTCAAGTAGAACCAGTTCACAATGTGGAAGTGTGTCATCATCATCTTCAGTCAGAATAAAGGCAGAAATGGAGCGTGCTTCATTAAAGGCAAAGGCGGCAGCTTTAAGAGAGAAGTTAGCCATAGAAAAGGAAGAAGCAGATTGGCATGCAGAAAAGAGATGCAGAGAAGCTCAGCTGCAAGCAGAAGAAAAGCGGCGAGAGGCGGAGTTTGATGCTGAGCAAAAGAGAATAGAAGCTGCAATAAAGGCTAGAAAGGAGATGCATGCAATGCAGACTGCTCTTGCAGAGTCAGATGCAAAGATGGAAGTTTTGCAAAAATATGAATGTAAACAAGCAGGCGAAAGCAATATAGAAACTAATGAACAGATCGCTGAAACAAAGGTGAACATCACCTACCAACCACCAACACAGCACACCTCGCCTACACCCAAGCTTGAAAACAAGGTTCAGCTAGCAAGGCCACAAATAGTCCCGTCTGCATCGAACATGGACCTTAATGATGGACCAGTGCTTGATAGTTTATGCAAGGCTATCTCTCAGCAAGTTGACGTCACTGAGTACCTCGTGAAGAATCACAAAGCCACCTTACTCCCTGAGCTCACCATTCTAACATTCAAGGGTGACCCGCTTGAGTATAAATCCTTCATCAGATCTATTGAACATGGAGTTGAAGGCCGCACTGGTGACAGTCGTGATCGCCTACAGTTTTTGTTGCAGTACACAAGTGGACAACCACATGAGTTGGTAAAAAGCTGCATTCACATGGAACCCTCAGCAGGTTATGCTAAAGCGAAAGAAATGCTGAAGGAGTTTTTTGGCGATGATTACAAGATAGCAGAAACTTACATAAAGGAGGCTTTGGATTGGCAGACAATTAGGGCAGAAGATGGCGTTGCACTGCAGTCGTTTGCATCGTTTCTTACAGGCTGCTGCAACACAATGACTGATATAAGCTACATGGAAGACTTGGACAACACAGCTAACATAAAGGCACTGGCTAACAAGCTGCCATACAAACTCAAAGAAGCTTGGAGAAAATCTGCATGCGACCTACAAGAAAAAACAAAGAAAAGGGTGAAGTTCAAGGATTTTGTCGAATTTGTCAACAAGCAAGTCAGATATATACTAAACCCACTCTATGGAAACATACAAGAAACCACCACCAGGCCAAAACAACCAGTACAACAGAAACCAAACCTACAATACGCAGAGACATTCAGACCAAAGAAAGTATTCACAGCAGCCATTGTCTCCTCCCAAACTGAAAACAAATTCAAGACTGAAAATGACAAACAACCAACGCCAAAAATACAGACTGTCTCAGCGGACGCAAACAGCAAGCCCTGTGTTTATTGCAAGGGAGAGCAACACAGTCTGCAGAAAACTCAAGTGCAAGCCACACAAAGAAAAAATTGACTTCTTGCGAAGCAAAGGTCTGTGTTTTGCATGCTTGAAACATGGTCACATGAGCAGCAGCTGTATAGAGAAGGCTCAATGTCAAGAATGCTCTCGACTGCATCCCACACTGCTGCACATGAACACTAAAGGCTTGCGAGAAGAAACAACAAGTGAGCGTTGTGTACCGCAGACATTTTATTTTTTTTTATTACATGAAGGAAACTTTTGCTGTCATCGGGGCCGGTAAGGAAAACTGTGCTCTTTCAATCATTCCAGTGTGTGTCAAAGCACAAAAGGGAACCAAGGCAGTGACAACATACGCATTTTTGGATCCAGGTAGCTCAGCTACTTTTGCTACGGAGTCATTAATAAACCAACTGAGTATGAATGGACGCAATACAAGCATTTTGTTGCAAACAATGGGGAATGAATCTATTGTTAACACTTGTATTGTGAATGGACTGGAAATCAGTAGCTTGGATGGCAACCACTTTATTGAACTTTCAGAGGTGTTTTCACAGAAAAACATACCTGTAACCAAAGACAATATTCCCCGTCAAGAGGATGTTGACAGTTGGCCTCATTTAAAGGAGGTGAAACTCCCCACTATCCAAGCAGAGGTTGGATTACTCATAGGAGCAAATGTTCCCAAGGCGATGGAGCCACTGCAGGTGGTTAACAGCGTGGATGACGGCCCATACGCCGTGAGAACAATATTAGGATGGACAGTAAATGGGCCACTCAGAGGTGAAAGCGATATGAGGGAGACAAACACATTGACAGGAGTCACCACCAATCGTATCTCAGTAGCCAAACTAGAAGAGCTCTGGCAACTGCAGTTCAAGCATGACTTTCCTGATGCTGGACAAAATGAAGACATTGAAATGTCCAAAGATGATCACCAGTTTATTGACATGGTGTCTCGGTCCTCAAAACTTGTGGATGGTCATTATAGTGTTTGCCTGCCGGTGAAGAACAAGTCATTGTATATGCCAAACAACAGATCAGTCGCAGAGCAACGTGCGCTGAACCTACGGAAAAGATTCTCCAGAGATGTCAAGTTTCACGCAGAATACGTTGCATTTATGGATGACATTCTCAAGAAAGGCTACGCAGTGAAGCTGGATAGCGTTGAACGTCAGCCAAATGAGGGACGAACATGGTATCTGCCTCATCACGGAGTTAGACATCCAGTTAAGCAAAAACTGCGTGTCGTTTTTGATTGTGGAGCATGCTTTCAAGGAACATCGCTCAACCAACAGCTCCTGCAGGGACCGGACCTAACAAGCTCGCTGGTGGGGGTCCTCTTAAGGTTCCGACAAGAGACCGTGGCGTTCATGGCTGACGTGGAGGCTATGTTCCATCAGATCAGAGTCAGCAATGAAGACACTGATCTCTTCAGGTTTCTTTGGTGGCCTGATGGGAACTACGATCAGGCACTTGTCGAACACAAGATGTTGGTCCACATCTTCGGCGCAACGTCTTCGCCAAGTGTTGCAACTTTTGCACTTCAAAAATGTGCTACAGATTTTGTGCATAAATTTGGTCAAGAAGCTGCCAAAACAGTGAAGACAAACTTTTATGTAGACGATTGTCTTAAGTCAGTTACAGCTGAAGACACCGCAATCACTCTTTGCGCTGACTTAAGGAATATGTTGGCAGAAGGTGGATTTCGACTAATGAAATGGTCGAGTAACAGTCGAAGGTTGCTCAACTCCATTCCTGAAGAGGAAAAGGCCCAGGGTTTTCAGGATTTGGACTTGGATGAGGATAACTTGGCGATGGAGAGAGCATTGGGAATCCAGTGGTGTGCCGAAACAGATCAGTTCAAGTTCAAAATCAACCCCAAAGTTCGACCACACACTAGGAGAGGCTTACTTTCCCTTGTCTGTTCCATTTTTGATCCGTTGGGTTTTCTTGCTCCAGTGATACTACCTGCCAAAAGAATCTTGCAAGACTTATGCCGGCAGAAGTATAGCTGGGATGAAGAACTGCCTGATAATGTCATTAAGAGCTGGAAAAAGTGGATGTCTGGATTGCAACAGCTTGAGACCTTTGGAGTTGACAGATGTGTTAAGTCAAAGCAGTTTGGTGCGCCAGTCTTTGCACAGTTAAATCATTTCGCTGATGCTAGTGAAGACGCATACGGAACAACCAGCTACCTACTGTTACGCACTGCAAGCGGTGAAGCTCAATCCACTCTGATTATGGCAAAGGCAAGGGTTGCGCCTTTAAAGTCTCCAACCATACCAAGAATGGAATTGACTGCAGCCACAGTTGCCGTCAAGATGGACAAGCTTCTGAAGAAAGAGCTTGAACTGGAACTTAACGAATCAATCTTTTGGACAGACAGCACGGCTGTGCTGAAGTACTTGAACAGCGAAGGCACAAGATTCAAGACTTTCGTTGCCAATAGGATCACAACAATCCTGGAGCATTCTCAGACTTCACAGTGGAGATACATTAATACCAATTTGAATCCTGCTGATCATGTCTCGAGAGGACAGACTGTTGAAGCGTTCTTGAATAACGAAAGCTGGCTTTCAGGACCAAGTTTTCTGCTCTGTTCACAAGACCAGTGGCCCAAAAATCCAGATCCTGGAATGCTGGACATTGATGACTCTGAGGTTAAAAAGGTAGTTCAAGCGTATGTTATTCAGACGCAAGAGCCCAAAAATGCTACGGAACAGTTGATGAACTACTACTCATCCTGGACAAAACTAAAACGCGCGGTGGCATGGTTTCTGAAGTTCAAAGATTTGCTTAAGGAACTGACAGCAAAAAGAAAGGAACTTAACTCACACGGAGAAAACCGAATTAATCAATTCAAGAAAATTTTCAAAGGAACACACCTAACTTGTGAAGGTTTGACTGAAGCAGAAAGAGAAATTGTGAAATACTGTCAAAAACAATGTTTCAAAGAAGACTTGATTATGCTAAAGGAACATCAAAGGGTAAAGAAAAGTAGTTTGCTTTACAAGCTGAATCCTGTACTTCAAGACGGAGTCATCAGAGTTGGTGGAAGGATGAGCCGTGCAGCAATGCCAGAGGATTCCAAGCAGCAAGCCATCTTGCCAAAAGATTCACACATCACAATGCTTGTGCTGAAGCACATTCACGATGTTACAGCTCATGCCGGGAGAAATCATATGTTGGCACAACTGCGTCAAAGATTCTGGGTCCCCGGAGCAAACGGCGCTATTAGAAAGTTCTTGTCCAGGTGCATCAGCTGTAAGAAACTACACGGAACTGCTGGTAAGCAACTCATGGCTGATCTACCAAGATGCAGGGTCCTGCCTGACAGTCCTCCATTCACAAGAGTCGGTGTTGACTACTTTGGTCCATTTCTGGTGAAAAGAGGAAGAGCGCAAGTAAAGAGATATGGTGTCATCTTTACATGTCTTGCCATACGAGCTGTACATCTAGAAGTCGCATCTTCACTTGACACTGATGCATGTCTTAATGCAATTAGAAGATTTCTTGCAAGAAGAGGACAAGTCAAAGAGATGTATTCTGATAATGGAACCAACTTTAGGTCGGCTGACTGTGAGTTGAAAAGATCAATAAAGGAATGGAACACCAGCAAGATAGCAAAGAATTTGCAAGAGAAGGGAGTTCAGTGGCACTTTAATCCGCCAGCAGGTTCTCACCATGGAGGAAGCTGGGAACGGCTGATTCGTTCGGTGAGGAAAATTCTGAACATCACAGTGAAGGAACAACTTTTGGATGAAGAAGGTCTCCATACCTTGCTGTGTGAAGCTGAGGCCATCATAAACAGCAGGCCAATCACTCAGGCATCTTCAGATCTTAATGATTTAGAGGCCTTAACGCCCAACCACCTGTTGTTACTCAAGGTTAAGCCTGAGTTACCCCCAGGAGTGTTTAGCAAGGATGACCAGTATGCTAACCGCAGATGGAGGCAAGTACAGTACCTCGCGGATGTCTTCTGGAAACGCTGGTGTAAAGAATATCTTATGCAGCTCCAAGAACGTCAACGATGGTTCACACCTGGAAGAAACTTCAGTGTTGATGACGTAGTGCTGATTGTGGATGATACATCGCCCAGAAATTCATGGCTGCTTGGAAGAATTGTGGAGATTTTTCCTGACAAGAAAGGTTTCGTTCGTCAGGTGAAAGTCAAGACTAAGAGTAACGAGCTTTGTCGCCCGATAACAAAGCTTTGTCTTCTTCAAGGATCTGAGGACAATGTATAAGCTGTTCCAAAGGAAAGACCCTATTTTGAATAGGGCGAAGACCAAGAATATTTCTTTAGATAGTTTATTAGTTAGCATATAGGCTCCTTTAATTTAAGTTTTGAGTAATTGTTTCAAGGACATTGATAACAATTAGGCCTAGGGGCCGGTAATGTAGGAGCCTAAATGCAGTTAATTGATAAATAATTTAATTTATATGTTAAACAATAATTTGCATGATTCATTTTATGTGGAGAAAATTGACATATTTTATAGGGCATATTTACAGTTCGATGCAGTTAATATTTACAGTAATGCAAGGAGTTAATTGTGTAATTATCTAAAATGTGTGTTGATAATTTAGAGTGTATTATTTTGCATTGGTTATATTTGGAAATATAGGATCGTTATTGCATTTTTATCTTTAACTGCATGCATCTTTAAGTGCTGGGAATACTCTCGCGAGAGTTAATGATGAGTGTTAGTGTGCGAGAGTTAGTGAGCAAGAGGATTGAAGTTAGTTTTTCTGTGTGAACAGTCGGGCAAGCAGAGAGTGGAGCCACACAGTTTTTTTACCTTTACTTTACCTTTCATTCTTCCTAATCAATCATTTTTATTTCTTGTAATATTCCTGTGCCGATGTTTTACCAAGTAAACGGATATATTTTTCACGAGTTGTCCTGTGCATTTATTGAAGTGCGTGTGGAAGAAGGGAGTGGATAAAGCGTCAAGCTAAGGCTTCATTCAGTGGAAATCTACACATGCTTAAAGAACTGCCTGATGGGCTGAATGAGCCCTTCTCTGCTCACTGAGATTGCCTCTATAATCCTGTACAGTAAAATATATAAGAGGGATTCGGGCTTGAATTTGAGACTGGGCGTGACGTCATGCGCGTTCACGCTCACCAGGCTATGTCTCGCAGGTTTGTGTATAAGCCGCCATTCTCCGCATCTGCGAAGACAACTCGTGCGTCAAAGGTAGAAGATGGATTCAAAGAGACCGGCTTGTAATCCATTCCAAACCCCAACGCAAACTCCACGTAAAGTAAAGAAAAGAACAATTTTGTCTAGTGCCACCACTCTGGTTGCAGTTTCGCTTGTCGCCAGAGGGGGCGTAGTTCTGCAAAAACTCAGAGACTTGCGTTTTGCACCTTTAAATAAAGATCATGCTCCGTGATGATATTTTGTACATTTCCGACCGTAAATATAGTTTTTTGTGAGCGGATGCAGGAATATCGCGAACAAAAATGGACAAGTTTAAAGGTGATTTTCTCAATATTTCATTTTTTTGCACCCTCAGATTCCAGATTTTCAAATAGTTGTATATGGGGCAAATATTGTCCTATCATATCAAACAATACATCAACGTATGTACTCAGCTTTCGGATTATGCATACATCACAATTTAAAAAAAATTGAGCCTTGTGACTGGTTTTGTGGTTCGGGGTCACGTGTGTGTGTGTGTATGTGTGTGTGTGTGTGTGTGTGTGTGTGTGTGTGTGTTTACCGTGTTTTCAGAGGAATGGAGAAGGGTAAACTCTGGAGAACGGCCTGTCTGAAGAGCGGTTTGCTGCTCTGGATCATCAGATGTAGACTGACTGACTGAGCGCCTGCACTCTCGCCGAAAACAGTCACCTGAATTCACACACACACACACACTTCTGACTGGACTTACATTATTGTTTCACAAACTCATGAGAAAATTTTATTTTATTTGATCTTTGAGTAAAATTCATTCAGTCATGTCCATTTTTACCCATACATCAAATAAACAAAACAAATTAAATAATCTAATTTAAAAAAAAACTCTTATTATTATTGTTTAAATTAATCATTATTATTATTGCATAATATAAATCAAGGAAATTTTAGGATCATTTAGATTCTGATTTCTATTGTCTTTTTCTTTTAATTACTGAGAATTAATGTCACAATAAAATAAAAATAAAAAAAACATATACTGACACGCACACACACACACACACCCACACACATATATATATATAAATATAATCATATAATTTAATAACATAAATAAAATAATTAATATAAATAAAATATTAAATATTATATGAACACACACTTTTATGTTAGACACGATTAATTAAGATTAATTGATTTGACAGCTCATAAAGGCCTATATATGTGTGTAATGCAATAAATGTTAAATGCTTGAGCTCTTTATAGCAGGATAGATTGTGATTGTCTGTCAATGTTTTAGTTGTTCATCATCTAAAAAAAGTTCTGAAAGTGATTCCACTGATATCGCTCCTCTGTGTCGTTATAGTTATGGTCTGGCATCTGCTATTCTTTTATATTTACAACGATTTTTAGAACTAAATTTGTATAGAGATTGCTAATGTGACGTCATCATGACGTATTACCAATGGTGAACGCAAAGCATTTTGGGAATCCGCGGCACAAACATAAGGCGCCAGACTTGAATGAATGGAGGGAAAAACGCTGTGTTTAAGATGCCGTCTACCTGCTGTGTTATAAACTGCAATAGTCGTTCTCACGATAGAAGTGGCATTTGTCCACAACAACAGTAAACTCACTCCCTTCATACATACAACACGCTGCCCCCCAGCCCCCACATGTAAACCATTTATCCCCTCTATCTTAATCCAGCCCTTAGCCACCCCCATCAGTTTGGTCTGAAGTGTGCTGCTGGGGACAGAGACGCTTTCGGAAGTGCATTTTCAGAAGTGCTGGGTACAATGACGCAATATACGTAAATGTATGGTTAGTAAAAAATATAGGCCTACTAATGTCATAGAACGGATGTACCTAATACAAATAAACAAAACATCTCCAGTTAACTAGCAGAGCATTCATTTAATTCGCTATTAAATACGAGATCTAGCGCTTAAATCTGTTTTTGAGATCCAGCTGAGCGCTCGTTGCCGCTGCTCATGCATAGTGTTGTGGCTCGCGCACAGTCCTCAGTCGGACGCGCGCTGCAATCTATCGCCGTTGCAGAGACTCTCTGTTCGTTCCGGTAAAATCACAAAATAAACTGCACACAAATTTGTCCCTGCTTAATATAGACTGTAACCACTGATGAACATGTTCGGGTTTATTGACAGAGAAAAAAACTAAACGTTGTGTGGATTAGAACCCAAAACCTCTGACACGCTTGGCAGAATATCTACCACTAGACCATTTAAGAACTCAAACAATGTGTGCGGATCGAAGTATTTAATTTGGAAAATGACAAAAATAAACTGGTGCCACAGAGGGGACATTCTACACTCATGATATTCTTTAAAAAAGGAAGCGCGATAGTCAGAAAGAGATAATTATACCAGCATCATGTCAAAAAGAAGTGGACAACAAGACAACGCTTTTTTTTTTTTTAAGTGGTGGGTACAAAATTGACTCATGATGAAATCTGCTGGGTGCTGCAGTGACTTGAAGTTACTGAAAACTTCGTGTGTGTGTGCACTAACACCATGTAGTTGTATATGGGTGCTGGAAGTTGGGCAACAGGATGACGTCTCCTGACCTGTCAATATGCTCGTAAGGATCCAGTCCTTTGATTCCCTTATTTTCTCGTCATATCTCATCTTTGCATTAGGATTTAGGTTTAAGCAGTATGGTCCAACAACGTTTTCTTTAGCCCGCTGCATTTTGTAGGATTATATTATATTATATTCTGTTTTTCACGCTAATTTTTCATTATTTTTATGCCAGAACGCTATAGCCTGCTATGCCAGCCCATGTAAACGGGCCAAACATACCCATAATTCTTTGCGTTCTGATGACGTTGCCGCCCAGTTGGTCACATGTCTTAGCGATCTCTATAGAACTTTTTTGTGCTCAGGAGTTCGGCATTTATCCCTTTATAAACGAGTTTCTATAAGTTCTTCTCACTTTGCTTGGGTCTCCTCCAAACACAGCGATGTTCTGTTGCACCCAGAGCAGAGCCGCTTGCTGATCCAGAATCCCATAATTCCCCACCGCTGATGTTCGCGGGTCTCTTCCTGACACCAGAAAGCCGAAAGCCCCTGCAGAGAGACGGATTCAGTGTGTGTGTGTGTGTGTGTGTGTGTGTTCATGTCTTATTGTACAGTCGAGTCTCACTGTCTCACCCAGGCGGTAGGCGATGCTCACGACCACAGTTTGGGTGTAGTTACTGATGAAGCGTCCGTCGTAAAGCGCTTTCGAGGCGGATCCCGCGATGAAGTCTCCGCCGTGGATCCACACCATCACCGGAAGAGGAGCCGTGGCGTTCACGCGCACAGGAACAAACACGTTCAGGTACAGACAGTCCTCGCTCACCTGACGAGAGAACACACTGGTCCCACTTTATATTAAGTGGCTTTAAGTACTGTGTACTTACATTGAAATTAATAATTTGACTTATTGTGTACGTATGTTTTTACATTTTACTTATATTTAAAAATACCAGCATGTAATTACATTTGTAATTACACAGTTGACCCTTCCCTTACACCTTAACCCACCCTTAAACCGACCCATACCACCACACCTGTCCCTAACCTTACCCGTATCACATCTCAATAGCAGCAAAAGTGTTTTACAATACAACATGACACAATAAGTACATTGTACTTATTTTCCGATGTAAGTACATAGTAGGCCTACTTAAAGCCACTTAATATAAAGTGGGACCAAAATACTACTCAAATCAAATATTCTGTCATCATTTAGGCCTACTCTATATGTTGTCCATATGACTTATGCGCTATATTCCAAAAGATACAAATAGGTAGGCCTATGTATAGACAATGACACATAAAAGTGAAATATTGTCACAGTATCCCCCTAATGAACAATATAGTCGTTAAATAAATATATGTATGAATATGTTTGTTTATAATATATTTTATATTTATATTCTCTTTGAAATAAAAATGAGTTTAGTCATTCTGTATACATATATAGGCTAATTGTAATGAAAAAAGTATTTAATTCATATTTATTTCATTTAAAATTCATTGAATTTGATTGGAATTAATGTCAATTTAATGTATTTTCATACTAATTTCTTATTGTAATATGAGTATAAATTGTCTTTTTTATTTTTTAAACTTTTTAGAAATTATCTTTTGCATTGAAATTACTGAGAATTAATGTCACAATTTAAAAAACTTTATATAAGATAATAATATATATATATATATATATATATATATATATATATATATATATATATATATATTTGTATATTATATATATTTTTCATTTAATGTAAAAAAATATTGAATTAAATTAATATATATATATATATATATATATATATATATATATATAAATAATTGCAATACAAAAATGTATACAGTATATATCAAAACTCATTGAATTTAATGATAATTTTATGACAATAAAAATGTGCTTTAATTGTCATGAAAATGATGTCAAAATATAATGTGAATCTAAATGGTACTAAAAAGTGCCTTTTTTTTCTTCATGCAAAATAATAACAATAGTTAAATAGCAATCAAACGATAAATATAAGGTTTTTAGATTTAAAAAAAAAATTCTTGATGAATGAATGCTTTCGTGAAATCCACCCAAAGATTTCAGGGAAAAACAAACATATAAAATTAAATAGAACAAAATCTGACATTTTCTGGGCTTTATGGAACAACAATTTAAAAAAAATATCTATTCTGTTATATATATTATTAATGAACCCAATTAACCTAATTCTGTGTTTAAGCAAGAGAAATTGCTTAATATTTCAAAAGCTCTTGATTTTAATGGGACCCAAACAGCTGAAATGGTTTTGCTGATCTTGCAAGCCCCAGAATCAGTGAGTTCCCGCCCGTCCTCGTGTCCCGCTCACCTTCTTGGGACACTCCTCAGAGATGGGTCCGACGCAGGCCTGCATGCACGGCGCTCTGGGATAGGTGGCGTCTCGCACCCCTCTCCACGGTGTGACGGGCCGGGGGGCTTTCCAGCGGGACGCTGCCACTGGCGGGTCAGCGAACGGGATCCCATAAAAAACATGAGACTTGTCGAGCGTCAGGCCCTGGATGGTCCCGTCTTTAATCAGCAGTTTGGGCCCAGCTGCAGTTTGTGGGTCCTGATCTGAGATCAGTGCTGCTGGAGACACACTGCGCAGTAACGCCACCAGCTTCATCCACTCCTCTGTACTGGATCCAGTGCTGATCAACACACACGCCAGCACACACAGACACAACACACACCTGTGCGACTGCATACTTACTCCAGCTTCTGCTCTTCTGCCCGCTCGGGACCGACTGATGCATGCTGGGGTCACACACATCCTCAGTTTGAGATGCATGAGCACTTGTGACTCTTATTATGCTGCACACTGGGACTCTGTGTGTGTGTGTGTAATGACAAGCAGACTGTCTGTACTTTAGAAAATTAAATCACATCGATTCCCTTGACGTTCTTCGTCGGATTCTACAAGTTGAGTTGGTGATTTAGACTATTAAAAAAGCATTCAAATAACATGAAGTTTCACAGTAAATAGTTTATATATAATTATATATTATATATAATGTGTATGTATGTATATGTAACCTGAGTAACTAGAGTACCATATGCATCAGAAATCAATTGTCTTTTTAATAGTCCATGAAAACACACACACACACACACACACACACACGCTATTAATTCCATCTAACATAAAAGTTTGTATACTATGTCTGTGTATAGGCTATACTATTATATTTATATATGTGTGTGCATGTGTGTGTGTGTATATATATATATATATATATATATATATATATATATATATATATGCACACACACACACACACACAAACTTTTATGTTGGATCAGATTAATCGTGATTCCTCAATTTGACAGCATTTCATTATATATGACATTTATATAAAAAAAACATTCAATTACAGTACAAGTTTTTAAAACGTTTTAAATAATATTTATACGCTAACTCCTCCACACCACCAGGCGGCAGTACACGCGCTATTTCCCTCGTGCTCATGACGACCAGACGCAGCGTCTGACGTCACTGCTAACAGCAACAATGGCGGCCCCCACAGAAAGCACGAGTGAAACGCCAACAAATAAAAAACAGAAAAAGAGCAAAAATACAGGTACAACTACACTTGAAACCCGATAACTATACAGCGTATTATCCTCACAGTACGTGTTGATATCGCGCTTTTATTTCCATATTAGTGAAGTTAAATGACATGTTTATGTGTGATTGCAGCTCGTGTAGAATTATAGGTCTGTTATTCTTGTAACTACAATGATGTAGTACTTTGTTAGTGTGCGCATTTCATGACTGTTTCCCCCAAAACATTCAGTTATTGTGCATCTGTTGTCTTCCACCTCAACTGATGTCAATAGGAAAAATAAATACATTTTTAGGGTGGATGACCAAGAGTTAAATGTGGTAAATTAAGTTAAATACTTGAGTCTCATCATTAGAAATGATTTAACTAATAATGATGATGATGTACAGCGCCAGTGCTGTAGGTTATATGGGCAGGCTAATTTGCTGGATAGTACATTTTATACGTGTACATACAGTATATGATGTTAAAATAGCTCTTTTTAGGGCATACTGTACTTCTCTTTATACAGTGCACTTATGGTGTAAATATACTAAAGCTAAAATGAAAAATCTCCAGGTGGAATTTAATGATGCGTAAAGAAGCTCCCAAGTGCAACCCAAATGTTTGAATATAATAATGTACCCACTTTGCATGTTGTCTTAATGAAATATATGTATAACTTCATGTGTCGGTTGAGTGATTAAAAAAATAGTATCATAATGGTCTTAAATAATATTACATTAAGTGATACAAGGTATTTTTCCTGTTTTGGGAAGCATTGGATTGAAAGCTTGTATGTTTTAAAAAAAATGTGTCTGTTGTTTGTAAAAAAAATGTGTTTATGTATTCTTTTTCCTTCTTGATTATGGACCCATAGGTCTGAAATAAATAATATAATAATAATATACTACAGTACTAAGTGATTTTTATGTTAGTGTACAATTGTATTTACAAGCTACTCCAAGATGGAACATAATATTACATGCACATCTTGGAGAATAAACATTAGACACACATCCCCAGATTACCGTAAGCTGTTTAAGATAAAAGTGTTTGCTATATTCCTAATGATTTACTAATGAATCTCTGGCCTTTTGTCTGACCCGCAGTGGACGAGACCGAGCTGCTGATGGTACCAGACGGATGGAAAGAGCCCAAGTTCACCCGAGAGGACAATCCCAAAGGTTTGCTGGAGGAGAGCAGCTTCGCCACACTGTTCCCCAAGTACAGAGAGGCGTACCTGAAGGAGTGCTGGCCGCTGGTGCAGAAAGCGCTCGGAGATGTGGTACGTGTCAGGAACGTCTTCATTTGGTTTTACAAATGCGTGTAAGCTCACCGAATTAGTTTGTCTATTTTCTTTTGATATCTCCTGCTGTTCTGTAGTTCATCAATGCCACACTGGACCTGATTGAAGGCAGTATGACGGTGCACACAACAAAGAAAACATTTGACCCTTATGCAATCCTCAGAGCAAGGGATCTCATCAAGTTATTGGCCAGAAGTGTGCCGTTTGAACAGGTATGCATTGTACTGCTTTAAAAGCGATGTAATCCACTGATTTTATATATATTAGTTATTCAGTACCGGTCAAAGGTTTGGAAACATCACTATTTTTAATGTTTTTGAAAGAAGTCTCTTATGCTCATCAAGCCTGCATTTATTTGATCAAAAATACAGAAAAAAGTAATATTGCGAAATATTATTACAATTTCAAATAATAGTATTCCATCTATATATTTTAAAATATAATTTATTTCTGTGATGCAAAGCTGAATTTTCATCAGCCATTACGCCAGTCTTCAGTGTCACGTGATCCTTCATTCTAATATGCTATTATATATATGTATTAGTGGTGGGCCGTTATCAGCGTTAACGTGCTGCGTTAACGTGAGACTCTTATCGGGCGATAAAAAAAATATCGCCGTTAATCTATTCTCAAAGTTGGGTTGGGAGCTATGCAAGCTATGATGACTTTCACCTTGATATTGTAGCGTCAAACTACTATGTAGTACATTTACATTTAGATGTAAACGAGCTGCTTTGCTTTGCGAAGAAATTGTTAATTTAACTGTTATATAAACTCAATATCATATTTGCTATTGTGGATGGTAAAACGGCCCTCTTGCTGATGTGATATTGTATGATAACAACATATGATATATAGTCTATAAGACAAAAACTCGGGACATGTCTATAACTGCACACGTCACGCAGTGAAAGCACGAGACACAAAAGCGATGTCACCTCACAGTGCCTCGTACATCGTTAAAACAATGATTACAATAGCATAATAGACAATATACATCGCACACCACTACGCACATAAAGAATGAATTGAACTTTTCAATGCGTACGGGACTCGACGCGCTGCGACTCATGTTTCTTTAAGCGCATCATTCTGCGCTCGGGGTGCGCATAAGCGCTTTGTGCCGCACTGTATTGGAGCCTTTCATCATAATACTTTTTTGCGCAATGAAATATTATTAATAACCTTTCTGTTTTTTTATCTTGTTTTTCATGAATGGATTTTACAACAACACAAAGAGCAATTTGTAACGTTTTGTCAAATGTATTAGTACACTTATTTGTCTCTTAAATATTCTCCACTAAATAATGTTTTTTTCACTAAATGTTCAGATTTGATCAAATTATTGTTTTATTGAATTATCCACTAATGTAGTTTATAATAGCATTTTTGTCATAGATTATGATTTTTGATTTGTTGTTTTTCTTTGTAACGTCTGTATTAAGAAGGTTGTTTAACACACAAAAGAGTGATTATCAGTTCAA
This sequence comes from Semotilus atromaculatus, assembly GCA_031834385.1. Taxonomy (NCBI): domain Eukaryota; kingdom Metazoa; phylum Chordata; class Actinopteri; order Cypriniformes; family Leuciscidae; genus Semotilus; species Semotilus atromaculatus. The sequence goes on from JAULUF010000009.1 coordinate 54,629,561, forward strand.
CACACAGAGTTATAGAAATTATACTTGATTTAAAAAAAAAAAAAAGGTGGTCTAATGCGGCACCTGGAAACCCGTTCTCAAAGACTTACTTTTAGTCATTTTTTGGGTAGCACACATATTCTGAATGCCTTCGGCAGAATTCAAATGAGCCATTTTAATCTAGATTAATTCCAAGATTACAGTGAGATTAATCTAGATTAAAAAAATTAATCTATGCCCACCACTAACATGTATATATATATATATAACATCAGTGAATTCTGTGCAAAAGGACAGATTATCATTGTTGATCAAAAGTGTCAATACTGTGCTTTTAAGCATTTTATTAATCAAAGAATCCAAATGAAAAAAAATGTATCATGAAAATATGAGGCAGCACAACTGTTTTCAACACTGATAATAATCATAAATGTTTCTTGAGCAGCAAATCATCATATTAGAATGATTTCTGAAGGATCATGTGACACTGAAGACTGGAGTAATGATGCTGAAAATTCAGCTTTGATCACAGGAATAAATTACACTTTAAAATATATTCAAGTAGAAAAAATTATTTTATATTGTAATATTTCGCAATTTTTGAACAAATGAATGCAGCCTTGGTGAGCATAAGAGGCCTTTTTAAAAATATATAAAATCTAATTTAGCCTAAACTCTTTCACTAAACCTTCCTGTTCATTTCAGGCTGTAAGGATACTTGAAGACGACATGGCTTGTGACATCATAAAAATTGGGACTCTTGTGCGAAACCGAGAGCGTTTTGTGAAGAGACGCCAGAGACTGATCGGCCCCAAGGGCTCCACGCTGAAGGTTTACAGCAGTGTCTCCCTTCAGTTCTTCATATTACACTTCACTTGTCATTGTTTTTTTATTCCCAGACAGTGAGGTCGAAAAGTCTCAGACCACATTGAAAATCTGGGCTTTTGTTTTTCATTTAAACTTCGCAATATTTAACATTTTAAATTCATGTACATTTTCCAATTCAACTTTTCACTCAAATAGTTTTGATAGAAATTTTTAATACATTTCTTTTTTTAAATTAATTTAGAAAGCTAAAAAAAACAGTTGCATTTTCACTGGCGGATTCCTCTTTTTATTGCTCTTTTGTTCTTTACTTTTAAGAGATGAAGTAAGTTCTTTTGATGTTGTTTTATTGCTTTATGTTTTGTATGTCTGGTGTGTCTTTTTGATGTTACAGTAAATGTGATTAAATCTCATGCGTTTGTTCTGTTTCAGGCACTAGAGCTCCTGACCAACTGTTATGTGATGGTTCAGGGCAACACAGTGTCGGCTCTCGGCCCGTTTAATGGCTTGAAGGAGGTGAGACATTCAGTGACCTAATGTTAAACATTCAAAACGGTTCATCCTGATGTAAGGGGTTACAGTCAAAGACCCAGAACCAGATATGAAGAATGAAGACCCGGAGTCAGAATTATAAAAAATTTAAGAAAAGCTTTACTGAAGATAGTTTCATCAGTTTCACAGTTTATACCATTTCCAAGGTCTAAGGTCTGTCATTGCTTACAGGTTGAATGAGTCTCATTGGCTAAGAAGTAGATAAACAGTCATTTTCCACACATAGATAGACATATCTCCATCGATTATGCAGCTGACACTCAGACCCTGAAGTTAGGCACGTCATGACTTTCCAGGTCACAGATTTTGGTTGCTGGGCGCCAACATGTCCAGAACAACAACTCAGTCAATCTCCTCCAATAATGCCAGTGGTTCCTTAACCTGCAACCAAGAAGACTAACACACACACCGACACACAGCTTTTCCAAGGCTGGATTTGGCCAGGCTCTAACTATGAACAGGAGAGTCGTCTCAAAACATCAAGATAATGTTCTTTCTCTCAAGGATAGCTAAACTTCAGTCTAACTGGAAAGTAAGGCTTTAACAAAGAAATGGTCCCTTAAACTATTGGATTTAATGACCCCTATATGTTTTAACACGTTGAAGACCTTTCTCAAACACAAAACAAGTCCATATTTCATTTCTGGAAGCCGGACAGACATCAAACACAGACATTAGAGAATACATGAAAAGAACATTTCAGTAATCACACTGGTAACTTCTATAACAAAGTAAAATATCCAGAGAAGTTATTCAACTCATTTGATATTAGAAGGAAAAATATTAAATAATACCTTGATTATAATCACTCATTACATATACATTGAAGCAGCAGTGGATTCCAATCCACCCCCTTCACTGAAAACTAACCACACTACTTCTTCTGTTTATTACATGAATGTAAAGGAATCAGTGTGTGCTTCTCACTTGTTTCCGCAGGTACGAAAAGTCGTGCTTGAGACAATGAAGAACATTCACCCCATTTACAACATAAAGGTACATAGAAGACTGTAATATTATAAACTAAGATATAGTGTAAATAAAGTTGTCATTGGTTGTGAATAGAGCTGCACGATTCTGGATAAATTGAGATTCATGAATTATTATTATTATTATTTTTTAAATAGAGATCAAGATTCTCCCGTGAGAATCAAAACAAAACAACGTGATAGATGATTGATTTGATTTAATAAATTTTTTTAATCAGCTCGAATGAATTATTCAATGACTCCCTCAAAGACTTTCATTACTGGATGAAGCAACGTTTTTTTTAAATGTTATAAATGATTCAATGAGAAAATACATTTTTAACAGTTACATGTCGCCACCTACTGGTGTAACGATGTAATTAATATAATTTTTATATTATATTAGTCATCAAGTAACTTTCAAAAGGTGATTTACTCTGTTTTGATCGCTACCGCAGACGTCACTGTTTATATCTGAACCATAAACTTTTATACCAGTGATCATTTGAATGATTATAACACAGAAATAATACTGTGTGGCTGAAAAGCTGTTTCATGACAACTGTACTAGTGCAGATCTGAATCAGTGCGATCGTACTTGTTTAAAGGTTTAATATACTTATTGCTGAATAGTTGTTGCTTAGGAGTAAGATCACGTGTGTTTGAATCAAGATTGTGATCTTTTAAGGATTAATCGTGCAGCTCTAGTTGAAAACCATGGTAGAATGGTCTGGAAATTAAAGTGACTCTAACAGTAATTGTGCTTGTGATTCAATCCTCTCCAGACATTAATGATCAAGCGGGAGCTGGCGAGCGACCCGGATCTGCGCACTCAGAACTGGGAGAGATTCCTGCCCAACTTCCGCCATAAGAGTCTCTCCAAACGCAAGCAGCCCAAGAAGAAGACGATCAAGAAGAAGGAGTACACGCCGTTCCCCCCGCCTCAGCCCGAGAGCAAGGTACGAGAAAAATTATATTTTTGTATTAAATACAAAAACTTATTAAATCAAATCAATCCAACATTTTGTCAGAACCTCATGTATCACGTTGTTTTGTTTTGATTCTCTATTTAAAAAAAAAATAATAATTCATGATTCTGAATTTATCCAGAATTGTGCAGCTCTATTCACAACTTTATTTACACTATATCTTAGTTTATAATATTACAGTCTTCTATGTACCTTTATGTTGTAAATGGGGTGAATGTTCTTCATTGTCTCAAGCACGACTTTTCGTACCTGCGGAAACAAGCGAGAAGGACACACTGATTCTTTTACATTCATGTAATCAAAACTGAACAGAAGTTGTGTGGCTAGTTTTCAGGGAACACTTCCCCAGAGAAATCATGTGATATGGTAGCAAATAGGGCTGTGCAATTAATTCGAATTGCAATTAAAAAGCTCTTTTTTTGACAGTTCTTGTTTGCCTAAGTGAAATCTTCTTCTGCACAGATTGATAAGCAACTGGCGACCGGCGAGTTCTTCCTGCTAGAGAGCGAGAAGAGACGCAAGAAGATGACTGAGATTAAGGTGTGATGGTTTTTATAAGTGTTTTTGCACAGATGCAGTGACTGATTGGAACTAGTTCACTCATAACCACTTGTTCATTTGTTGGACTGAAGGTGAAACAGGCTGAAGCTTTATCCAAGAGGCAAGAGCAGCGGCAGAAAGATTTCATTCCCCCTAAAGAGAAGCCCGCCGTGAAGAAGACCAAACCAGGTACTGCAAAACCTGTGCCAGAAAATACTGCACAATGCAGAATACACTGAGACACGTGCGACAGTGATGCGGCATGATGACATCATAAGTTTTTGAAGCTGTGAAGCGGCTTCCCTCACGCATTTTATTTTTATTTATATTTTAAAATGTTAATTTAGTTTTCTTGTTGATTTTAGTAGCTGAGCTAAAAAATTAAATAAAATGTGCTTTTGCCATTTAATTTTTTAAATATTGCTTTTTAGGTTTAATTTATTTTTATTTCAGTTTTAGTTCATTTTTTAATTTATTTCTAGTTAATTATTTTATCTCTGCTTATCGGCAACATTTCTGATTTTTGTTTAGTTCAAGTTTTTCCAACTAAACAAAAATTAGAAGTGTTGCCAATAAACTGAAATATAATTATCAGCTGGAAATAATTAAAAACTATATACTGGATATACTGGAAATAAATAAACTAACACTGAAATAAAAATAAATTAAACCTAAAAGGCAATGAAGCTGAGAAAAAAAATATAGTATATATCAGCTTAATTTCAATTAACAGATGTGTTTTTATTGGTTAACGATAATAACCCTGGTCCAGAACTGCATCTCATGTTGTATAATGATATTATTATTATTACATTTTATTAATTATTTTAAGCTTTATTTCAATTAACAGAAATTATTTGATTAGTTTTAGTTAACGATAATAACCCTGGTCCAGGATGGCATCTCATATTGTATAATAAAAAAAAAGTAAAAAAAAAGTTATTAAGATAAATTATTATTCATAATAAAAAATAAAAAAAGTTAAATCATCAAAATAAATCAAATAAACTAATGTGCAAATATAAAACGTGTTTACCTTACCAGAGCAACTTATATTCACTGCATGTACTGAATGTGATCTTGGTCAGAACACTAGTAGTATTGGTTTAGTAACATTCCTGACTTTATATCGTGTGAATAATTCAAATGAATAAGCATGTGAACTCATGATATAATATTTATTATTCTCTTCTTTATAGCACCCGCAGAAAACAAAATTGATATTCAAGCTATTAAAGAAAAAGTGAAGAAAGCTAAAAGTAAAAAGCTTGGAGCTCCTCCTGTAAACCCCGAGACGCCTTCAGTGAAAGACGGCAAACGGAAGAAACTCAAACGCTAACTCGCGTCGGTCTGAACTCTGACCCTGCAGAAACACACTCACACCATCACTGGACGTCTGTTCTGCTTCGTCAACATCATTATCAAACCTCAATCTCACAATCATATTTTAGATTTTGGCTTGTAGGAGAGTTGAGGAATAAGAGACAGGAAAATATGAAACGCAAAACTGTGGACCATATGAACAATCATCATGAGAAACCTCTGTTTGAGGCAGACGACCTCATTGATCGTGTCACATACTTTAGGTATAATAATAAATATGACCTGTGTACGGTACAGTATGCACATTCAAAGTCTATAGATGACATATAAATCGACATGTCTTTTGTAAAAGCTGAATTTGTGATACTAATGCTCTCGTGCTGTTCGTCATGAGAAAAGTACCTCTGTATATTCATTTTTCAGATTCATCGTGTTTTGCTACCCAGAATGCTTGGCATAAAACATTTTTACATGTAGTACGTTCTCTGATATATGGCAATAAATCGAATGATATTTTTGTCATATATCTGTCTTACTCATTTAAACTGAAGAGACTAGAAGGGCTAATTGATGAAAAACATGTCCAGGTCACATTTCAGGCCAAATCAAACATCTACAGATACTTGAAACTTCATGAGAATGAGATTTTGCATTGCAGAAATTAGAATTTGTGGTATAATTTTCTTCTTGTGTATTCTTTGCGTAACATTTGCTTCAAAGAGTTTTTGTCCCTCCCTGGAAATGTGGTATTGTCTGAATGTGAACTTTCAGTTCTGAGTTCAAGTTTTGAGGCTTCACTCATATGCAAACAGGATATGATGACAATTCAGCCAATAAACACAGGCAAACATGAGCCATATCTACACCTTCTACACAAATGACTCGAGAAAACAAATAATTGGAAATAAAGATCAAAAATTGCGTTTTTGCTTACAAGGTAAGAAAAATCATCTTGTTTTCCATTTGAATTAAGAGTATTTTAATGACCCAGCTGACATAAGCATAAAGGCTAAGCATAAACTTTTTTTTTGTTGCAGTGTGTCCATTGTTAACTAATTTGAAATATTAAAAGTTAGTATAAAATATTAAAAGGTAGCATATATAAATAATTTAATATTAATCTAGATGAATAAATGTATTAGGTATAATGTTAACTGATAGTGAACGAATCCTTATTGTAAAGTGTTTAAAATATTACTGAGATCTATAGATACTTGAAAGTTCATGAGAATTAGATTTTGCATTGCAGAAATGAGAATTTGTGGGGTAAATGTGCTTAATTGATATGAAAATGTCAATGCATAAAAACAAAACAATGCATAATTTTCTTCTTAACTCTTTTATTGTAATTGCATAAAATGTGCATCAAAGAATTAATATCCCAGTGGAAATATGGCATTGTCTGAATGTGAACGTTCAGTTTTTACAGTTGAGAGTTTTTTACAGCTGTTTCACTCATTTGCAAACAGGTTATAATGGCTGTTCAGGCAATAAGCACAGGCAAACATGAGCGGGACAGATATGAGTCTGATAATCCCAACCGACAGGCAGAATGAGCCGCAGGAGGACAGCGCAGGGTCCCAGTCAGGAGTCCACCGATACCCTACACAAACACACACACACGTTGATTAGGGGACTATAATAGCATGCTATTGAAAAAAGATAATCCTAACCGCCCAAAACACTCCAGTCGCTCTTACGAATGTCTGAAAGCCGTTGCATTTGCAGTGTTTCTCAACTAGTTTTGCTTCAGAACCAAGCTTTTGTTAGTGAATCCAATACAGAAATTGGATTAAAATATGACATTTGTCGATTTTTGTAAATGCATAAACAATGGAAATATGATTTACAGCATAGTTTTAGTGTCTCCAAATATTCAATGAGTTTCAGTGGTTTCATTCTCTCAAAGGACAAATAAAGGTTCTTCATGTTTCCATGAAAAACCTTTAAAACCCATGGATTGTTTATTTTTAAGAGTGTATATTCATCCTATTTAATGCATATTTATGAAATCTTGTGTAGTTTTTTATGGTTTAATGCCACATAATCATCTTCTGCCATCAAAAGCATTTGTGCGACAGTCAGACATTTATAATTGTGTGACATTTATAAAAGTGAATCTGTATCTTCAGATTAAGAGATCAGGGCTTGTCTTACTCTGCAGTGCATCACGGGTTGAGTTTCCTGTGAAAGAACGAGAGAGATGTGTTGTAAAGCGGTTGTTGAAAAGGATGAGTATGTATGTTTAGACTGACACTTACGACAGAGTTTATTTTCACACGTGTCCTGACCACATCCGCTGCATGAAGACCCTGCTCTGTATGGAGCCACACCTCGATAATTTCCTCTATTAAAAACAATGTTGTTTTGTGCAAACTGTACGGAAACATGCTTTACATAAAATGCACCATTTACAATTCACCACACCTGCAATTGTGGTTTTCATACTTACGCTGTTGCATAGTTGCACACAAATATGATTCCTGGTGTTGTTGAGAAAGATGTTTCAGCCACACCGTTTGGACAGGCCTGCGCCGCACAGCCGACCTTGTACGTGTCTGCCCAAACAACCTTTACGTGCAGAAAACAAGCGATACAGACAGGGCTTAATCACTTATGTTTGAAGACTTGAGTGTTTGGGTGAGCTTTAACCAGATCTGAGTGTGTACCTGTGTGTAGTGGCCGCACACTTCTGAGCACTGGTTCCGTTCGTAATCGTAATGTTGGACCTCATCCACCCATAACTTCATTGCAGATTTCACTGTGAATTGGCTGTATGGAGCGCCAACCCAGATGTTTTCACCCACAGAAGTGAACGTAGGGTGCACCCTTCTCTCCTCCCGAAGGTAAATGTTATGTTTAAAGACACAGAATCTCGCCCAGGCCCGCGCCGTCACCGCCAGCCCTTCATCCCACGTCTGCACACACACACACACACACACACACACAAACACTTGTTATAGCTTCATTTGTGATTAATGTTGACTCTCTGCCCCCGATTTCATCTTCTGACCGATCCGTAGACCCACATGCAAACTGCCCTGTACACATTCATGCCTTTGGATCTATTGGGAAATTCAGTTCATACCCTGCTGAGAAAACATCTAAAATCAGCCTTAAAAATGGTTTGCTGGTTTAGAGGATTTTTGGGAGCTTAATGTTCTACTTTTAGGGCTGGGAGAATTTAAACTAGCCACAAATCATAGGCTTTTTTTTTCTCTTTACCAGCAGTAAAGAGAAATTGCATTAAAAAAATGTAGCCTAGAACCGGTTTTATGAGGAATAATAATAATAACTTTAACTTATATAGCGCCTTTCAAAGTACCCAAGGACGCTTAACAAACAACATGAGAAAGGGAAGGGGGAATTAAGATAAGGGCAGGAGGCCAGGGGAGCTAGAGCCCAAAGGCCTCATTGAAAAGGTGTGTTTTGAGCTGGCTTTTAAAGGTTAAAAGTGAGGAGGCAGAGCGGATCTCATGGGGAAGCTTGTTCCAAAGTGACGGAGCACCAACACAAAAAGCTCTATCACCAAATGTCTTAAGCCTGGACTTAATTGGTTCGATACTGAAAAGATAATTCAAAATATTAATAAATACTGTAATAACATAATAGTAATAATACTAAAACAACTCTGATACTAGAAGTCTGAAACCTAAAAGTGATCAAAATACTATAATTATATAAATAATATTAACTGATGTATTGTAGTCGTATGAATGGAAAAGGCGGCGAGATGTCGCGCACCGGTCAGACGTCAGTCTAATATGGAAGGCCAACAGGGTCAAAACGCATGAAACTAACGTCTGAAAAAGGGCAATTGCATGTTAACGCATACATTTCTCTGCTCAATTATGCAAGTTTTTATAAACAGCCACTGCTATAAACTCATGAAGTTAAGCCTATAAAATATGATTTTAAAGTTATATAACCAAATAATAAATTAAGAGACAACATGCATGATGCACTCAAACATAGCACATGACCTTATGCAACGCCCACATCTTGAAAACACACTCCTACCTCTGTAATAAACACGGAGATGTTTGTCCCGTCCGAATCAGTAGCATACATACAAATCACAGGTGTGTGATAAGAATTGTGACTCGTTGTTTAGAAAATGAATCCCGTGCGAGTAGGGTTAGACAAGAGGTAATCAGTCTTAATTTTCCAATTCAAATTAGACCAAACTACCATTTTATGTAGGCTAACTGACATTAAAAAGTTAGGAGCAGTCTTGAAGAAAATAAATACTGATGACTGACTTGTATGACCAGTCTAAGCAGTTTATGCAATCTTCATACGATTAACACATCTTGTTTAAATCATATTTAGCCTACCATGTAGCGCATGTTGCTGGCCGTTGGTTTCACGTTGGCACGGTTTATGTTGTGTGCTGTCACACATTCCTTAATAAACGCTGGATCCGTGATATCGAAGAAGGGCTCGCTGGAAACCACTTTCAGGAGAACGGCGACAAAGATCAGACCATGCATAAAGTCACTCATCACTGAGTTTGACTGACGGTTGAGAAGTTTCCTGTTAGTGGTGTGAACATCTCCCTAAACTGTGATGTTTCACTTCTGTTTTTTTTAAAGAGCATCTGAGGAACTATTTTTATATCAAAAACAAGGCAAAACCTCACCGGTTACCACACTGCATTGTGGGTTAAACAACCTCCCCCTTCTCACAATTTGAACATTGGTTATCACCAAGTAAACTCGGGTAAATGCAATGGATGAAGGTTTTAATATGATTTATAATTTTGGAATCTCTACCACAAAAATAGTTTTTATTGTGCAATTGGGTTTGCAAAATTAATTCATGAAATAGTTGAAGATGTTATTCAGCACTGCATGCAGATGTGGTGTAACTGTGGCTTGGCATTTGGTCGTGTCCTTTTTCCGACGAGAGCAGGGCTTTAACAGTTCTGCTACATTGGAAACATGTTTTTCTCTGACCTGAAAAGTCGCATTTGTTGATTGAAATAAAGCTGAAAATATAAATATTATATGAAAAATCTAAACTTAAAAAAACAACCTTTTGAATTGTTATTAAAAAGTAGGCTACAGGAGATCACGTGACCCTCCGGTAGCAATGACTGTGTAGTCGCTGGTTACTATTGCCCTGACTCGGTATCCTTGGCTGCTCTGATAACGGTGCAACAAATAAAGATGGCAAAACGTCAATTAGCGCTGGCTTCCCCAGAGAAAAAACGAGTTAAAGATCCTAATTGTGTTCCTGTGGGGGAACTTCGCGCCATTGTTGCTGATGAGTTAAAGATGCACCTTAGCTTTGTCAGGGAAATGTTTAAGGAAGAATTCACCCCAATCGCGGATAGACTTGGAGTCCTGGAAGAGGACGTTCGACTGATAAGAAATAATTTTGACAACATGCAAGCAGCTCTTCGCAACACAAAGAAAGACACCGTGGAAGTGAAGCTAGCAGTGGACTCCCTTCAGGAAAAGTTGGCGAGAATCGAAGACAAAAGCCGTCAGTCCAATGTCCGTCTAGTGCAGTGTTTCTCAACCTCTCCTGCAGGGACCCCCTGACAGGCCATGTTTTTGTTTTAACCCTGAAATGGCACACCTGGTTCAATTAATTAAAGGCTTAATGAGTAGTTGACTAATTAATTAATTGACTAATTCCTACTCTTCCTACTCTAATAACTAGTCATTAAGCCTTTAATGAATTGAATCAGGTGTGCCATTTCAGGGTTAAAACAGAAACATGGCCTGTCAGGGGGTCCCTGCAGGAGAGGTTGAGAAACACTGGTCTAGTGGGACTAAAAGAGGGTGTAGAGGGAGATGATCCTCTGCGATTTATACAGAATAATCTTCCTAAATGGATACCCTCTCTTGTTGGCAAAGTACTGGAGGTTGAAAGAGCGCACCGTATACAGCGGTGAGCGCGCGAAATCTACTCCTCGTACGTTCATCTTTAAGATGCTGCGGTATCAAGATCGAAATGCGATCCTGAATGGAGCACGTTCTGCTGCTGGACAAATTCTTTATTATGGATCTCCACTGCTTTTCTTCCCAGACTACAGCACTCACACTGCATCTAAGAGGAGAGCGATGGCATTGGCGAGGAAGAAGCTAACTCAGTCAGGAATTACGTCTTTTTTGCTCTATCCCGCGGTAGTTAAAGTTACTCACTGAGGGGAGATCTCACTGCTTGAGACACCGGCGGAGGTTGAAAAGTTCGTCCTCAATATGAATCCCATCGTAAAATCTTACCGGAAGGGAGCAGAGGCGGTCGTGCCACAAGAATCCGAAGAGGAGCAACATGAATCGGCAGTTCCCATGGAGGACCTTACTGAGAGAGACGGATTGATTTTTCTTTTAGTTCATCCGGAAAATGACCGGGTCAGGTTAGGTGTCGGCCGCGTATCCAAAGACTGTTACGTTAAGGGCAGGTAGAAGAGTGTGTTTAACTCTTTGCTTTCTACCCGTTCTTACTGTTCTTGGTTTTGTTTTTCTGTTCCATGCCCAAGTCCGCCCACGTAAGTTTAATTTGTTGTAGGCCTATGTATACATATATATGCGTATGCATTCAGGTGTGTATTGCATTTTTGCTGATTGCTGCCCACTATCTTTTCTGGGGACTACTTTTTGGTCCTCCCGCCTCGTTCTGTTTGATCTGCATAGCTATTACTCTTTAAATTATGGCTATACAATATATTGTCATGGAACGTTAATGGGTTAAATAGCCCCATCAAACGGACCAAATGCTCAGATTATCTAAGATGTAAAAAGGTTTCTTTTGCACTTATACAAGAGTCTCATTTAAAGTCAGCTGACGTGCATCGCGTTCAAAATAGATATTTTAAAATGATTCCCTCCTCTTCGGCCGTTAATAAATCTAAAGGGGTGCTGATATTGTCTAGGCGTTCTACTAATTTTTTAGTTATACGTTCTGGTGGGGATAAAGAAGGCCGAATTACCTATGTTGTTGGTTCTCAAAATAATACTAAATACGCTTTTGTGTCTGTTTATGCACCCAATGAGGGCGATCCATTATTTTTTCAAGAATTACTACGTTTAGTTGTGAGTTTGGAGGACTGCCTGGTGGTGTTAGGGGGCGATTTTAATGCTGTGCTGGATCCTCAGCTGGATAGATCTCATGCTTCTAAAGCTGATTCAAGGATTACTGGTTGTTTTAACTCATTTTTGCGACATGCTAACGTGATGTTTGGCGTTTACAAAATGAAGGTTCCAGGGATTATACATTCTTTTCAGCTCGTCATAAGAGCTACTCAAGGATTGACTATTTACTTATGTCTCTCTCTCTAACTCCCTATATTGGTCAGCCCTTTGACAATTGAAGAATTGAAGTCTGCCCTGGACTCCATGAGCAGTAATAAAGCCCCTGGGTTAGATGGGATTCCCCCAGAGCTATTGAAGGCATTATGGGACATAGTGGCTCCCTTGATAATTAACTCTTTTAATTCTGCTTTAGAAAAAGGGGCTCAGCACACGGACCAAAATACAGCTTTAATAATTTTGCTTTTGAAGAAAGGAAAGGATTCACTTGAGTGCTCTAGCTATAGGCCAATTAGCCTTCTATCCACAGATTCAAAGCTGTTAGCAAAAGTCTTGGCCTTAAGATTGGATCGGTGTGTTGGAGACTTGATCAAGTATGATCAGTTTTTTTAAGGGGGGAGATTTGCTGCGGACAATATACGTAGGCTTCTTCATATTATTCAACTAGCAGACACCTATACAGGTTCTTCTGCAGTCCTTTCTCTGGATGCAGAGAAAGCATTCGACAGAATTGAGTGGAATTTTTTGTGGTCTGTCCTGGAGCGTTTCCGGTTTGGTTCTTTTTTCGTGCAAGCTGTCAAAACTATCTATTTTGATTGTTCAGCCAGAGTTCTTACTGGCTCTCATATTTCTCCTTCCTTTCGTCTTGGCAGGGGCACTCGCCAAGGATGTCCCCTGTCACCTTTGCTTTTTAATTTATCATTAGAGCCTTTGGCCCAAACAATTAGACAATGCTCTGCAATAGTCCATATAAGCTGTATGAATACGTCTCATAAGATTTCACTCTATGCTGACGACATTCTGTTGTATCTATCAAATGTCACAGATTCGGTTAAAGAATGCTTAAAATTGTTTGATACATTTGGTAAACTGTCCGGTTATAAAATTAACTGGAGCAAATCCATACGTTTACCCCTTAACTTAGCAGCTAAATCAGAGATTCAGGCCTTACCCACTATGGTCTCAGTCAGCGACCAGTTTAATTATCTTGGATATTAGAGTTTTTTGTTCACTATCTCGCATTTCTAAGTGGAACTACCAGTCTCTTCTGGATAAGATTTCAAGCAATCTTCGGTGTTGGTCCCCACACTTGGCTCTTCATGGTAGGATAGCAACTATTAAGATGAATACACTTCCGAGGCTGAGCTTTTTGTTTTCAACTTTACCTCTGGCACCACCTACTGGTTATTTTAAAGAGCTTCGTACAGCAGTAACAAAATTTGTATGGAATTATAAACGGCCTAGAATTCGACTTAAATCGATGCACAGGCTAAAACCTCATGGAGGTTTATCGCTACCAGATTTTTGGTCCTATTATTTAGCTTACCAAATGAGACCACTTAGGACATGGATGGATGTTGACTCCCCTGTGCCATGGCGGGCCTTAGAGACTAATATTATTTACCCATTGCGTCTACAGGATTTACCTTTTACTGGAATACCTAAGAAAAGTTTGGTCCAATTATATGCCATTCTATCAAAACATGGAGAGTGGCAGAAAAGATCATGGGAGCTTCAGATTCCTACTGTGACTCTACTCCCATTTGGCATAATAGTAATCTCTGTACGGGTAATAAACCCTTTGTTTCCAAATGCTGGGTTAATTGTGGGGTTTATACCCTGAAAGACTTGTACAGTAGTTATGGACTTAAGTCCTTTCAGATTTTAAAGGATGAATTCTCTCTTCCAGGATTTTCATTTTTTCTGTATCTAAGATTGAGATCTGCGCTAAAAGCATATGGGCTCCCCTGGTCAAATAAAATATCTTCTCATCCTATGATAGAATGGATAGATTCCAGTATGGCTTCTAACTAAGGGTATTGTAAACATAATCTATAAATCGCTTGTGGTACGACAGTACTCGAACATTCCGAATGAGGACTTCTGGGAGAGTCAACTTAACACTGTGATTGATTGGGACACTGTCTGGGGGAATTGTTTTGCTACCTCAAAAAATCAGACTCACCAAATGATACATTATAGGTTAATTTATAGGGCATATGCCACACCCTGTTTACTATATAAAATGAAAAGAAAATCTGATCCTTTTTGTCACTTGTGTAATAGTGAAAATTTAGGAACGTATATGCATATGTTCTGGGACTGTTCTCAAATTGTGCCGGTCTGGTCTTCAATCCAGGACGTACTAACAGTTCTTCTGAAGATTCCGATCCAAAAGGACCCTCGGATTTTTCTTCTGCTGGATGATTCTTCGCTGTCACTGTCTGTCAATCAAAGGAGGATTCTGTCCGTTGTCCTTACTGCTGCTAAAAAGGTTATCTTAAATCTGTGGTTTGAACCCACTACCCCAGCTATGTCTGTCTGGATGTCATATCTACTGGACATTGCCCATCTGGAATGTACCACAGCTAAAGTGCTCGGAGCCAATAAAAAGACAATACAATTTTGGTTGGACCTTGAGACTTTATCAAGAAGTTTTTGAGATCCATCTAAGTTTTGGTCAATGTTATTTTAATTTCTTGTTATATTTATCTATTCTATGCATTTATATTTAGTCTTACGGTTATGGGTGATCTTGGGCTTTGTTGTAAATAGTTAAAAACACAAAATGTTTAATAAACAAAGAATCACAAAAAAAAGTGATCAGCATCTCATAATACCCCAGTGTTTAGTGACTCCTCCAGAATACTTATTGATGGTAATAGTTAATAGTAAGTGTCTCCCAAATACCAGCAACACAAAACAAACAATCATTTTAAACCCATTTCATAAATAAACAATTAACATGACAATAATATAGCAAACTTAACCGGAAAAAAAAGAGACATGAAGCAACTGTAGCACAGAAACCATGAAGACATCATCTGCCAGGGAAAACAAACAATCATACTGTTTCTCACCATTATGCACAATTATTATTCGCCCAGTACATTGTGAGGACATATATAGTGATGTGTAGTTGTAAGTTGTAAGTTTGGACACCCATGCTAAAGTTGCCTAAAAAGAGGAATAAAAAATCATCTTTTGGAAATTGATCTTAATGCCTTAATTAAAAAAATGAGAAAAAATCCAACCTTTAAGGACACCAATTTTCTTTGTGAATGAATAATGTATCATAAATAAATAACTGTTCTTCATTCATTAAAATACAGGGTGCATAAGTCAGGACACCCCAATATTAAATTCCCATAGAGACAGGCCTTGGCCTTTGGAATTAAAATAGACCCACATCATCACACACACCCTTCACCATACCTAGAGATCTGCATGGGGAACTTTCCATAAGATCATCTCTCAATGCAAATCAAACCAGCTTAGGCTAACTGAAATAAAACCATGCATGTGTGTCCAAAATGACATCACTGTATGTCCTTCCTTGTAATTCAAAACTAACAAATTAAGACAGCACACAGGCATTACTGCTCTCGGCCGGCGCGTCCGTTTCACTGGCAGTGTGATGGAAGTGATCCCAGTCTGGCCCTGATAGAGGCAGCTCCGTCTGGAAGTGATTCCAGAACCTGCCAGTGAAAAATAAATGCTATTAATAGACATGAATGCCACTGGTATGGTAACATCTGAAATGTTTATGTCATCATGTTAGCAAAGTGGTCATCAGCATTGTCATTGTTAACAACCAAAAATGGCAAAACTTTAAAATAAGCTTTCATTTGTTAACATTAGTTAATGCATTAAAGGGGCTATATGCAGCTTTTTCCCCAAAATAAACGTAACAATAGCCTTTTTATTTTACCATTTATGACTCAAACATCTCCTGTTGAGCATACTGACACCTTGTCCGCTCACAGTGGGTGCACCTATAAGCCTATATCCTATTTTTCCTATTTTCTGTCGGGTCGGATTTTTCCCGCGCTGTCTGCGGATGTGACGTCGAGCGCGTTCAAGTTAAACGTTTTTCAGATCACTCTGCCACCACCGCTAGTCAGCAAGTAGCCTACACTCGCAAGCAGTGCAATGGAATATATGTATTTGACTGTTCTTACCTCTGTAAACATAATGTTGACCTCCTTGCAGCAGATGACTTGTACGAGCGCGCTGCGAGAGCGAGCAGAAAGGAAGAGCAGTTCTGTTTTTTGGCCACAGGTGTCAGTCGCGAGTTTAAATTTCAGAAAAACGCATATAGCCTCTTTAACTAACATAAACTAATAAAACTAACATAAATAAAACAATAACAGCATTTAGTAACATTTGTTAATGTTAATGGTTAAAATGTTCGTTCAACTAATGTTAACTGATACTTTTGATTTTAAAAATATTGTAGTAAATATTGAGATTAACATGAACTGATTGATAAATGCTATTGTTCATTCTTACTTCATGTTAACTAACGTAGTTATCTCATGTTAACAAACAAAACAATCTAGTGCTAATACTAAAACGAAAAAATTGTTTTCATTAATTATAATAAATCTGAAATAAAATATAAATTTCATAAATGAAAATTTGAAATTAAATAATTAATTAGTTAAACTAAAACTATATATATATATATATATATATATATAATTTTTTTTTGTTTTTATGTTAAAACCTTTATACACTCTTAGAAGAAAAAGTTATTTTTAGAACCTTCAAAGGTTCCGTCAGGAACTTCATATATAGAACCTTTTAGGGGTTTCATCATGGGATAATTTTATGGATTTAGTTTTAGTTAATTGATAAAAAAAAATAAAAAAAACCTGTTGAACATGAAATTGTATGGAAGCATTTAAGACAAAAATGTATAATTCCAACTGATACATCACTTATACGCTCTTATGTATTTTTCCTTTTCATATTTTGATTATGGTATTTTACTTGTGGTGGTAAACATCAGGATCTCGACTCATTCTGTTATTGAAGCCGATGTACAGGTCGTCCCATAGCAGCCCGTTCAACACCACGTGTCTCATCACGCCCACTCTGTTCTTGATCTAAACACACGTTTCATGTATTAGAATCGGTGCATATCTCATCAAACACAGTCTGCGCTACAGGACTTGAGTCAGGTCACCTCCTCGTACGCGTGATCTCTCTCCGGGCGCGTGTCTGGGAAAGAGAGGTCCAGAAAGTCCACTAGATAGTTGTAACCTCCATGCAGGGGCTTGAAATCATCATCCGTCTCTATGACCTGATGGGAAAACACTCGGTGTTAGAGTTGAACTCTTCTGTGTGTGGGTTTGTTTGTGTAGCCTATGTGTGAGATCCTGCTGTTTAACTATAAAAATATTATTTACCCGAATGACCAGATTGTAGCCTTTAAATCCTGCCCAGTTATAATAGTACTGGATCCAGCTTTTGTATTTAAAGATTTCAGCTGAAATGGAAGCATTTAGTTCATCCACATACAAGTCAAAGTCCCAGCTGTCCTTATAGATCTTTGTACCGCTGGGCGGTTCAGTGATGGCACTCCTATGGTTATGATATTAAAACCAGAAAAGAAATGAAAAACAGGCAGACATAATTACAGAGACTCATGCTACATGCTAATCCACTCATGCATATATGAATATGATCATAACATAATTCTCAAATCAAAATTAAACAGATGCATGCTCAAAAATTATAAACAATAAACGTAAAAAGGTAAAAAACAATGTCAGAGACTACAGTCAATATGTTTACAAATAAATAGTTTACAGATTACACTTACTGTTGAATATGCATTTATAAAATGCCTAATTATTCAATCATGCTTGGTTATTATGGTTAACTAAAACTAAAAGCCTAAAAAATATTTTTGTTGAAACAAATAAAAGAAACATGAACTAAAATAAAATATATAAAAAAGTTATACTTTGGCTAGTTGACAAAGCAACAATTACAATAAATAATAAAAACCACCAAAGCACACAAATGACAAATAATTTTAATAAAAATAAAATAAAAATCTAACTATGATAAAATCTTAATGATACTATAAAAACACTGCCATATTCGTTAATGTAAATTTTAATACATTTCAATGTTTGCTCTTATTAGAAAATATCAAGTAATTAAACATCTCAAGCATCTTAATTAAACTTAAAAATAAATTATTACAGAATTAAGAAAACATGAAGAATGTGAAGAGAGTAAAAAAGAAACAAGCATAATACATGCCTCATATATCAATCAAATATGCGTAATAATCAAGGAACTTTGCTCTAGTACCATGGGTCATTTTTTTGAGAGAGATGCTAACGGTCTAATCAGATTCAATGATCTATGCTAAGCTATGCTAAAAGTGCTACCGCCAGACCCGGAGATCGGCTGAATGGATTCAAAAACGGTACAACTCAACTTTTTAACTCTAGGGGAGTTGGAAAATGAGCCTATTTCCAAAAAAAGTGGAGTGTTACTTTAATAAAGAGTGTTGCTTTAATTCATAATAATAATGTTGTGGGAAGGTTACATGTTAATGCTAATTAAGCCATAGGAACGCTACATGCTAATAAAGGCATAGGAACGTTACATGTAAATGCTAATAAAGCCATGATACCTTTGAGATGTGTCATTTAGCGCGAGGGCCAGATCCAGGACAGAACCGGGTAAAGGTGTCCAGGTCAAGGTGTTCGGACAGCTCTTCCGGACTGACTCGTTCAGGTCTGCTGCGCTGTTCTTGATATTCGTCTCCTTTATGTACCTGTTAATCATGTTCGAGTGTTACTTCATAATACACTTTGATGACTGTTATATACACTACAGGAATAATTCATGTTTTTTAAAGAAGTCTCTATTATAAACATCTTCACTGTTAGTTTTGATCAATTTAATGTGCCCTTGCGGAATAAAAGTATTAATTTCTTTACAAAAAAAAGAAAAAAGAAAAAATCTTTGAACGTTATTGTAATAGTAATGTGTCTGAGTCAGACATCACACTACATGCATAAAATAGCTTGTGAATGTTGTTTTCATGTTGACTAGTGATGTTTTCATTAAAAGTGAAAATGCATTCTTGCATACAGTACTGACTATCTAGAAGGTTTTGTGACGAGAGATGCGTTAATATCCACCTGTCCGAAGGATGGGCTTCAGTGAAGTATCCAGCAAACGGGCAGTAGATCTTGGGCTGCAGGGATTTCACCAGCTGAGTCTTATAGTTTAGCAGTTTCTTCCTCTCATTCTTGATGAAATCCGCCTTCCAGCTTTCTGTCAAAGTCAGACAATTTGAATTAAAATGCAGAGTTGCCTTAATGCATATTTTTGAAGAAATAAACCTGCATGTGTAACAAAGACTTTAGATATACAAAGATGGCGCATTCCTTACTATAAATGGCAGAAAGTCAAGTCAAGTCAAGTATATTTATATAGCACTTTTCACAATACAGATTGTATCAAAGCAGCTTCACAGTATCAATCAAAACAACATATTAATGTTCGTTTATTAGTGGGAAAAAAGACATCCACGTTTGGTAGAGCTGGTATTAATGATTGGTTAATTCATTTGAATATCCCCAACTGAGCAAGCCAAAGGCAACAGTGGCAAGGAACCGAAAAACTCCATCAGATGACCCAATGGTGTCCTAAAACTCCATCAAGTGACCTAATGGTGTCCTAAAACTCCATCAGATGACCCAATGGTGTCCTAAAACTCCATCAGGTGACCCAATAGTGTCCTAAAACTCCATCAAGTGACCTAATGGTGTCCTAAAACTCCATCAGGTGACCCAATGGTGTCCTAAAACTCCATCAAGTGACCTAATAGTGTCCTAAAACTCCATCAGGTGACCCAATGGTGTCCTAAAACTCCATCAAGTGACCCAATGGTGTCCTAAAACTCCATCAGATGACCCAATGGTGTCCTAAAACTCCATCAGGTGACCCAATAGTGTCCTAAAACTCCATCAAGTGACCTAATGGTGTCCTAAAACTCCATCAGGTGACCCAATGGAGAAAAAAAAACCTTGGGAGAACCCAGGCTCAGTCGGAGGCCAGTTCTCCTCTGGTGTTTATGAACTAGAGGCCGGATTTACAGTAACTGTAAGATAAAAAATGTATATGAATGCCTGGCTAAATAGATGCGTCTTTAGTCTAGTTTTAAACTGGGAGAGCGAGTCTGAGCAACGAACAATATCAGGAAGGCTATTCCAGAGCTTGAAAATGTGAAAATGCTCTCCCTCCTTTGGTGGATCTGGATATCCTAGGTATGACCAGAAGCCTCGAATTTAGTGATCTTAAAGAGCGCGATGGATTGTAGGGCGATAGAAGATCTGTTAAATAGACTGGAGCTAAACCATTTAGGGCTTTATAAGTCAGAAGCAATACCTTGTAATTAATACGGAACTTAATAGGTAACCAATGAAAGTGCAACGCACAGTAATAAGTTTCCGCCTTCGTAATAAAAGAGCCAATCGGCAATTGGGAAAGTCATCGCATCACTGCAGCTGCCTTTAGAAAGCTACAGTTGCTATAAAAATGGTCAGTGTTTTGAGAAGTGTGTTTATTGGCTGATCTAGTGGAGACCAGCCAATCCACTTAAAATATGCAGTTTTTTGTCATGATTTGAGCATTTAGAAACAAAATGTCATGAGACAGATGTTGAATTGGTGATTTCATATATAAAATGTATTTGTAATTTGGAAAAGTTAATGTTTCCCCAAAGAGAGATAGCAGCTGTACTTGCATGACTGAAATAGCATTTCAAAGATGGCCGCCGAGTGAAGCGTCTGAAAGGGACTTTGGTGTGTAACTCACCAGTGTACTTGCCGCCGTTGAAGGTCATGGGGAAACCGGAGGCGCCGCCAGCGAAGTCGCTCATCATCAAGTCAACACCGTGAGGAAGACGTCCATTGTTTGGTCTGGTGCAGTCCACCGTATTCAGGATCATGTGACCTTGGAAGGTGTTGTTTTTAAACATTTTTATTTTTTTAGAGTTTATCCAACCTATTTATGGAGGGTGACACTTTCCCACATCCTTGAATGGAAGAAATTGAAAGAAGAAACTTTTCCCTAACGACAGTTATGCATGCTGACTCCATGTGACCTGTATGTACTTAACATTATATTGTATAGATAAAGGCAGAAGAATGCAACCGAAACTCGTTCTATGACTTCACTCTGTTTGTTTAATCTTTGGCACGGAATGGTTCAAAGTGAGACAAGGATACAATTGCAGAGGAATTTATTAGTGACAGGCAGAAAAGGTACAAAAAGTCCTAAAAAGCCCCATTAGCAAGCAGGACGTATAACTTGGACAACGAACCAGCACAGGACTACAAACACAGGGAGGCTAAATAGGGGAACAAACAAAGGAG
The DNA here is from genome assembly GCA_031834385.1 of Semotilus atromaculatus. NCBI lineage: Eukaryota > Metazoa > Chordata > Actinopteri > Cypriniformes > Leuciscidae > Semotilus > Semotilus atromaculatus. Next base: position 54,651,193 of record JAULUF010000009.1, read on the forward strand.
GGTAATGAGAAGGGCAGGTGGGACAGATTAAACAATAACCAGATGGGAGGGGCTAGACAATAGACAGGAGAGCACATGGCACAAAGGAAACACATGACAAGCCATGTTCTCACAATAAACAGAACTAGAACACAAGCACATGACAAACCAGAGCTATGTCACCAACTAAGATAAAACCAGACAGAAGTGACAGAACCCTGACAATCTTATTCTTATTGTTAATTTGTTACTGATATACTTAAAGGTGCTATATGTAACTTTTCTACTAAAATGAATCCTTTTTTTATTGCCTGTGTGTGAAAGGTTTGTAATCACACATTACAATGATCCACTTGTCAGGTTTTGCTATTACCTCTGATGGCCAGTATTCCTATTTCTATGTGAAGGCTCCGGGTTGGATATGCATGCGCGCTACCGAGCCTCTCCTTTTATATACAGTCGGTAGACGGTCAGGGAGTTACGTCCGGTCAAAGGCGGACGTTTTTCGGCTTATATCTCGCTCAATCTTTGATCAATATTCCCAAGACTCAAATCGTTCGTAGCGCTGGACGGGGCCTTTCGAACGAGCCCACCACTGAGGTCCAACTCGCCTGGGTCCCCGAGTTATAGCCGTTCGAAAACCCAGCGGTCAATTTTAACATTGAGTTCATTTTTTTGTACATTTGGAGTGCTGTCAGTACAGAGAACAACGACAAAATCGGTGTTGCCTACACCGTGTTATCCTCTTTTTAAAATGTGCTCCCTGTTGACTTCAATGGGGCAAATTTCAAACCTGCTTTTAGCCTCTTAACATCCTTGATGTGTCATTACAAGTGCACAGCCATGTGAGTGATTTTATTGACATGGTGAATCTTACTGCAGTAGATGTGAAAGATATGAATAAAAGTGATGTTAATTCAGCCAGCTCACATACCTGTATTTACTTCCTGTTTCCGGTCGAAGTCCACAGTAGTCGTTGCTTAGTACCAGTGATCGCACGCGCGAACTCGACAATCGATCAATACAGTGTTATTTATTGTGTTGACAAAATAGCACGTTGTAATGTTATAATATCTATGGTTGCACTTTTTTTATGAGTATGCACATTTTGTGCTTCTGTTTACATTTCTTTTATAACTTGAATGTATAGGAAGAAAGAAATATACTTTCTACTACTTACAGTTACATGCACTTTAGAGGTGTTAATAAAGCACCTGTTTGTTACAGTTGTGGTTTGTATTCAACACATGTACAATATTGTACATGTGTTCTGCTAAATAAACCATGACAGGAAACATGCAGGGGTCAATTTGTTCTTAAACATTGGTAATACTGCACATTATTTAAAAATATACTCAGGTACTTAATTACTTGTTTATTTACTTATTATTGAATCGATATTGAAGCCAATAAATCAATATCGAATCGAATCGAATCGAAGCCTCAAGAATCGAAATCGAATCGAATTGTGAAATTCCTAACAATACCCAGCCCTACCCGCCACCCCAGCGTTCGGGCAACGGTCCCCCTGGGACCTCCTCCCCCGAATTTGAGCTCTCTGGGTCTTCGCGTTCCGGAGATACGAGCAATTTTCTTCTGAGATCGTGATGTCACCGGCGTCCGCAATTTTGCAGCGCGCCCGATGGTTTTCGGCTAATATCTCTGCGTAAACACCACCAAAAATTATGAAACTTATATGGTTCTTTTCAGCTCGACTAGAATACTTGTTGAGTATTCGCCGAGATATTTGCGTAATAGACGGTATTGTCTATGAGTTCGAGCACGAGTGCTCTTGTAAAATTGGTTGCAATCTGAAACTTCACCGCTAGAGGTCACTAAAAACTACATATAGCCCCTTTAAGATAATTAGTAACATAAGCTCTTAGTCATTCCTCAAACAGAGGAAGAACATATAAGGTTCACATCTTTATTTATATAGTGCTTTTTACAATAACAATTGAATGAGCAGCAAAATACCTTTATACTCCACGATCAAGCAGGTGTCCATCTCAGGATGAACTCCGTCCATCAGAATCATAAATCTCAGGTGATCGTCGACCTTTCAAATGATTCAAAAGCCGAGATCAGGAAAAGTAGAACACGTGAAAAAGAGCAAAAGGGGGAAAAAGCCACCGTATCACTTACATTCTGCCACACACCGAACGGCACCACGTTGATGTTTGTTAAATTCACTCCACTTTTCTCCAGATACCTGCAACAAATTAAAAAATAAGGTCACACTTTAGTTTAGGGTCCAATTCTCACAATTAACTAATTATTAACTACGACTTTTACCTCAATAAATGCCTAATTACTGCTTAGTAATAGTTCGGTAGTTGTTAAATTTAGGTATTGGGTGGATTAAGGGATGTAGAATATGGTCATGCAGAATAAGGAATATAATGTGCTTTATAAGTACTAATAAAACAGCCAATATAATATGCATGCTAATAAGCAACTAGTTCATAGTGAGAATTGGATCCTAAACTAAAGTATTACTAAAATGAATTATTAAACCATAAAAATGTCAAATTGAAAAGCTCTGAAGACTGAAACCTCTCAAGCATGTTGTGTTGAGCGGACACTGAATGTACGTTGGAGATAAATATATTGTAAATAAAGTGGTAAATTATGTTTTTTTGGGCAAAAGCAAAAAAGAAAATTCTTTTTTAAAGTGTATGAAGTCGTTTGCTCTAGAGTTCAGCCTCACCAGAACACCGGCCGTGAAGTGTTTCCAACATAAATGGGAATATCTGGACGCTTTTTGGAAAGACGTCGCAAAGTTGGGTAGCTGAAAAGAGATGCAAATGTTTTTTTGTTTTTTTTTTGCATAATATAATTTAATATAAGGAATATAATATATGCAGTTGAAGTGTTGTGGTGGCTCAGACTGTTACCTCAGGTGATCTGAATGCATGTGGCTGATGTAAATGAGATCTGCCTGACTGAGTCTGTCCATGGCATCAGACGGAGGTTCGTGAACGAGCCACCAGCCTCTCGCAAACGCTGGTCCAGTGAGCCACGGGTCAAACATCATCGTCTTGTTCCCTGCTTTAAGCTCCATACACGCGTGCGTGATGTATGTCAGCTGAAACAAACACACACAGAGAGTATTTATGGATTGAATGTGTTTCATGCCAACATACAATGTGGTAAAAATAATGCTGAACACATGCTAACAACATGATAAAACTTGCTAGCATTCTGATAAAAGTTTGTCACGGCGAACTTCACTTTCAATTTAAAATAGCTGTTTTCTATTGTAATATATTGTAAAATGTAAGTTATTCCTGTGATCAAAGTCATTATTACTCCAGTCTTCAACGTCACATGATCCTTCAGATGATTTTGTGATGATTTGCTGCTCAAGAAACATTTCTGATTATTATCAATGTTGAAATGTTATCCTCCTACATATTTCTGTGGAAATCATGACACATTTTTTTTCTTTCTAGAATACGTCGATGAATAGAAAGTTAGAAAAAAAACCCAGTGTTTATAGAAATTTTTGTAACATTATAAATGTATTTTCTGACATTTTGTCAATTTAATGCGCCTTAGCTGAATAACATTAGCCTATATTTCTTTCAAAATATGCAGTTTGAATAGCACAGAAATGTAATAACCAAAATAACGTCTTCACTGTATGAATTAAGAATAAATGTATTCTTATTGAAGCTAGAGAAAAGGTATTCAGTCAAGAGCAGTAAGTTATTTTCTCTTTTGTTTGATTCACATCAATGACACAGAGCAGCAGGTTTATTAGGCTGCTGTCACTTTAAGGCCAAGCTCACGGATTCATTATACTGATACAAATCCGGTGTTGTGCCGAATTTCGACCCCAGCCAAATTATTACCCCCCTAGCATTGGTAGGTTTAGGATTAGGGGTGGGGTTAGGATTAGGCAATCAGGTACTGACTTCAACAAGGGGGGTAATAATTTGACAGGGGGTCGAAATTCGGCACACCCAAATGTTTACTTTCACTTGAGACATGACCGGCTGTGTTTACATGAATACTCCGCATGATGGACATTTTGACATAATTGCATGTATTTGACCATGCAAGCGAAATAAGAGTGAAAAAGTACTGAACTCACGATCGCATGGTGAGAAATGCTGCTTTCTGTGTGCACACTTACACTGTGTGTCAGTCAGTGCGTTAGCATATTGAGTTATTTTATTTTTTGCAACCATAAAATAATATTGACTGTTGCAGGGTTAGACTCAGGTAGACTGAATGTTCTGACCAACGTGGATCATTAATGAGTGTGATTTACCGTGATCTCTCCGGCGTGTAGCTCTTGTGTTTCTCTCGGCTCTGCAGTCCAGGGGTCTGGAGGATTCAACTCAAGCAGCTCTAAACTACCGTCAGTGTCTGACAGCACTGCCTCTACACACACACACACACACACACACACACACACACACACACACACACACACACATATGTTGGTGCAACTACATTATGAGGTAATGGTTTTTATACAAACTGTAATTTTTATCCCCTTCCACTGCCCCTATCCCTAAACCTACCCATCACAGGAAACATTCTGCATTTTTACATTTTTAATAAAACATAGATTTTTATGTTTTTTAAGCTATTTGAATTATGAGGACTTTTGAAATGTCCTGATAAACCACATTTAAGTTGCAATACCAGTGTAATACACATGTCATTATACAAATTTGTGTCCTCATAAATCACATAAACAAGAACACACACACACACACACAAGGCAAGTTCACTAAAAAAATGGTATGTTGGCTTTAATTAACTTTTTTATGTCAACAGGTTCCACATACATAATTTGTTTTTAACTTAAAAAGTTAATTTATGGAACCTGTTGATATAAAAAAGTTAATTAAAGCCAACATACCATTTTTTTGAGTGCAAACATTCAGTCAGAGAGATCTTATTTTTCCACAATGTACTTAAAACATTAGCACAAAAACCTTAATTACACATCGTTCATGGAAATGTTTATAGTTTGTCTATGTTGCTACTTTGTTTCAGAACGTTCAGAGAACATTCAAAAGTATAATTTCCATAATGTTTGCAAAATTATCAAATTGAACCTTTTCTTAAAAATCTAAAAGACCTTTTCCACTAAAAAGAACCTTTTGTGGAATGGAAAGATTCCATTTCTCAGTAGTTTTAAATACCAATGATTTTACCGAGTTCATCTTGCATGAAGCTGTCTGGAGGGTTGACGTACTCCATGGTGGCCACGTTAAGTTTCCAGTAGTGTTTAGTGCAGCGCACTGTGCTGTTACACAAATACACAAGCACAATCTAATGATAAAATATACTTCTATACAATCTTGAATTGTAAATCTTCCTGCACTACTGTGTCAGTGTGGGTTGCAGAGAAATGAAACAGGAACTAAGTGCAGCAGTCTTTATTTAGAAATCAAATCTCAAATCTTCTTGAGTTATAAACTTCAGAAAATTCAGAAAACTGAATCACAGGAACAGAACAACTTAACATGGCGTGACAATGAACTGAAAGAAACACAGTGTTTAAATAGACAGAAAACAAGAGAGGGCTAAAAACACACCTAATTACCAGCATAACTGAACAGTAACAAAAAGAAACAGGGAGAGAATGGAGTTAAACTCAACTAGAAGATTAACAAAGAAATTCAGACATGAACAGGAAAAACAGGAAAAACAGGTAAAACATAAATTCTCATGATTTTACATACTTGCGTCTCGTGCTCACCAAGGCTGCGTTTGATTGATCAAAAAATAACAGTACAATTGTAAATTATTATTACAATTTAAAGAATTGTTTTCTATTTTAGTAGGCTATATTTTCAAATGTAATTTATTCCTGTAATGGCAAAGCTGAATTCGCTGCATCATTACTGCAGTGTTAGATAATTATTTCATCAACAATTATTGCACAATTAAACAATTATTTCACGTTATTGCACTTTCACCTGCTTTTTCCCCAGCAAATTCCTTCTTATGCGTTCTTCTTCTTATTATTATCTCTTATTAGTTTTGTTTAAATGAGTTTAGGTTCACTCACCTGCCACCCATGTCCTCTATGTCTTTAATGAAGAGTCCACCCTGGTGTTTGCACTGGTTTCTACACGCTCGTAGTTTGTCTTTGACTTTGTAAATGATGTAACATTTGCCATCCTCTGGGTTTTTCTTGAAGTTAATTCCCTCTTTCAGTGCCTGGACGTCCTCAGCCTGCAGTCGCAGGACAGTTTTTGAGACCTGAGATGTCATTGTGCTCCAGCTAGAGAAGAGAAGTTCGTCCGTTCATTGGCAGATCTTTTATAATGAGGTCTTATATAGGGCTGTGAATCTTTGGGAAGACAGCGAATCGATTTGATTCACGATTCAGATGTTTTCGATTCGATTCAAGAACGATTTTTGCAAAGCAGAACGATTCAACTCGATTCGATTAACAATAAAATTTGATTCGATTAGATTATTAACGATTCGATTCTGGAAATTTTAGTATACATCTGCATCTGAGCAAATAAAATAAATTTTTGGGACATTCATGACCATTCAATACATTTTAAGTAGGCTAACTTGATTCAGGACTTCAGTTCAATAGCTTAACTTCATAGGACTCAAAATACATTAAGGCAAGTAAACCTAGAAAAATAATACTACTTCTACATATTCAATGCATGAGTGCTTTTATTGTAAACATTGCATAGATTTCCTGAACATTTATTAAATACAGCAAAGTGCAACTGGCATGGCGTCTTCGGAGATGGTTGTTAAGGTTTGTTGTATTTCCAAAGTATTTTAACTCAGATTGCTGCGTTTACATGGTTCAATCGGCATGAAATCAATCCGATTGATGAATCCGAACACGGTGTTTACATGAAAGATAAATAAAATAATCGGGTTGATGTGCGCGTTTATATTAACAAGATTCAAATCGGAATAGATTTTTTGACATGCACACACTGCATGAATATGCCACTGTTCGCGCAACTATTCTCCTCTATTGGTTCTTTATTTGTTTTAAACAGCAGACTAACGTTATATTTATCCGTCTCTGGTCATGATTTGGAGACGATGAGCATGAACCGTTTTGCCGCTGCTTAAATATATCATGCAGTAAAACGGACTTGTCAATTTTTCCATTTACTTTGTGAAAACGTAATCCCAAACTTTTGATCTCATGTTTGCTGGTGCCTTGCAAATTTCTCCTTGTTCGTTGCCCTCTATAGTGCACTGCTGCGTTTATTCAAATGACGGCAAACAGGCGCGAATTTAAGATTAGTGACGTAATCCACTGCGCCACTTTAGGGCGCACTTTACTTCGCAGACGCAACTAATGTAAGATTTATATTTATTTTTTAACATTATCAATATACATCGTTATATAATCGCGATTCATTCGATTTTTTTATTTAAAAACGATTATTGACTGAAACAAACGATTCACGATTCAAAAATCCATGTTTCAAGATCGATGCATGCATCGGCAGGATTTAATTGTAACGTTAATCGATGCATCGAGAAAACGAATGAATCGTTACACCCCTAGAGTCTTATATAGCTAATATAATAAGTATTACACATTCTTAGATTCAGTTTTAAGCTCAGAAGAAGATTGGTGACTGTTATGGAAATTTTAATCATTGATTAGGCTAGGTCGTGAGTTTCTGGAACCTTCAAAGTATGTTCTAAATTCATTCTCAGCACTGCAAATGAATGTCGTATGACCTTCCAGTATCCATATACAGAGGGATAAGAAAGGGGAAACTGTTTTCTATGTGGGTGGAGGCAGGACTTTAGTCATGAATGTAGACTAAGCAATATGGATTCCTTTGTTTTCTTTCTATCACGTGATGATGTTACCGTGAAAGGCAGGCCTGGCATGAGATAGCCTTGGAAGAAGTATAAAGATCGCTCTGGCCTGTCTCCAAGTGTGTCACTCCTTGCATGGGCAACTGTGTATGGACTGAACCTATTTGTTTTTTCAAGAATAAATACTTTTCTTTTTTACTAATTTGACTCTGAGTGTCTCTTACGCAGTGATGTCTGTTTAATGAGAATTTTTGCCACAACATGATCATATTGTTTGTTGACAAAATTTCCACATATTTAAACTCAAAAACGTAAGTTGCTGCCATAAATGATGTATAATCAACTAGACTTTCTTGTTTCGTTCTGAATAGCCAGGCCTACTGTTAAATTTAACGTAGTATTTGTGGAGTGAGGGGAACTAGCCTGTAGCTATGTTTATCTGTTTTTATAAAATAGCCTGTAGCTATTTTTATTTTTATGTGTAAAACCCGAGTATGGCGAGTGAACAGTGTCTTTTCTAAGCCTCAAGAAGGAGCAGTCTACCGTCAGGCCGTGTTTTTGAATGGGATTGACAGAGACGACAGATGACAGACCGGCGGCGACGTAACGGCGCGGTGTCACAGTACACACACAGGCTGTATTTTTATGGAAGCCCTGAACCATGGTGAAGAAAAAACAAAATAGAAAACGTATCTTGTTATTTCGAGATATTAAGTCGTTATTTCAACATTATATCTCGTTATTTCGACATAATAATGAGTTATTTCAACATTATATGTCGTTATTTTGACATAATAATTCGTTATTTCAACATAATATTTCGTTATTTCAACATAATATTTCGTTATTTCGACATAATATTTCATTATTTCGACATAAGTCGTTATTCAACATAATATCTGCATTATTGCAATTAATTAATAATATATGCAATTATTCAGCATTAATAATTTGTTATTTGACATATCTGTTATTTCTAATGCATGCACTGTAAAAAATAAACCCGTAATTTTTACGGTAAAAAACCGGCAGCTGTGGTTGCCAGTACTTTACCGTCAAAAATACGGTAGCAACGTTATTGGTTTTACAGACTTAACTTAAAATTTACAGTAATAAACCGTATTTTATTATCTGATAATGTTAATTTACTGATCTATTGCAGTATTAATATCTGTTTTGTATCATTGTAATACACTGACAACCACCAATCACAGCAGTGATGAGAGTCACATGATCAATCAAAGATCAATCAAAGCTCATCACAAGAAGCTCTTCCACAAGAAAGTTAACACTAATATATAGAAGCTGCACAGTGTCATTCACACAAACATTAAACACCATCATGGTAACCACATGGAATTTTAAAAATGCAATAAACATTAATTTAACAACATCAAATATAACATAAAACCCTAATGTACATAACTGATAAGAAAAAAACTAAGAAAACTATGAAGAAACATAGTTATTTCAACAAAAATACATCAAATGTGAAATGTCACGCAGGGAATTGTGGGAATGGCAATTTACGGTATTTTACTGTAAATTGTACAATTTGTTCTTTTTCACTTTCAAAAACTGTAAATTGAACGGTATTTTACAGTAAAATTACATTAAATTTACCATTAGATCTATCACAGTTATTTACCATATATAGTACGGAAACTTTCTGTTAACCAATTAACAGTTTTTCACTGTAGGATTTTTACAGGTCTTTTACCGTTAAAATCACGATCATTTTTTACAGTGTGCAATTATCCGTGAACTTGATCAATGTTGCAGATATGTTTTACTATTCACAAACCCTTTCAACTTATGTGTGCAAAATTCAGAATTTAATGAATTTGCAGCAATTTGTACAAATATAGAGTCTGTGAGAGAGGCTACCTTATACACTGACTTTCGGTTCATTTATGAGAGGAGCTCCAGTTCACGCGCCGGCGCCTCCGTTTCATGATTATCTATCGTCTATATTTACTTCTTATTTATTAAATCCTGGCAATTGGTTGATGAAACATTGATTAAAATTAAGATACAATTAATACAAATTCATTTCAATTTAAAGAAAGGTTTTGTGCTTTCTGTTTGATGTCTCTGTGAAAGTTTTAAAGCATCTTTTAGTGACGCTTTCAGAGCGCTCACGTCTGTAACAGAGAACTGTCACGTCCTAACATTGTTTTTTCCCTCATAAATGCGAACACGTAAAATAAAAGAAATATTTTATGTTTTATGGAGACTGAGAGCCAACCCTTCTTCATCCGGTGGTAGGCTATTACTTTGATTTGCGCAGTGTAATTTACAGAATTACTAAAAAATATTTACCACCGTAAAGTTAAAGATGGTTTTGTGTCACGCATGTTTATTTCCCTCATATTAAATATAAAACGCATGTGTAGACATAGTTCGAATTACAGGGACATAAATATCCAACGCATTCTCATCCCAAGGCGTAATATTCTGACACTTTGACAAAGCGTCTATATCGAACGCGCATGGAACCCTTTAGCGTCAATATAACACGCAGAGAGATGGGTAGGTTTAGGTATGGTGTAGGGTTAGGGTTAGACCGCTAGGAGGCGCCTTCTGACCCATATATTTCGGCGTCTCATATTGACGCTAAAGGGTACCATGCGCGTTCGATATAGACGCTTTGGCAAAAGCGTCATTATATTACGCCTTGGGATGAGAACGGGATGAAATATCAGTTTTGGGGGGGGGGTCAGATATTTTTTCTGATATTGTGAAATATATAATTACAGTTACAATACAAGTCAACTCCTATTTTCACTGTAGGAACATTTTAATAAGCGATTTCAGACACCCCTATTGTGGACCGTACCATTTTTAACCACCGTGGCTAGAAGCAATGGAGATAGATAACGGGTTAACGTGCATGCATAAAAGTAATATTTCATGAAACAGGCAATAGGCTTCCTGTAAAGGTATTACTTTTACTAGTAATTAGAATGGTATTTTAGTGCACTTAACTTCTAACTTTTAGGAGTTGATCAAAACAGTTCTCTTTTGGATAATAATGAGCAGGGCTGGACTGGCCATCGGGCATACCGAGCAATTTCCCGTGGGCCGACGTGCTTTTTGGGCCGATACATCTCATACTTAAAAAAAAAAAAAAAATTAGCCTATATATAATTTTTTTGACCGGTCCATAGCAGAACTTGGCTACTTTCAGAACACAGGCTATGAGAAGGAACCCATTACCCAGTTACGCATTATTTCCACATCTGCATATTTGACGATTACGCATTTTAGAATTGTAGAGTATGAGACCGTTTGTAAACAATGTTTTCCGCCAAAATAAAAGATAATGTGTTTATCTCTTTCAAGTAGCCTATAGAAATTAGTTCTAATTAGGCTATTACTGTCATGTGATTATAACTATGATTAATTATGTAGTAGTGTAATGTAGACAGACACTATATCACAACTAAAAGAGTTTTGAGTTTTTCTTTGTTTATTTGCACACTAAATATTGGTTGGAGCTCTTAATTTTGAACTCTCAAAGTGCACCAGATTGATGAATTTAACATTAAAAAGCACACAATTTTCTTACGGGGGAGCATGCCCCCGAACCCCGAGGGACAGACAGAGGTAGAAGAAGTGAAGGAGCAGTACCCCCCAATTATGGTGTGGGGTAATTCGCACTCTGTGTGTAGACAATTTTTTTTTTTTGTCAAATATTATTCTTAATGGATATATATAAACAGACGTTTCAATTGGTTAAATGCATTTTCTGAGAATTTATATTTCAAGTTTTGACTGCAAATGTCCATAACGCTGGAATTGCCCAATTTTAAAGAATTTATCTTCAACTAGTTTTGTGGTGTATTATTTTATATAGGCCTATTGTGTTTATTTAGAGTGAAACAGAGAAGTATCGTCATAATAATCCATTGATTTCAACAATGTAGGCCTGTATTCTAAATAGGCTATACCAACTATTTAAATTGTAACTGAAACGGAATACATTTACTCATAATTTGTATTATAAATACGTTACGCCGGTATATGTATTCCGTTACTTACTCCCCAACACTGGCCATTGGGCATTGTGCCGATCTGTGTGGAAGTGATGAAATAGGCCGTTGTGTTTCTGTGTCCTGAGAAGCCTCAGGTACCGCTTCTCTCGCTGTCGTAAGCTGAAGCAGACTCAGATGTAGATGGCACATTTTCTCCTTCTCGCTCATCTTTCCGTGCTTTTAAAAAAAATATTGCAGCCTTGGGCGTACCTGCCATTGTCACTGCATTTAATGAACTCTCTCACGCTAAGATGACTGCATACGTTACGCACAATATGTGACACACAAATCAAGGTTGAAAACAGACGCATTTTACCGCGCAGCGTTTTGATTGGTCAATCTATCAATCCTAACAAATCAAAAAAATTATTATTCTTTTTTTTTTTTTTAAGCAATCAGAAATCTGAGGGGGCCGGACATGTAAATGAGGGGGCCTAGGCCCACCCAGGCCCCCTCGTGGCTACGCCACTTGTGTGTGTGTGTGGGTGGGTGGAGAAAGCTATAGGGTGACTTGCTGGTTGACTTGCTGATTGTGTACATGCCATTGTGTGTCTACCTGGTGAAGGGCTTGCATATTTAAAATTTGTTTGTAGTTAATGGCTGGTTTCTAGGTTTTGTCTTGCATAATTTTTTCATCTTTAATATCATTTGTATTTATTCTACGGCCTGCCCATTTCTAGTTAGCGAATCGTGGTTGTCTTTGAGTGAAAAGTCCCCGGGTGAGATTCCAGGGTGGGTGAGATTTCAGGGTGTGTGAGATTTCAGGGTGTGTGAGATTTCAGGGTGGATGAGTTCCTTGCATTTCAATCTTTAATCAGATGTTGGAATTTATAGTTCGTTATAACGAACTACACGAGTCATTTTTGGGAAAAATGTGTACTTTTAAGAGTATAAATGTGGGTAACATACTTTTACTTTAACTCGAGTAGGCTAGCCTACATTTCTAATGAAAAAAATATATACTCTGGTTACTTTATTTTAATGCAAAACATGCTAAGAAATGCGTAGTTAATTCCTGTCTCTTTTGAATGAATTTGTGAATGTGAAAAAAATATATATAAATTAATCCCCCTTTTAGTCGATTCTGTTCAAGGACTTGATCAAACATTTTGCAAAACTGTGTAAATTGGTTCGCGAATCAGTTTGAATTATTTGTTCAGTTCATCGTCTTAAACGGGAATTAAAGAACATCATGAGCATTGGATGAAGTGGTGGATTTACAGTCAATTGGAAGCAAATCTCTATCGTATAGGCTATACTTACAATATTTTTTTTGCCAGCTTTAAATCTCTTTATTAGTTGGACATCTGATCTGCGTCTGCTGTCAGCATCATTCTTGTTAACGATTCCACAGGTAGCTATGCGGTTTCATTTCAGGCAATTGGCTACATTTTACAAACAGATCATTACGCAAAGTAGCCTAAAGTTAAACGATATCACTACAAAGTATGACATTACCGTTTTTTTGACATATAGCCTAACTAAATTTATACATTAAATAAGATAAGCTACCGTTGTTCACAGAGAATGAACACCCGCCAACCAACAGTTTAAACGCGCCTGCAATAGCCTACATTTAATTATATTTTGGAGAACAGATTCATATCCTGAGACGAGCACATTTGAACGCGAAACTCTGCAGGTTCTCTTTATTTTGACATTGTCTATGACAACTTTTACTTGAGTGAATATTTCATTTAGTAGCCTACTTTTACTTTAGTAGGCTACCGTTTTTGAATACTCAACACATTTCCGTCTTTAAGCCTCGGTGCTCTGTCACATTAGGAAATAATAATTATTATAATGTATTAATTATACTGTATTAAAATTTTAATACACCTACATTTTAGCTAAATAATTAGTATAAAATTACAGAACAGTCATCTGAACATTGGATAAAGCTATAGGTTCAAAATTATTGTTTGATTTTGTTGACATTAGAGTTAAATTTTTTACAGAGGGGATTTTAAATATCTGTTTTTATCACTCCATAATAAATAAGAAAATACTGTCAACAGGCAGAAAAATATACACCATATTTTAAGGAATAAACTTAAATATATGTATGACAAATAATATACAAATCTCTTTTTAAAACTATTCCGAATATGGAATAAAACTTTGGTGAATATAAAGCTGCTAAAGTGGAGATTTCTGACTCAAATCTCACAGCATTTAAAGATATGTATTGAAATTGAAATCTACAGATGCAAATACATAAAGTGTGATAAAATAAAAGTTTAGAAGCAAAATCTCAAAATTGACCAGTGCATGAATAAAACAGTATTTTTTCCCGGTTATTTCTTGTCTAATGTTTTCAAATACTCTTCAAATTATAACAAATAAAATATTTAAGGTAAATAAGGTATTACCTTTGTTGTGTCTTGAATTCTGCTGTACTGCTGTAAGTAGGCAGTGGCTTCTGTCAGTTCAGAGATACTTTTTTGCAGCCAATTAATGGCAGTGGCTTCCATGAGGCCAACCACATCACACAAGGGACTTTTTTTTTGCAAGTAAAACATTCTTTATATGCAAAACACCTGAAACCTGAACATGAAGACTGATTTCCTGTCACTCCACTGACATGAGCACAGAAATTGCTCATTGAGTAAAGCAAGTTAAGCAACATTGTAGGCTACATTAATACTGTACATGTTGCCAACACAGTAAAGACAAACTTATAATCTACTCAAAATGTAACAATTTGCACTCAATTTCTTTTGGGTTTCTCGAGTGAACGCAAAGTTTCTTGTCAATTTATTTTAAAATCAAGCAACATTAAATATAATACAAATTCAAGTATTAAACATTTATGTCACTGAAATGATGCTGAGTGAGAGAGATATAATGGCCTTATACAGCTCTACTGCCCCTGTCTGTAATTTTCCACTGATACCCATTCTTTCTAGTTTATCAGTTACCATTTACATAATTCCTGCCATGTAGAAGTAGGGCGGTTTGTTTCAGTAAATATTGTGCAAGTGGTTCTTGAATATGGGAGGAAAGATAACTAAACATAAAAAAGGCCAAACTCCCATTAATTGGTTGTATGATAATGGGCAGAGTAAATATGTAGAATAGTATGTGAATAATATGGCTGGTTGGACAGAAGTTGAAAATGTATAGAGTACTGTAGCTAAACTCGTGCGGGCTCATTTGCGCCTGAAATGATGAAAATGTGTTCAGTTTTAATCTGTGATAAACTGGGTGACCTCGGTGGGACTAAAAATGATATGTGGGAAGCTTTTGATGGTTAAATATTGGATAGCAGTTGATCCTAAAACCATGACCCATCCTAATTCCACAACTGTGACAGGTAATCATAATCAATATAATTAATCTGTAAAAGATGCATTGCCGTACTGGTACTGTTGGTACATATGGGCCTGTTATGACTGCGCAGAGTGACTCATACCACCACAATCTGTATCGGTCTCATCACCAAAAACTCCAGAAGCGTTGGTACCAATTGAGAATATTGAGAATGCTGCTTTCCCTTTGTTCATAATGGTGGAGATTTTTTTGTAATCAAACCAACTGGTCAGACCACAAGTAACGCTATCTGTGGTGCTTTTAATGACTTCTGCAGGCACAAAATTACTCAGAAGTTATTTCCTATTGAGAATGCTGTTTTCCCTTTTGTGCGTATGGTGGATATTTTTAAATCAAACCAACTGATCTGACCACAATTAAATCTGTTCTGCCCTCTTCCATTGCAGCCAGCAAAATTTGTCCAGGTTCTGAAATCGCAGACTAGATTTCGTTCAAGCGGTTGTATAACAATTTTGTGTGTTAGGTGATGATGAGATGACAGGAGCACTCATCAAATGACCTTTGGGACTGCTGAAGTTCCTGTTAAACTCGGCATAGGCACATTCAAATTCACAGTCACTTTGCAGATCTAAAATAAATATTACATACACAGCCAATATGAAACAAGAAGAAACTGAGTACCCCTC
Source organism: Semotilus atromaculatus (assembly GCA_031834385.1). Classification (NCBI taxonomy): domain Eukaryota; kingdom Metazoa; phylum Chordata; class Actinopteri; order Cypriniformes; family Leuciscidae; genus Semotilus; species Semotilus atromaculatus. Next base: position 54,666,959 of record JAULUF010000009.1, read on the forward strand.
TAGGTTTGTGATCCGTTTCCACAAAGCCTGGAATGAAGAGTCATGATCATTCCATGCTTTTTATATTTACAGCCTAAACAATAAGATAGGCTCAAATGCGCAGCTCATCTGCGTTACTAGGAATTATTTGACTGTTAATAAATTCTGCGTACGTGTAAGAGACCTAGAGTCAGTTGGAGGTTTTAACAAGCCCCAAGGACATCAAATGTTGTCTGTCGAGTCTGGGACAGTGCCTGTGAGGTGTCATAATGGTAACTATCGTTACTGTAATAATCCTGGCCATTATGTCAGGGATTACCTGATCTGTCTCCACCACAACCCTCTGCTCACCCTGTCCCTCCCAACAAGTTGACAACACAATAGAAATAACCCAAATAATTAGCGTTTTATGGATTTGCTTGCTGGTAACCATTCTCATCGAAACTGGCTGTACCTGCTGCTCTTTTGCAGGCTTTCAGTGTTTAAGATTTAGCAGTATTTATCTCTGGCAAAACAATAACCTCTGTTGGGTATTGATTGAGTTCCCTATGCATGCCCGATAAGAGCAGAGCACAAGGACTGAGTGGTTTTCATTAATCTGTAACCCTACAAGGCTAGACTAAAGCATAAGTCGTCAATGTACTGTAAACGGTATCCTCTGTCCAAAGACAAGGAAGAAGTTGTGGCATGTATTATCTCCTCTTTACTATCACAAGGGATTTAGGGGCGTTTACACGACGCCACTTTCAACTAAGAATATTGTATGCTTTTTGACTGTTCATTTACACGACAAGGGTGTTTTGGGGTCCTGATAACGCCAGCTTTTAAAAATGGTTTTAAAGTGCATGTTTTTGAAAACTATATCCTATCGTCTCAGTGTAAAACTACAAAGACACGAATTTGTGAAAACGATGACGTCATGCGCATGCGTATTACGTGTTCAGTTTATAGATAGACCTTATGCACCAGAGAAACGAGGGCGCTGTAAGTCCCCGCTAAATCGAACCAATGGCGGCATTCGATCAGCGGCGAAGGTCTCGCGCATGTTCCGTCCTTTCCAGGCTAAAGGGATTTTGGATTAAATGCAATACACTTTTCTCATATATTAACTCATAATTTCATCTGACTCCATATATAAAAGGGTATCTTTTATATATCTGTGCATCATTAAATGTGAGCGAGTGTTTGACTATTCCTTGTAACCATTAGCTAAATGAACAATGTCAAAGTCAATTAGAATAATCAAATGTAACAATTTATTATGTCGGGTTAAGTATCATGCCAATTTCACAATCAGTTCAAAGATAATCAATACAATAACATCGAATGCTCTAGGATAAGAGAAATGCAAACCCAACATTTTAAGAAATACATGAGGCTGAGTCTTGGACACTCAACCTCATGGGCTCTCAGAATTACCGAGAAGCCTCGAGCTTTTCACTGCAGTCCATTAAATAGCCAGAATCTTTTCACATGGAAAACCTGCTAATTTGCATTAAGTTACACCTCTTTGGGTGAGGGGTAAAAAGACCATTTGCCTTTCTTTGAGTCAGTTATCTCTAAACTCTTAAAAACCTTAGTACCTTGTGTTTTACTCTTTGGGAATGAGACCATTGTACCAGTCACACTGAGACCTTTAAAATGATACTAAACACAATACTTAATCATTCACATTAAAACCATATATTCTTGTGTGAGTTAAGTGTTACTGAGACAGAGAGAATGCAGATGAAGTGAGACTTGTCCCAAAGGAAGAGGGGGAGGGAGTCAAATGTTCATTTTCCCACAAGGTTCTTTGTTTCATAGATCAGTGGTCATTCTTTAACCAGTTCTTCCAATTTCCAGCCTTACAGCGCCGCCATCTTTAGAATATTGTCTTTGAACTTCTGTTTTTGCGGTCGCTCTGTATATTTCTTTGGCATCGCTGTCGAGGAGTAATTAGCTGGTGAAGTGGATTTACTTATTGTAGAGTTAACAAAAGCTATCATGAGCATTGTAATGTTTATCATAAGCATTGTAAAGCAGATGTCTTAACAAATGTCGACCGGCAAATTTTTTTTAAAAGCCGTTCATTCATAACTACACAAGATCGCTGTGAAAATACAGACTGGAAGTCAAAAGACGAGTGCAGCGCTGAAAAGGGGCGGGGCTACAGAAGGTCTATAGGCGTGTAGTAGGGTTTTGTGGTACATTTTTCCCCTATGCACCTGACTTAGGTTGAACCAAGTGACCCGGACACCTGCAAAAATGATACTCGGGTGCCTTCACCTCTGACCCCATCGGTTGACGCCTAAGAGTTGCTATTCTGACAGCATAAAATGCCTAAGAATTATACTTACCTGACCTCAATCTAACCTGACCTCAATCTAACCCGGCCTAAGAGTCTCACACTGAATCCAACGACGTCTCGCCCCTTTTGCCACTATCAAAATTACTCGGTAGTAAGGTCTTTTGTGTCTCAATAATCGGTTACCTTGCTCCAGTAACTAACTTGCTGTGCAGCAATAATAACCAGACAGACTTCAGCAAATGCCCTTTAAATGATTTAATCACAGTCGGGAGAATTCTCAAGCATTTCTCAGAGAACCTCTCCCAAAAAGAAGAATACATCCGGTTTTTAGAGACATATACAACAGTAAGATTAACGTGACCTATTACTCATTTTCCTTCAATATGATTGGCTCATTCTGTGCACAACAACCCCCCCACTTCACCCTCTGTTACTGGCAGAGAAAATTTAGATCTTAAATCATTAAAAAAGAGGAAGAGGTTCGAAGTTAATTTGGTTACTCAATATGTCATAAGACATATTTCCAGTCATCAACTTCAGAGTACATTTTGTACAAGTGTTTGAATGTTAGGCCTGTAGGATAAAAATGTTGGATGTTAAAATTATGATTAGTTTAAAATACAGTTTAATATATATTTTTTAAATCTATCACAGTTTCTTTACAAAAGTGACATCACTAATTACTGGCCTGGCAGCAGAATTCAGTGCTTTTAGTTGTTTTTGCGAATCCTTACAATATTGGACAGAAGACTTCTCTGTGGTATGTTTTTGTTCAAAGTTTTAAAACGCTATATATTAAGCCTTGGTGGGCAGTTTTTGTTACTTTTCTTTTTACAATAAACAAAAATGTAGAGGTAAATAAAACTTCATTATTAAAGTATAAAATACAATAATCCTGCTTTGAGTCAGAGGTGTAGTGAGCTCTGGGCTATAGGTGTTGGGGGTTTAATGATGTATCAATTATACTCCTGTTGTTAACCAGTTTCTCCTGTTGTCTCCCCCTTCAGGTCATAACACTACATGTTTAACCACATTCTCCCCTTTTTGGGAGATTACTTATTGTGATTTGCATTCTTTTGCTATAATATAAATAGCTTTTAGCAATTGTAACCAGTTCTCACTCTGGTTGGTCAATTTTGTCATCTTCAAAGCAAGATTTATAGCTTTCTCCCATGTCTCAACCACTTGCTTTGTGTCATTCGTATTTATTTCACTACATTATGACCATTTATACGATTCTAGTAATACCCAGCTGTTTCCAATTCTAATTTCTTTTGTACACCTTTGTTCCTTTAATTGTGCCTTTACTTGCTAAATCACCAAAGGTCCATGGTCCAAATTCTATGCCTACTACCATACAGTATATACCAGCAAGTTCTTTCATTTTTTCCAGATATATTCATTGCATTTAATCCACTGTAAACCAGTCATGTGCTCGCTATAGTCTCTTGGTCATTATTACTTTGAAGATGATAACTGGCAAAACACACCTGTATTTTTTACCTCAATGACTCATTACACGATATTCACGGTTCCTCATTTTTTTTGGGGGGGGGGGGATTGTCAGTGGTTTAACCTTTAGATCCATTCTGAAGTTGTACTTTTAGCTTAAAAAGTTAGAAGTTAACTTTTAATCGTCGCAGTGAATATAATATAATCTGAGGAACCGGGTGATTTCCTGATTGAGACGTTCTGTTTGACCATTAGCTTGAGGGTGATATCCTGAAGTGAGGCTAATGTTGATATTGAGTTGTTGGAAGAATGCTGACCATACTCTAGATGAGAATTGGGAGCCTCGATCTGACACGATGTCCTCAGGGAGGCCATAGAAGCGAAACACAAAGTTGCACATGAGTTCATCTGTCTCAAATGCCGTGGGCAGCTTGGGAAGTAGAATTAAACGACAGGCCTTGGAAAAGCAATCTATGACAGTGAGTAGGGCTGTGTATCACCAAAAATGTCACGATACGATACGCATCAAGATACTAAAGCCACGATACGATACGTATCACGATATGGATCAATTTGGAATTAAAATTTCTTTTGAGCTTTTAGTAACAGTAATATCTGTTTATTGAATAACCAGTGTTATAACAGTTGTGATAACTGTAAAACTATTTAGTTTTTGTCATTAAAAAAACAATGAGTTAACTAAATGAAAAAACTTAGAATGGCTCTTCCTTCTGCTTTTAAAGTCTGCCTCAATAACTGAAAACTGATAACTGACAATTATAGTGACACTGAAGCATATCTACACTGCTCAATAACTAAACAAAACTTAAAACATTTCATAAAAGGAAAAATGGTAACAACTTAAATTTAACTTGGTTTTCTCAAACTCTTTTAAACACCTATTTAACAATTTGGTCATAAGTGTTGGAATGTGCAACAAACAAAGTCATTTCTCCTACGTTGAAATCATTTTAAATTATTACATTTTCAGATTTTTATGCAGAAACAACAATTTATTGACATGCTCATAAGAGAGTGACAGCAGAATATCTCGCTTAACTACAACCGGGGAATTGCCGTTTCTGTTAAAAACTTTTATGCTTATTTAAGACATAACCAACTGTGTTTAGAGGATACTTACTGAGACCGAAATTTTTTACATCATTTTGCGTGTTTTAGTCCGTTAAAGCGATATAATCTCGCGAGCTGTATGGCTCACGCAGAGAAAAACAACTCTCAGAGAGCGCGCGCAAGTACTGAATAGTTTAAAATCGTTTGAATGTTTAAACTGGTAAAACTTAAAGACGTACAAATGGTAAACTTTAGTCACGATGCAATGCTGGCCCGAATATGCAAGTGAATATTGTGTCCCGACTCCTGAACTCGTGTAGTTTCACCGGCTGCAGCGCTGGACGCTTGCCTTGAGCAGCTCTTTTGAGAGACGAGAGAGAGAAGACGCAGCACCATTGAACTCACGCTGTTTGTGAAATTGCGTCTCGCAGAAAGTTTTCAAATGAATGATTTGATTTATAATCTGTGTGGATTCATTTACTAATACAACATGCTAACTACATGCTAAAGTGAATCAATGTTTGCGGGAATGATTAAAGAGGCTATATGCGTTTTTCTGAAATTTAAACTCGCGACTGACACCTGTGGCCAAAAAACAGAACTGCTCTTCCTTTCTGCTCGCTCTCGCAGCGCGCTCGTACGTGCACTTTTCTCAAGTCATATGCTGCAAGGAGGTCAACATTATGTTTACAGAGGTAAGAACAGTCCAATACTACGGTGACGCATTGCTGCCACACACATTTTATTTTTTCCCCTCAATTATGTCGTAGTAACGAGATCTTATGTCGTTAAAACGACATAGTTTCTCGTAATAACGAGATCTTATGTCGTTAAAACGACATCTTTTCTCGTAATAACGAGATCTTATGTCGTTAAAACGACATATTTTTCTCGTAATAACGAGATCTTATGTCCTTAAAACGACATAGTTTCTCGTAATAACGAGATCTTATGTCGTTAAAACGACACCTTTTCTCGTAATAACGAGATCTTATGTCGTTAAAACGACATCTTTTCTCGTAATAACGAGATCTTATGTCGTTAAAACGACATCTTTTTCTCGTAATAACAAGATGATTTTCTTGGCCTTATAAGGCCACATCATGTACAAAATTTGCCTTTATCCACATAAAATGTGTATAGCCTATCACGCCTTTATCACACTTCTACGTAGTCAAAATTTTTTTGTTAATAGGCTATATCTTCATTACCATTAGATATAATTAAACAAAAAGTAGTCAAAACACATCTAACATAAGTTGTTTTTTTACAACATTGTGTTCTTATTTTGTTTAATTAACGAAGTGTCAATCTTCTCTTTATAGATGGGTTTCCGTTTCTCTAATTACCCATTATCCTCTGCGGCGCGCCGCCATGTTGTGTGTCAAAGCTGTCATCAAAGCCCGTCTGTCATGCTCATGTTTACCTGATGTTTACCGCCTTTTCATTTACCCAAGTATTTTTGACTCTTTTGTGTTGAAGTAATTTTTTTGTACGAGTTTTAAATCTGTGTGTTATTCGTTCAATCAAATTTTTGATTTCTTATTTGATCGGTGAATAATGTACATGAACTGCTGCGCTTGTGACAGGACCTATTTTTTACAGTCTATGGACGGACGCATGCTGAAAGAACGAGCAGAAAGAGAGAGAGAGCCGGTCGCGCGCGCGCACTCCCTCTCTCTTCTTCGGAGCTAGGCGAAAGTGTAAACAAGACTTCACCGTCTCCAAACTAAGCGCTGTCTTGCTCTCACTCCCTCGTGGAAAAGTTAGTCTGGAGCCCTGCATTGACGGTTCACATCGCTGTAGCCAGGCGGCTAATATCTGCACAGCCCTTATTATACGGTACATTTAGACTCAGTGTCAAGACAACACCATCTGGGTAAAAAAAAACAACAACAACACAACGCTCCGAACTAATTTAGTGTAGGAGAGAGATGGAGAGCAGAAGCACGGAGCGATGTGCTCCAGGTGTAAGTTAGCCTCTGCCTCTGGCTCGACCAGCTGATGTGGCCACAGAGAAAGTGATGAAGGTGGATAATCGTCAGAGTGTTGTTTTGCCCAGCCAACACCTCTCAAGGTCTGTGTCGATAGTAGCCGCCTGGGTACAGCGATTTGACAGCCTATGAGAGCTAACGTTAGCGCATTTAGCTAGCCCATCTTGGAAATGATTAGATAAAGTGTCACATCTCCAGAGCACAAAAACCTCTAAATGTTCACAAGAGCAGCACTGAACATTAACTCCAGCCAAACGGAGAATAATCGCATGATTTTCATGTTCAGAATAATGCCCAGTTTAATTATTATCATGCTCCGTAACACAAACGCTTGACCCACTTGACACACAAGATGGCGCCGTAAGGAGTTGCGGGAGAAATGTGACGTCATCGGAAACCCATCTATAGAGGGGTTTCACCAACGTCACATTCTGGGCGGTAACCCGGATGCGCGGCCATTATGGAGGCACTCGGATGTAAACAACAGCATGGATTGCACATGGGGTTGCACTGTTTATGTACTAATGAACACATTGTTACACTAATAAACCACGGAAAAACACATGGTAGGTGTGAAATCATATAGAGAAGGCTTAGTAAGCAGGAGAGAGCGCAACATTTTGACAAACTAAAGTTAATATGTGGTAAAGATCCGAAGGAGCTAGCTTCTCTAGCCCTTACTGCGATTCTTCCTTCTATTTCTTATCCCGACATATGCTAAGTTCAGATTGTCAGTCCAAAAAAGCACATGAAATCCGTTTCAAACTACATCCATATGTGGTTTGAAATCCTATTCAAATCACATATCAGGACATCAGCTTCAGCCTGAACGATCGGATTTCGCGTGGTATGTGACCCTCCTCACGCCACGTAAAATGTAAACGTCATTTATAGCAAACATGCTGAAAGTCGCTGTCGAAACAATGCTGTGTTGTTGCAAAGTGCCGGACGAGCAGAAAATTATTATTTCTGAAACCGGTGCAGACCAGAGCGCGGAAAAAAGCTGTGCAGCCTCCTGCAGTTCTGCCTCGGGCTCACGACCCAGTAGTCCAGCGCGGCGGCTACACATTTCCATGTTATAACATTTAAATAAGACAACATCTAAAGCCTGTTTTATACTTCTGCGTCGAATCGACGGCGTACCCCCGCAGACCCCTCTGCGTCGACGCGAACCCCTCTCCGTCCCCTCCGCCGTAGCCTGACGTGCACCTCCAAAAAATTGTAACTACGCGTCGAGGCGACGCAGACAGCAAGGGCTGTGATTGGTCAGATTATACATCATTTCCGGAGTGTAGCTTTTCCGGTTTTCCCCTCCCGCTATAGCGCCATTTTTAAAGTGACCTGTTCAATGATGGATCAAGTTGAAGAACGTTTGATCGAGGAAGTACGAAAGTACGACCATCTGTACAATTCCTCTTCAGCGCACTACAAAGACTGCAAAATGTTTGGAGGTTTCACCATGAAAACAACTTCTCCTTGGTCTTTAAAAATGTCTGACATTAATTTAGTGATCAAATGTAGCATTCTTATGGAAATATGATAATATATTGTAATTATATTTAAATTGGACTACTTTTTCAAATTGTATTTCATAAAACAACATCTCAGGAAAATGTTAAGGGGTTTCAAATAAAAAAATTACTTTCTGTTACAGAACAGGGCATTGATTTCAAACGTGTCCACTGTAGAGGACATCAGGACTAAAATCATGTTTATCAGGCATTCTGGGAGGCACAACAAGTGAATATGGAAATAAATTATACATCAATATTCCTATGAAATATTAGATATTATTATTAAAATGTTGCCAATTATTACTCCAATTATTACACTTCTTTTTTCATTAAATGTTGCTCCAAGAACACATTAGTGTGCAAATTAGATAGTGTATAGATACATTGCATTGAATGGGAATATTAATTTATGGCCATTTTACCCACATATTGCAAAAAGTAAAATGGTGTATCAATTCATTCCATTATTCGCTCGCCATTGTCGGAAATGAAAAAGCGGAACCGGCGCACGGAACCAAAACAAACTAGCAAAGAGATTCGCGAACCACACACCCACCTAGCGTTCTGTCGGTGAAATGCACCGCAACCTGACGCAGAACTATAAAACGGCCACGACGCCGTAGGAGTGACGGCGTAGCTACGCCGTCGATTCGACGCAGAAGTATAATGAGGCCTTAACGCTATATTGTAAATGCAACCCCCTCCATCAACGCAACGTCATTGCCATATTACCAAAGAGCTGCATGCCATGGACACACAAATCGGATCTGAACAGTTGTGATACACAGTGTGGACATCATCATTTTAGATCAGATTCCAATTGGAAACAAAGATAATCGGATTTGGACTGACATTGTGGATCTAGCAATCGTTAACTACGTCAACATTTTAGTCATAGTCAATTTTGCATGTACACATGTGGCTGATGCTGTGCCTCTCTCAACCACAAACGCCTTCTTTCAGCAGTTTTTTGCCCTCTTCTCTTTAACTTTGGACATTCTATAGAACTTGAAAAGTTTTTCCCCGATGCGACCGATTAGTACAGACCAAAACTCGACCATTTTTCATCAGAAATAATCAGCCAAATTTGCAAGTCCATTCAGTTCAGTGGCATTGTTTACGTTCTGTGCCTCCAAAATGGCCGACTTCCGGATTGATGACGCGTCGTGAAACCGAAGACAATAGCCTACAATAGCTACAATACAAAAATATTTAAGATACAGCCTACAATCTTCACATGTATAACGAATTGTCACCTTATAAACAGTCCTTTGTGTGGTGGAATAAGTAATGCTGTAGGCCTATCTTAATTTAAACTTTATTTTTTATTATTTTATTAGTTCATTATGCTAACTCAACTAATTTAATGTAAAGAGCTGGAAATGACTAATTAAATAATGTCAAATATTAAATAGGCTGTTGATTAGAGTTGCCATAGACTAAAGATTTTTCTAGACTAGTAGTCATTCATTTCACCAATTATGACTTATCGCACGTTTATAGGCTATTCAATCCTGGGTGCATTGGCTATAGCCGATAATGCGCTCAAGCGCATGCATAGGCTAAAACTTGCCGCAAAGCACCGGCAAAAGTAGGCTAATGATAATAAATGTGTCTGAAAAAAAATAACGAAGCATTTTAATTGTTTATTAATAAACTAGTCTTTTCTAAATCAGTGTAGGCTGCCTGCAAACATATCTCCATACATCATGCTGTAATGTAGCCTATGCGCCTTTGATACGGACAGGATTACATAATCAGATGCAGGCTACCGTGCGTATTTGCTTTCGATTGTTTTTTTTTCGTTGGTGGACATTTTTTATAAGCTTTGTAAAGAAGGCTATATTTCTCATGTCATGACTGTGAGGCTTGTCTATACACTGTTTTTCAGTTCATTTTTGAGACGCGCTCCAATTCACAGAGACCATGAAAGTGCGCCCTGTTCGTTTTATTTTATTTTACAAAAGCACAACGTTTTCTTATTGTGAGTTTACACAAATAAAAGTAGTTGTGACTGATGTTTTATTATTTTCTGTTTGACCAGAAATTATGGAGTATTTAATTTTTTTCCCACTGTTGATAGGAAAATGCGAGTGATGCACCGGCGCCTCCGTGTCATGCAGTGCGCGCTCCACACTCCGCACAAACACTTGGATATGCGCTTAATAATAGCGAACATTTATAGGTTCACGTTAGAGCGAGCGGCCATACCAGACGGATAAGTCCTCTTCATGTTTAACAAATCAAATTCTGTTGCATTTCCTTGCGCCAGTTTGAAAAGGGCGGCTGAAACACTTACAGAAACACTCACAGATACAGATAAACGCCCAACGCAGGTGTTTTTCTTTAAATAAATTCGTTTAGGCTTTAAAATAAATATTGTTTATGGGCTAATTAATGCCACAATATATATATATTTTTACTAATATTTTTCATTTTTGTTTTGCATTGAATAGGCCTACCATTTAAAGGATTGATGTGACACCTTAAGAGCCATCTTCATTTTCTTTATAATAAAGGGTTTCTATGGAAGGAAAACGGCTAACGTGTAAATAAATGCGCTGTGTTCATATTCTGGGCTCAACTGCTTTTCTGTAGGATAGTATTTTATTAATAAGGCGTGTAGGCTACAGCTTTTGATCTTTATCACTGAAGTAGCCTAAGCAGTTTTTTCTTTATTATAAGAGTTTTCTATGGGAGGAAAACGCTTAGCCTGTGTAATTAAACGCGTATTCTGGGCTCATCTGCTAATCTGTAGGCTACACATGCTTTAATAAGGTGTGTACAAAATGTGATCTTTTAACATAGCCTAAATATCCATTGTGGGCTGCTATTGCTTCAGCTTTTTGAACGTAGAAGTATGATAAAGACGTGATTGGCTATGAATTCTATGTGGATAAAGGCATAGCCTATAGCCTATTTTGTACATGACATGTCCTTATAAGGCCAAGAAAATATGTCGTTTTAACGACATAACATCTTGTTATTACGAGTAAAATATGTCGTTTTAACGACATAAGATCTCGTTATTACGAGAAAAGATGTCGTTAAAACGACATAAGATCTCGTTATTACGAGAAAAATATGTCGTTTTAACGACATATGATCTCGTTATTACGAGAAAATATGTCGTTTTAACGACATAAGATCTCGTTATTACGACATAATTGAGGGGAAAAAATAATATGTGTGTGGCAGCAATGCGTCAACAATACATATATTCCATTGCACTGCTTGCGAGTGTAGGCTACTTGCTGACTAGCGGTGGTGGCAGAGTGATCTGAAACGTTTAACATGAACGCGCTCGACGTCACATCCGCAGACAGCGCGGGAAAAATCCGACCCGACAGAAAATAGGAAAAATAGGATACAAGCTTATAGGTGCACCCACTGTGAGCGGACAAGGTGTCAGTATGCTCAACAGGAGATGTTTGAGTCATAAATGGTAAAATAAAAAGGCTATTGTTACGTTTATTTTGGGGGAAAAGCTGCATATAGCCCCTTTAAAATTGCGCAATAGCCTGCTGCGCTGAAATTCAAGCCCTGAATTGGCTACATTCAAAAGCACAACAGTATCGATACGGAAGCTGCTGTATCGATACGCGCATCGCCAGGGCCCGGTTTTTCAAAAGTAATCCAATAGGATTTTGGATAACGGATTGGATCAAATCTTGAAGATGGGTTTTTCAAAAGAAAAAACGGATTACATAATCGGATTAGATCACGTAATCCAATCTTGGTTTTGATCCGGATCAAACCTTTAGTTTGGGTTTTTACAGAACTTTTTTGTTGGATTTGGATCACTTTGATCCAAAAAATCTGGATTAAATTGATCCCATCAGAAGGGTGGATTCAGCGTGGATTTCATGCCCAAAATGTAATGAAAACTTTAAAAATGTATCAAATAATACTATATTTGGATCATGCAGTATCTTACAAGATATCCTATTTATTCATAAGGTTTTAATTTTAATTGTTCATCCGTCAGGCTACAGTGATTAGGTAGGCTTTACCGTATTCACCCTTTCAGTATAGGCCGACAGCAAAGTAGAAAGAGTTTGGCCTCATAAAATAATCCCCCAAACAGCTGTCAAAATTACATTTTATTCTGTCACTAATTGATATATATATATATATATATATTCATCACAATCGAAAATATATATATTTTTAAGAATATTTATTAGTGATGCATGCAATGATTACAGAATAACCAAAAATATGCAAAGAATGGCAATCACTGATTTTTTAAATCCAAAACATGGATTAAGTATTGACATTAAGTCTTTTTTTTAAATTCAATACATCTATATTTGAAACTTGTTATAAATATCCTCAATGTACAGTGTTTGTTACTTGTTTTGTCAACTTGTTGCTCTTTACATATCTATAGTTCTACATTGTGATTTCCTATCCTGTTTGAGCACTGGTTATCCAGATTTGGTGATCCTGAAAAGTTCCTATCCGGATCAGATTGATCCAATCCGATGTTGCTTTGAAAAACTGGCTCAAAAGTAAGCTGGATTACATGATCACGGATCGCAAAAAAAAGGATTACTAAATCCGGATCAATTTTATTCAGATTAAACCTTTTGAAAAACCGGGCCCAGGAGTTCATGACGATGTATCGCAGTATCGATATTCTGAGCACAGCCCTAACAGTGAGTATTGTGGTTTTCCATTGGATTTGGGGAGATCTATATGCCAGCAGCCATATCACCCTGTAGCTCAAGACTGGTTGCCCACTGAAGCTAAGCAATATGGCTGCCGTCGCATCATCCAGGTGGAGCTGCACACTGGTGGTGGCTGAGGAGATTCGCCCGTCTATGTAAAGCGCTTTGGGTGCAGAGAAAAGCGCAATATAAATGTAAAGAATTATTATTAAATCAGTATAAGTCCAGTTTATTTACCTTTCGATTTGGAATAACAATCTCTCTTTTTTTCTGTTAAAAAATTATTGTATTTCAGTCTCAGATTCAATATCTCCCTTTTTGACATTTTCTTGTCTTTTTTTTCTTGGGTTACATTTGTTTTCTACTTTCAATCTTATTTTACTAACCACTGTATTATACTACTTGAATTATACTACAAGATGTATCAGTTTTGTAAGTTGAGAACTTTTCATTCATTACATTTTGATGAAACTTTTCTACTGTTAATCAATACAGTATTTTGAATGTATTTAATAAAAAATTTGTGCTGTTTTATTTTTGATTGTAATAATCTATAAAATAACAGTGTTTCTTTGCAGAACTTTTAGTTACTCATTATTGAAGGTGTTTGATCCTAATAAACCAGGATTTGTTTTAAAGTAACGGTGTTTCTCTGTCGAACTTTTAATGCTGTCACTTTATTGAATGTGTTGGATAGTAATAATCTAGGAAAAGTAGCCTACATAAAATAAGTTTTGTACACTGTAAAAAAAAGAATTCATTAAAAAAAACGGCCAATGCCAAACAAAAAACATAAAATTAAAGTAAAATAACTTCATTCAAATTAAAAAAAACAAATCTGTAAAATATAACAGTGTTTTTCTCTGAAACATGTGCATTGAGAGATATAATGGCCTCATACAGCTCAACTGTCTCTGCAATTTTCCACTGATAACAATTCTTTCGAGCTTTCTGTTAATTTGTTGTTTCACACGCCAGTATGTACAATGGGGCTGAAAGGCACACCTTAATAAATATGTGCTTTTCACAATTCCCAGATAATGACTGCAGAGTAGAGGTCTTCACGGGTCCAAAAATTCGTGCCCGAACCGGAAGAGACCCGTAATGTGCTACACCGAACCGACCCGGACCTGTCTATTATTTCAAAAGCTGGACCCGGACTCGTGCAGATCCGAAAAATGCCATAAATGTACTACCGGGACCCGACCTGGACCCGTCTATTATTTGAAAACTGGACCCGAACCCGGCGGGAAGACACAAACCCGACTGGACCCGATTGTCACATATTATTCCACACAAGTTGCGAAAAATACAACTTTTTGTCTTACCTAATTTTAGTAGCCGTCGTCTCACTTCCTTGTAACGTTAACGTTAACTTTTTACCTGACTGACTGTGATGCATTACAATCCACTGTCAAGAAAGTTATATCCATGTTATTCCTCTCGTTATTCCAAGCTTAATCCACTCATTATTTCAGCCAAAAATCAACTTAATGTTATATGGTGACGGATGACAAATGCAACTTTGCATATAGGCTACATTCTAAATCGAGTTAACTCGCATAATAACTTTGACTTTTTGCCCTTTTGAACTATAATTACGACTGCTCGTTCAGTGCAATGGCCGCTGTTATATATTGCTATCATGTCTGTGCTCTCTGCTCTGCATCGAGTCTGAATCTGACCACCAAAACATTAAGATTAAACAAAACGGTTAATTTATATTACTGGGAGAAAATGTACGCGCGGTTTGGCGGAAGCTCAGGTATAACATGACACGCGCTTGGATCAACCTAACATATGCGTTTACTTTTCCTAATTTTACAAATTGCAAGTTACAAAAAAAACACAAGCAGTAGCCTATAGCCTACTGACTGACTCGGTCTGATCACGGCCGTGTGTTCTCTGAGACGAGTCCGATAACTCCGATCGCACGGGTATTACACACAATGTTAAACAGACCCGGGACCCGAAGTAATAGATTCGGACCCGACCCGGACCCGGCTGACCATTTAAAATATAGACCCGAACCCGTCCGGGGATTATTTTCCATAATGTAATGATAAAAACTAAACTTTCATATATTTTAGATTCATTGCACACAGGGACGGATTATGACTTGTAAGGCCCTGGGGCCAGTTATCTCCAAAGGCCCCCCCCAACCCCGCTCAGTGCGATTATAAAATCTCGCAAGCGCGCAATTTTTTTTCGGTTTTTAATAAATATATTAAAAGATCGCGCATCGTGTTGACACTGCTCCGTTTTTTTCACGCAAAGAAAGATCCCGAGGTAAAGAGGACACTGACATCGATAGACAAGACAAGGCCGGTTAGTTACTTATTACATGAAACAAAGTCTCAGCTTTCAAATGATGTCAATTTTATTACGAAATTCAAACAATAAATACTGTTTTGGCGCTCTTTAATATGACGTGACAGATCACATGTAGCTATATAAGGTAGCCTACCTAATATTTATCCAAATTAATTGATGTAAACATTGTTACATGTTGTTACTAAACTTAATGAAATTCTGTTTGGGGTCAGCAAATGTTTTGAGAATCACAATACACTTATTGTGAGTGTTTTTTTTTTTGTTTTTTTTTTACAATCCTTTCTAATGATTTATATTCATAGGCTGCCTGCTAAACATGGGTTTGAGCTCTTATATTTCTGAACTCTAAAAGTTCAGATTAATGCATTTAACTTTAAAATGTAGAAAACTTTTCTTGCCCCCGGATCTAGAAGAACTGAGGTCCACCCCTCATAGTTTCACACAATGGTGTGGATCATTTTGACGTCACTTGTCTAGTGGTAATAACTAAGTATTACAATTTGATTGGACCAGTCATTTCGAGTGTTGTGGTAAAATTTGGTTTGACCAGTAAAGAAAAAGCTGTAATTTGAAATTTCCAATATACACTCTGCTTAATTTTTTTGCCTTTGCAATTTAATTGCCTTTTTTATTTGAAGGTGCATCTTTTACAGTCGTTCAAACAACTGTAGAATGAAGGGTGTACGTTTTTACTTTTTACAGTTCAAATTTTAATGGGCAGTTATACTGTAATAATAAATAGTTATTTTTCCAATACTTTTCATACACAAAAATAAGCTCAAAGAGTGACAATAGTTCTATAAGAGGTTTTGGGGCCTTCATATTCACATAGGGCCTAACAGTACGTTCCAGGGAGCCTTCATAGTCCAAGAGCCTTGTTTAAGAGGCCATGTGTAGGCTATGGGACAGATATATTACAGCATTAATAAACATTTGTTTTCATTGTTAAAGGTGGGGTATGTGATTTGCAAAACGGCCGGCAGATTTTGAAAATACACAACTCAAATGGTCCTACCTTCTTTCCTCCAAAGCTGGCCGTGATTCGCGCAAGGGGGGTGTGGGGAGGGGGGTATGGTACAACCGTTTGATTGACGGACTTACTGTCCAATGATTCTAGGTGGTCTTGGAAATGATTGGCTGGAGTTTTTCGAGTCCTGCCCGTTCCACAGATGATTAAATTGCTTAATTTTCATTTCAGTGCTTCTAACTCAGTGGCTGTAAGTGGGTTATGAATAGGATTCAAGTGATTTTGAAAAAATGGACAAAAAAGAAAATCACATACCCCACCTTTAATGGGTTTTCAGAACCAAACTGGATTGCTCGGGCTTAAACCCCAGGGCCCCCCCGGGCTTCTGGTAGTCAAGGGCCCCTGGGCACTGGCCCCATAGGCCCGGTCAGTAATCCATCCCTGATTGCACACCAACTGAAATATTTCAGGTCTTTTATTGTTTTAATACTGAAGATTTTGGCATACAGCTCATGAAAACC
This sequence comes from Semotilus atromaculatus, assembly GCA_031834385.1. NCBI lineage: Eukaryota > Metazoa > Chordata > Actinopteri > Cypriniformes > Leuciscidae > Semotilus > Semotilus atromaculatus. The sequence continues at coordinate 54,683,754 of JAULUF010000009.1, forward strand.
CCAAATTCCTATCTAAAAAAAATAGCATATTTCATCCGACCAATAAAAGAAGTGTTTTTAATACAAAAAAAGTCAACCTTCAAATAATTATGTTCAGTTATGCACTCAATACTTGGTCGGGAATCCTTTTGCAGAAATGACTTCAATGCGGTGTGGCATGGAGGCAATCAGCCTGTGGCACTGCTGAGGTGTTATGGAGGCCCAGGATGCTTCGATAGCGGCCTTAAGCTCATCCAGAGTGTTGGGTCTTGCGTCTCTCAACTTTCTCTTCACAATATCCCACAGATTCTCTATGGGGTTCAGGTCAGGAGAGTTGGCAGGCCAATTGAGCACAGTAAACCATTTACCAGTGGTTTTGGCACTGTGAGCAGGTAGGTCGTGCTGAAAAATGAAATCTTCATCTCCATAAAGCTTTTCAGCAGATGGAAGCATGAAGTGCTCCAAAATCTCCTGATAGCTAGCTGCATTGACCCTGCCCTTGATAAAACACAGTGGACCAACACCAGCAGCTGACATGGCACCCCAGATCATCACTGACTGTGGGTACTTGACACTGGACTTCAGGCATTTTGGCATTTCCTTCTCCCCAGTCTTCCTCCAGACTCTGGCACCTTGATTTCCGAATGACATGCAAAATTTGCTTTCATCCGAAAAAAGTACTTTGGACCACTGATCAACAGTCCAGTGCTGCTTCTCTGTAGCCCAGGTCAGGCGCTTCTGCCGCTGTTTCTGGTTCAAAAGTGGCTTGACCTGGGGAATGCGGCACCTGTAGCCCATTTCCTGCACACGCCTGTGCACGGTGGCTCTGGATGTTTCTACTCCAGACTCAGTCCACTGCTTCCGCAGGTCCCCCGAGGTCTGGAATCGGTCCTTCTCCACAATCTTCCTCAGGGTCCGGTCACCTCTTCTCGTTGTGCAGCGTTTTTTGCCACACTTTTCCTTCCCACAGACTTCCCTCTGAGGTGCCTTGATACAGCACTCTGGGAACAGCCTATTTGTTCAGAAATTTCTTTCTGTGTCTTACCCTCTTGCTTGAGGGTGTCAATTATGGCCTTCTGACAGCAGTCAGGTCGGCAGTCTTACCCATGATTGTGGTTTTGAGTAATGAAACAGGCTGGGAGTTTTTAAAAGCCTCAGGAATCTTTTGCAGGTGTTTAGAGTTAATTAGTTGATTCAGATGATTAGGTTAATAACTCGTTTAGAGAACCTTTTCATGATATTCTAATTTGTTTAGATTTATTATTAAAACAATAAAAGACCTGAAATATTTCAGTTGGTGTGCAATGAATCTAAAATATATGAAAGTGTAATTTTTTATCATTACATTATGGAAAATAATGAACTTTATCACAATATGCAAATTTTTTGAGAAGGACCTGTATATGTTTTTATTGAACATTTAATCCGTGTGTGTGTCCCGGTAAATATGTTATGGGGCAAAAAATGTTGAGCCCCATGAGGAAAACAGCTTATAAATCATGGAATGATATTTGAAAATGTAATAATGCAGAATGTTTTCTGTGATGTTTAAGGGTATAGGGTTAGTGTAAGACACGTGTCAAACTCCAGTCCTGGAGAGCATAAAACAGTTTCTAGTAATCTTGAAGATCTTGATTAGCAGGTGTGTTTACTTGTGGTTGAAGCTAAACTCTGCAGGGTTGTGGCCCTCCAAAAACTGAGTTTGACACCCCTGGTGTAAGGGGAGAGAATGTACAGTTAGTACAGTAAACAAATCATTATATCTATGCAAAGTGCCATAAAACATGAAAACTCACAACGTGTGTGTGTTTTGTTCTCTTAACATGATGTCATGTTGGAATATTAGAGCAAGTTTGATGGAAATGGTAATCAGATTCTAATAGTAAATAGTAAAAAAATCTAAGTAAAGCTGTGATTTCACGCCAGTCCTGTAGAGGTCAGTGATGGCGCTCTCGGGCCTTTTCTCTCGTTACACACAAACAGAAGAAGATATTTTGTCAACAGTGTGGGGATTGGTGAATCATTATTCTCGTATATCATCATTAGTTCTCATACAGAGATGGTGTTGTCGTCCTCGCAGCAGCTCGTGATGGCGTTCACCGCAGTGCTGCTGGTGTTCGTGTTGTTTCCTCGCATGTTCAGCGGCAGCGCCAGAGACGCTCAGTCCTCCGACCCGCGGATCAGCAGGAGAGGTGCGGGCACGAGCACACCTGTGTTTGTTTACACTCTTTATTGTGGCCTTTTGACGGGTTTTGTTGATTTTCTGCACATTTTACTACGTCTCTGGTTTGTGAAGTTTGTATTAACACCCTTAGTTTACTCCAAAACATTTGTTTCTTGTTGTTCTCTCTGTATTTCATATGTCATATGTTTCATATAATTTTCATGTTGAAAATTATTTTAGTAAAAGTGCAGTGGCAGCGGTCATTTGCATTTATCCATATTTTTATCCATATTTGCATTCATACATTGTAAAGTTGTATCTAAATATCTTATAGATGTTCACGTACATTATGTACTTTAATTAAAACCATAAAATACATTTGATTAACTTATTTTATGTTTTAGATATTTATATTTTGTCAAGTGCACCCAGCAAACAAATCACAATATTTAATGTCCTTATTATATTCGAAATTGTTTTTAGTGAAAGTACAGAGCAAGCTGTCATTTTCATTTATCCATATTTGCTTTTATAGAATTGCATGCATCCGGTGCCCTAAAATCATAAAACACATTTGAGTAAATTTTATTTTTAGATATTTATATTTTGTCCCAGTTATAGATGCTTTTGTAGATGCTAAACTTATATCTCATATATATTACATGTTTGCATACATTCTGTAAACATAACATACATTTGAGAATCTTTTGTTTTCTTTTTTAGATATCATTTATATTTTGTATTGTGCTCCAACTAATCAGACCCCTATGTTTAATGTCATTTTCATGTTCACAATAGTTTTTAGATTGTCTTCCTGGAGAATCTGATGTATATTTCGGGGATTGTGAGTCTGTGTTGTTCTGCAGGTCCTGGTTCCGGTGTCGGTCCTGGTAGCGTGAAAAGTCAGCAGCAGTTTCACAAGAACGCAGCGCCTCAGATGTCCCAGAGTGTGGAGAACATGCATCAGATGAAGAAACTCATGGAGCAGGAGATGAAAAGCGACAAATACAAATCTAACAGCAACAATAAGGGCTACGTCTTCACGCTCATGCCCATCTACGCCATCGGAGTCGGGCTCTTTGCCGCTTATAAGTTTCTAAAGGTGGGGACTTTTTTGTTGTTGTTATGCATAATACAGTAATGTTTCTTCTGCATTCACGAAAGGTCAAGGAAATTATGGCACAATGCATAAAAAATGAATGGTCCTAAAAATAGACTTCGTTATAGGGGCCAAAACAACATCTTGTCTTTGTGTTTGCAGATAAAGTCTGCAAGTGATTCTGAAGCTCAAAAAGCCAAAACGACTCGAGGAGTGAAGAAATCAGCAGAGACGGGTCTGTGTGCATGAATGAAAATGTTGAAATGGCCTTTTCTAAAATCTTAAAATCTTACCATTTATTTAATATACTCAGAAAGTGAAGTGTTTGTCATTTTTTCCAGAGAATCAGCTGAATGAGCTGGAGCAGAGGTTGGCTCAGACCGAGAAGATGCTCAACTCCATACTGACCCAGCTGGACCCGCTTACAAACTGGTGAGAGATATTTATAGTGAAAGTAAATATGATCACACTGATTCAGATCTGCGTTGGCGAAGAGAGCAGTTCTTATGTATAGGTTTAAAACGGCTTCAAAAACCGTCTTTTCAACCACACAGTATCATTATTTCTGTGTTTCAATAATTCAGATTGTCACAGGAGTACTGAGATAAGTTTATAGTTCTGATGTAAACACTGTCTACAGAAGCGATCAAAATAGAGTAAATCACCTTTTGAAAGTAACTTAAAACACTTCAAATAAAGATTGTATCAATTACATCGTTACACCAGTAGGTGGCGACAAGCGACTGTTAAAAGGAATTCGTCATTGAATCGTTCATTCAAGAGATTCGTTCAAAAACACGGATTCATCCAGTAATGAAATAAGTCTGTAAGTGAGTCATTGAATCATTCATTCAAAAATATTTTTCATTTAAAATATGTTTAAATAGACTGCAGCAATGAACATTTTGTCACAACCTCTAGTAAATGACAAGGTTATTTTGTTTAGTTGTCTATTCAGAATTGTGGAAGAAACGTGATCTCTAACTCGAATCGTGCAGCTCTAGCTAACCCATGTTAAAACCCCTTCGTTTTAAATAAATGTGATATATTGAGTCCCGGAAGAATGTACTTGGTTAAACCACATTCGTAGACATTTGTTTTTGGTTATGCAAAAACAAACAGAGCGGGGTTTTTGCGGCATTCAAATGGAAACGTGCTTGCACGCTCATAGCGACCGGTTGGTTGTTCGGTTTCATCCGTGTGGACTTGTTTTTCCACCAGCTGTTTGTTCTTTCTGTTGTGCTGCAGTGTGAAGTCTGTTGCCATGGAGCAGAAGAACGAGATAATGTCGCAGCTGCAGTGCATTCGCCAGCTAATGAAGAAGAGAGGCATGGAGTTTCCAAACATCAGGATAGAAGGTAAACGCATCTGCTCCCGTGCACACACACACACACACACGTGCACTTCACTGGTCAACACCAGCATGTTAAATGTTTCACTACTGGTCAATAACATTGCATGTAAACACTGCAAGTGTCACATACTGTTAAATATATTAAAGGCCTTTGAAAACATCCATGGCCAAATGAGCTCATGAATTAATGAAGGAATGTTTCCATTATTTCCCACTCAATCTCAATACCATAATGCATCTAATTACAAAATTACACTTTTGAGTACAAAGTAGTATAAGGATTTTTAGCTTTATCTAATGTTTTGTTTTATTTAAATATTTTTTTATTTAAATCAGCTACTCAAGTTTTTACGCAATTTATTTATCTATTATTTATTCATTTTTATCTTTATTTAATTAGTATATCTGTTTTTGCATTACAGTACTGGGAATGGCATTTTATTTTTTAATCTTTATTTATACAAATTTTATAAATCAAATTGTTCTGTCATTTTGCACCATTTTTTTGTTTAAATCTTGTCGCATGTGTAAATCTTTTATATATATATATATATATATATATATATATATATATAGGTTTTTATTTGTGTCAGTGAGTAAGTGCTGCTAGTATATCTCAATGTATAGTGCAAATGCAAATTCTAGTTATGCATAACTAATGCAGGTGACCACAATCAATGAGCCAGGTCTTTGAAAATAATATATATCGTAAGCAAATTATAGAGATAAACAAAGAAGCACTGAATCGGCCAACATCACGAAGGTCATGCTGTCATTCCTGTCAGTCGAGTTGAGCAGTGAAGATCATGATGCGTTAATAAATCATGCTAAATATGTGATTATGTGCATTGGAATCTTAAGTTTCAAGTTTAATTAATTTATAAAGGACATTAAACATGTACAAGACATCTAAATACAAATCCTAAATATACACATTTAAGATAATGCACACAAATGTACTATAATACACACATTATATAGGAATGTGTAAAAAAAATCTTGAGATTTATAGTGATGCCAGGAAGTATTTTGCTGTATGTAATGCCATGACATCCACATATTAAAGTGTGACGTAAGCGTGGTTTTGAGGGCTGCTGAACATGCTCCTGTACACGCTTCTGATTTGTTGGGCCGTTGGGTGATGCGAATCACTTGGTTATTTCTTTTAGAGCCGACATGTGAACGCAATCTAGACAAACTCATCGAGACTTTGACTTCAGCCGAAGCTCTTCCAGAAACTCGTCCGGAATCACAAACACACGATGAAGCGCAGCCACTCGATCACAGAGCGCTCAGACCTGACTCTGAGGATGAGGAAGAGGAGGATGAGGAGAGCAAACACACAGCGGGAGAGGAAGACGTGGGTAGTGAGAGTGACTCTAGTATGCCCTCGCTCGAGGACTCGGGTGACATCAGTGTGGACGACGTCACCGTCGCTCAGAAACTTCCAGAAGATCTGACTGGAGGATTACGAAGACGCAACAGGCTCGAGTAACTGTGACGATGAGAATCAAACAGAAATCTATTTATATATTTATTTATTGAATTCCTCATGATGAAGCGAACACTACTCATTGGTTCGACGTCTACATCTACATATTTCACTGCATTTATCCTTTACATGAATCATTTATCCTTTACCATTCAAAAGCCAAGGCTGGTTTTATTTGTTACAGTAAAAACAGTAATGTTGTGAATTTTTAGCTGTTTTTTATCTGCATATGTTGTAAAATGTCATTTATTGCTGTGATCAAGGCTGAATGTTCAGCATCATTACTCCGGTCTTCGGTGTCACATGATCCTTCACAAATCATTGTAATATGATAATTTGCTGCTCAAGAAACATTTCTGATTGTTATCAATGTTGAAAACCATGCTGCTTTATGTTTTTGTGGAAACTGTGATACATTTTCTTCAGGATTCTTTTGATGGCTATAAAGTTCTAAAGAACAGCATTTATTTTAAATTTAAATATTTTGTAATAATATAAAAGCCTTTACTGTCAATTTAATGTGTCCTTGCTGAATAAAAGTGTTTTTTTATTTATTTGTAAATTACCCCAAACTTATGACTAGTAGTGCATAACGGTTTTCACACAAATATAAAGCAGCGCAACTGTTTTCAACATTAATAATTATATTTTTTTCTTGAGCATCAAATCATCATATTAGAATGATTTCTGAAGGATCATGTGACATGTGTCATGAGTAATGATGCTGAAAATTCAGCTTTGATCACGGGAATACATTTCATTTTTAAATATATTCACACAGAAAACAGTTATTTTATATTGTAATGATATTTCACATTTTTTAAAAATTCCATACTTTTGAACATTAGTGTACAATGATTCATAAATGTTATTCCAAATAAGAAAATGTTTGTCTTCATAATCTGCTCAGTCTCTGAAGTGACTTTCCTTTTAGCTGACATCATCGAGGTCATGTGGGTGGGGGAAAAATGTCAGCCAATAGCCAAAAAACTGTATAGGAATCCTTAGTCAACATTTCTAAAATCATTATAATAGTTAGCAGTAATTTAATGCAGGCTAATGTAATGAAGGTGTGTGAATATGAATGTTTCCTTTGAACTTGTTGACAAGTGTTTGCTGTATCTTCTTTAGTTTGAACCAGTCATGTGTGTGTCATGAGCTCCTGCATTGGCTTCATTTCCCTCTGTGATTGGGTTTTTCGGTTTTTATTTCATTTGCATGTTTTCCATGGCTTGCGGAGGAGGTTTTACACAGCTGCATGTTTTTTGTATGACAATCATGTGTCCTGAAGCTTTTCAGGCGTGAGGACTGCGAACGAGACGTTTTCTAAGAGTTCAATCTGGACGTGTTTGATAGCTTGAATCAAATACCAAACACTAAATGTGATCATACACTAGATTAGATGTTTCATACGTGGTTTAAGAATTTACATATATTTTAGTTACAGATTCCCCCTTTTATAATATGTTTTCATTATTTTGCCACTCTTTTTTTATTGTTGAGAATAACAAAATAATCTTTCGTAGGGAAAAAAATATGAAAGTTCTAAAGTAGTGCTGAAATCAAAACGTTTACAAAACATGCAACTGGTCCTATTAGAAAATTATTTTCATAATTTTGTTGCATGGACTTTGAATGATGTGATTTAGCATCTGGAGATCATCGGATGTGAATGGCATGCAATAAGACACCGCACTTCCTGTGCTCATTATTGTTTTTTGCTGTGTATGTGTTATGCTGATTGATATAAGCAAGTGTTGAAAGCCTTAAATAAACTCCAAATATAAAATGTGTTGTGCTGGTGTTTATTATGGCACTTTGTATTACATTTCTGAGTATATTAGACTGATCAGCTTGTGTCCTTTTATTTTTTATATGGTAACAGTTTTGTCTTCTTCCATATGCACTCCATGTGTTTAGACACCTGTTCATCTGCTCATTAATGCAAGTATCTAATCAGCCAATCAGCTTGATGCATGAAAGTAAGATGTTCAGTTGTTAAGAAATATGGCTCTGCTGCACATACAATGAAGGAGTGCTTTGAGTTTGAACTGCTGATCTTCTGGGATCTTCTCACACTGTGGTCTCTAGAGTTTCCAGCAGATGGTGTGAGAAAACAGAGAGGTGTAACATGGATGGAGTTCAGCAGCTGAGATCTTCTCATTACTGTCAGGTAAGACCAGCAAACTCCTCAAAACTGATGTCACCTGGTCTGATGTAACTCAATATCTGTTTTTACATGTAGATGATATGGGTCAGACTTTGGCATGAATGACATAAATCCATCTTGCCTTGAGTCAGGTTGGAAAATGTCAGTAAATGTTTCTAACCTTGTGCATCCATTTAAGGCCAAAGTAGATCTATTATTCAGTCATTCATTGATCCTCTGATGTATTTTGCACATAATAGTTTATATGCAATATCTGTCAGTCGTGGTGCACAATAAGTCATGTTTACAATGAGCACTATTAAGGAAATCTCATTTATGAATATATTTCTATAGGTTTTCTTCATCAAATGCTTGGATATTTGATGAAAACCACTTGCTTTGATTCCAGTTTTTTTTAACAATAGACTGCAAACCTGTGGATTGAACTGTGATTGGCCGCTTTATGTGTCATAAAGACGGTCTCTTCCTGTTTAAACGGGCGGTTATTGTCCAGAATAAGATGCAAAGTGGACCAGACTTGAACTTGTTTAATAAAAAGTGATTGCCAACTAGTCTAGGTACTATGTATAGAATAAAATGAGCTCTAAAGGCAGCCATTTTAACTTATTGCAAGGTACTGTAAGAACAACTATTTTCTTTATTTTATGTGCATAACCTTTAAACCACGAACGACTCCTGAAGAATGCAGTTCCTCGTGCGAGCAACAGAGGACGCTACCGTGTAATGCATCAAATCATTCCCCTCGTATATCCTACCATTCCTACAGCGAATCTAATCCCTAAACACTAGTTATACATACCTTGTTAAATGTCACAGCGCGCGTGTTGTGTTTTCATTTAAGTCTGGCTGGCAGCTCAAACATGACATGTTGAATTCATGTGAATTAATGACAGAGAGGGGATAACTGCTGTGAGATTTCACCTTCCAGACTGAGTCCACAGAGGCTGGACGGACCAGAATAATCTGCTTCGTCAATTAGATCCGCTTCTCTCCCATCAACCTTAATCAATGCGTTTACACACCTAATGGGATGTGCTAACCACATTTGCCCTCGTACCTGGTCCTGTCTCTTTCTGGGAATAGACTTTTAATTAACATGGGGAGTTTAATGAGACCCGAGACGGGTTTTCATTATAGAATCTCTTCTGATTATGTGATCGTTGTTAGAATTATTAATTTCTCAGCTGGTTTTGCTTCAGGAGACAGAGAATGGTGAGCAAACATTGTTTCAACGTTCTTTATTGTATAGATATTTGCATTAACCAGCAGATGCAGGTTTGTCTAAAAACATATGTGCATATGAAAGAAGACCTAAAACTGTTTCTGCATAAAAATAAAAGAACACAAGATGTTAATTTAGAGACTAATAAACCCAGAAATGTAATATAAAGTGCAATAATAAACACCAGACCAACACATTTTTTTTAAATGAATAAAATACATGTAGGCTATAATGTGTTTTGTTTCAATAATAATTTTTTCTTTAATGTTTTATTCTTCAATATTTAGGTATTGCCATCTGGTGGGACACACACCACACACACACACACACACACATACACACGCACATACACACACGCGCGCGCGCACACACACACACACACATATAGCCTACACTCTGGCCACCCTTCAGCTTCTTGTTAATGCAAATATATCAAATCAGCCAATCACATGGCGGCAACTTAATGCATGTAGTGGGCATAGACACGGTCAAGACGTTCTGCTAAAGTTCAAACTGAGCATCAGAATGAGGAAGAAAGCTGATTTAAGTGACTCTGAACATGGCATGGTTGTTGGTGACAAGTCTGAGTATTTCAGAAACGGCTGATCTACTGGGATTTTCACACACAATCATCTTTAGGGATTACAGAGAATGATCCGAAAAAGAGAAAATATCCCGTTTGCAGCAGTTCTGTACAAGCAATGAAATGGCCAGGGAGTGCGTGTATTTATTGTTTATAATAGTATTTTCAGACATCTTTTTTTTTTTATTAGGTACCTACTTCATCTGCGTTGATTTTTTTTTTTTTTATTGTACCCCCCAAAAATGCTCTACATCATCAGATTTCTCATTGATTTCCTATGCTGGTCGTTTTTGACCTGAAGATAATGATTTTTTTTTTCCATTTTTTTTATAAGATCTTTTCCAAACATGTTCATATTGTTTTGTGTGGTTTTAAATAGCAATTTCAATAGTTTCATATAATTCCGATGAAGTGAAACATTTTAAAATTGCACAGAGTAAAATTCTTCGGTCTAAAATGAACAAAATTGTGCATCATTGTTTTTTCTGTCCAGAAGCCATCAGAACAGACCCGCGACCCATCATCGAGATCTAAAATAAGCACAGACAGTAGTAGGAGGATGTATTGCATGACTAACCCACAGCTAAATCTAAATAAAGGTCAGTTTTGGATATGTGAGCTCTGCGCCAAAACCGTGTGGTGCATCAGTGACCAAAATATGATGCATTTGTGGACGTCTGTAAAGAAAAGCTAATGCACCTTGGTTTCATTTTGCTGTGGACTGTACAGTGAAACTACTCATTATTTGTAGTGTTTTATAAGGCAAGCAACACTTTCTTTCCTGTTTATTTCAGGTTCAGTACCCAGTTCCAAGACCTATATAAACTATGCACAAAAAATAAAATGTCCATAGGGAAAGTGTTCAGTTCAGTTTTATTCTCAGAGGAAGCTTCCACATTCATGTGTGTTGCCAAACCAGCTCACGACACATTAATTTTAGCTCTGTTATGCATTAGAGGAAAAAAACATCAAGCAGTGTTGTATATGACTTCTGAAGTTGCAAAGAAATGTGGGATAAAGGTAGTTTTAAGATTTCTCTTAGTGGTTATAGCAGCCTCCCTGTGGCTTTATGAATTATCAATGTCAAACCAGTCTTGATACTATTTTTAATTCTGTATTTGCAAACAGGATTAAGACGCTGGTGTGTGGGAATGCATGTGTCTTTAGACGTGCAAACATCAGTGTGACTGCTGCTGTCTTTGCTCTGGGGTTTGTGGCACAGGTGAATCCTGTCTGTTTTTACACAGTGTGAATGTTTTCGTAGAAATTGAAAGATGAGAAGCAGCTTTCAGACTAAGGCCAAAAATCCAGCAGTCTATGGAGGCCCAAAACCTGCAGAAATTAATAATAATAAATAAATAAACGAGTTTCTCTTATTTCCATGTTGCCCATGGAAAAGTAAAAATAAATAAATAAATATGGAAATAAATGTGAGAAATAAATTTTAAAATAAATGAAAGAATAAATAGTTAAGTTAAATCCATTCATCCAGAGGTCTAGCCCATCCATCCGTTCATCCGTGCGTCCATTCGTCTGTCTTGGTCCATCTTTCCATCCATCCAGATGTCTTGCCAGCCCATCCATTCTTCCATCCATTAATCCGCCCATCCTTCATCCATTAAACTGCCCATCCATCCATCTATCCATTAATCCACCCATCCTTCCTTCCATTCATCTGCCCATCCATCCATCCACCCGTCCATCCATCATCCATCCACTTGCCCACCTGCCCATCAATCCATCCATCCATCAATCCACCCACCCACCCACCCATCCATCCATCCATCCATCCATCCATCAATCGCCCATCCATCCATCAATCCACCCGCCCATCCATCCATCAATCCGCCCATCCATCCATCCATCCATCCATCCACCCGCCCATCCATCCACTCGCCCATCCATCCATCCATCCATCCATCAATCCTCCCATCCATCCATCCATCCACTCGCCCATCAATCCACCCACCCATCCATCCATCCATCCATCAATCCACCCACCCATCCATCCATCCATCCATCAATCCACCCACCCATCCATCCATCCATCCATCCATCCATCCATCCATCCATCCATCCATCCGCCCATCCATCCATCAATCGCCCATCCATCCATCAATCCACCTGCCCATCCATCCATCAATCCGCCCATCCATCCATCCACCCGCCCATCCATCCATCCACCCGCCCATCCATCATCCATCCATCCACTCGCCCATCCATCTATTCATCCATCCATCCACTCGCCCATCCATCCATCCATCCATCAATCCACCCACCCATCCATCCATCCATCCATCCGCCCATCCATCCATCAATCGCCCATCCATCCATCAATCCACCCGCCCATCCATCCATCAATCAATCCACCCGCCCATCCATCCATCCATCCATCCATCCATTCATCCATCCATCCACTCGCCCATCCATCCATCCACTCGCCCATCCATCCATCCATCCATTCATTCATCCATCCATCCACTCGCCCATCCATCCATTCATCCATCCATCCACTCGCCCATCCATCCATCCATCTATCCGCAGAAAAATAATTTTGTGGTTTGAATGTACAAACTTTCAGATCTTCAACCGGTAGAACACAGCTCCCGCTTGTGACAGAATCAGTGGCTATTTTCTGTTTGTGGGAAAGACCAGTGGATCCTGTAATGAGTGCATGTGAGTCAGAGATGATGAATCACTCCATTAGGCTCAGTCCAGCTGTGATTCGCTCTCTGCCCTAGAGAACGGAAACTCTTTTGCACACTTTAGAAAACACCATCCACGTTTAAATTGTTAAATGGATGCTTCTACTTTTCAGTATTACTCACTTTGAGGACATCGTTTTTTAATAGTATATGCAATGCCCCTAATGTGCACGACACATTATTTTTTTATTTTGTTTGTTTTTTTATACAGATTTTTATGGTAAAGGTTAGGGTTTCTTTGTTGCTTACATTAAGAAAATGTATTTTATTCAAATATTCCGTCAATGAAAGTACAGGTAGCTTAAAGTTAGTTCAGAGACTGCTTTGACTGATTCAGCGAGTTCATTCAGGAAAAGACGCATCAGACAGATTCAAATTGTAGTTTCCGAGTCAATCAATCAGGCCTTTAACCTCATATTAGATACTTTATTCGAATCAACTTTAAATACACTCAGGATTAATAAACTTTAATTGAATACATTTGTATGTGAATACATGTGGTAAAGTAAGATGAACTCATTCAAGCCTGTAAAGTGTTAAAATATTCAGAATTTGAACAACTCGAGCTGGTGTGACAACCATCATATGACATCATATTTATGAATAGGCTATATTTATGCCGAATGCCACTGAAGAGAAAGGGTGTGTCCTTGAGAGAGAGAGAGAGCGAGAGCGAGCGCTTGTTGCTCTCAGGTGATGATGGGTCGATAGAAGGAAGAGCTCTCGCGCCGTGTCTTTTACCTGTCTGCGCGCTCAGGGCTGGTCGGAGGCGCGCGCTCATTCCCCTCAGAGACGCGCTCGGGGAGCGTGAGTGAGTTCTCCTCTCGCGCGCCAGGAATAAAGCGAAGCCTTCGGTTCGACACTTCAGTTCAATGAGGCTGTTCGTGAACTATTGGAGTACTCAAGCATCGCCACAGCATCGTAGAGTAACGTTACTCCCCTCGCGTCATGTCTCACTCTGAGAGATGGGCAAGTTCGACGAGAACGAGAGGGTAATCCTCAACGTCGGGGGCACGAGGCACGAAACTTACCGGACCACGTTGAAGACCCTGCCGGGCACGCGTCTGGCCCTTCTCGCCTCCGAGTCGGACCTCGAGTCGGTTCTGGACCAGCTGCAACAAGTCCCGGGGTTCATCGAGTACAACGCGCGCAGCAACGAGTATTTCTTCGACCGGCACCCGGGTGTCTTCGCCTACGTGCTCAACTACTACCGGACCGGGAAGCTGCACTGCCCGGCGGACGTGTGCGGACCGCTGTTCGAGGAGGAGCTGTCCTTCTGGGGCATCGATGAGACGGACGTGGAGCCGTGCTGCTGGATGACCTACCGACAGCACCGGGATGCTGAAGAGGCACTGGATGTGTTCGAGATGAACGTGGACAACGACGAGGACGACGAGTACGGCAAGCGCCTGGGCATCGAGGATGTGGTGTCCGCAGACGGCACCGTCAGCAGGTGGAGGAAGTGGCAGCCGGTCATCTGGAACCTGTTCGAGGACCCGTACTCCTCTAGAGCCGCCCGGGTAAGAGCGCATGCAGCGCGGAGTCTCCAAACGGTTGCGCGCGCGCGAATCTCTTCCAGTGCTTAAATAGAACATCCAAACAATGTCTTAACTCGGGTCTAAGTCTGTTTTGCGTTTAAGTTCTAATGCATGCTTCTAAATATGTGCGTATTGTGTGCTGGAAACGTGTCAGGATAGGGACGAGAGCGTGTCCTGGTCACCTAAAACTGTTTAAAACCTGTTACAATTCCAACAAACTTAGTAAAGACATCACAACTCGTGCATGCATCAAAAACGAGTGCTCGTAAGGGCTCGTGCATGAATCGCAATAGTGTGCGTAATGGCCAGCTTCACATATTGGAGAGGCAGGTGTCACATATTAATAACTCTCAAATCTAGACAAAGCAAACAAATCACAGACCATGCATGCATGCGTGAAGATTTGTGTTTTTAAGCGCCCGTGCCTATACATCTGAACGCGCGTAATCTCCAGATTTACATTTGCAACAGGTGTCAGTCAGTCACATATCTGCGATGAAAGCGCGTCCTTCGAATCTCAGCATTAGATTGTCCAGGACGTAAAACTTCTCAAGTGCAGGCATTTTATCCTCTGTTAAAACACTCTTGGTTAAATTTGGCCTGATTAAGGGAGAGAAAATAATCACAGCCCTCCCACCCACACTGACGTGACACAACCCAGAACAATAATGGAGCTTCTTTTCCGTTAGTCGGCATTAGAAATAGTCTTAAACGATGGGTTGGAAGAGGCTGGTAACGTCAGTGGGAAAGAAAAATATTAGTTATTGAGATTATTGCAGACAAATTCAGATGCACTACAGAGATCAGGCAGATACAGTTTTAAAGATCTTTTCCTTTTCTGCTTGTTTTCTGAGAAAATGTCTTAACTTATTTTGGTCTGATGATATGCATGGTAATGTGTTTTAGTTTAAAATCCTCAGATTGTTGTTACTCAACTATAAGGATACATTTTTTCCAGTTTTTACCTTATATTAGTTGTTTTATGTAAAGTTTTCTTTATTTAGAGAAACAAGGTCAATTTACTTCAA
The DNA here is from genome assembly GCA_031834385.1 of Semotilus atromaculatus. Lineage (NCBI taxonomy): Eukaryota > Metazoa > Chordata > Actinopteri > Cypriniformes > Leuciscidae > Semotilus > Semotilus atromaculatus. Next base: position 54,699,088 of record JAULUF010000009.1, read on the forward strand.
ATGATTACAATGAGAGAAATTGATGTTCACATTAATGGTCAACCTAACCCATATGTATTTTTCATGATATTATTGGCGTCAAATTGGAAGTTTGGTCGTAAACTGGGAGTTTAACTTGAGTTGGTCTGTGGAAATGGGTTAATTGGTTTTGATTGAATGAATTTTGCATAGAATGCACCAAACAAGGAGGTGAGGTGCTCATCAGAGCTGTTGATCAAGTCAATAATTAATTGTTTCTGTAGACATGTAATCTCAGGCTTTGTCCACTCTCTTGGTTTTTAATGTAACTGCAGTGACCTTGACAAACTGACTAAGATTAAAGAACTAAGAAAAATACTTTAATTACTCATTCTCTTGAGAGCAGAGCTTGAGAGCAGAGCAGAGTTTGAGCTTCTGCGAGAACCAATGAGGTTCATCCTCGTGTTACGCGTCAAGCAGTTTCGGATGAGCTTTTGTTCATGTTCGCTGATTAATGTTTATATGTGAATAAAAGCCTAAATTAAAACTGCATTCCATAACTTTTTTGGTTTAAAATGATCCAAAATTAATGTTTGAGTAAGTACATAACCAGCCAGATTTCAAAACTATCTTCTTGCCGTTGCTCGATTCAAACTGGTAAGCTTGTAACAATGTTTTTAATTCCAGTGGTACTGGTCGATTTCCGCGGGAAATTCAAGCATGTCTTTGTGTCATTATGTCACATCTGTCCACATAAAGAAGAGTCTCGCCTAGTAGGCTATATTGTGTGTGAGGATGTTGGAGATGGAGATTTATAGCCTTTTCTCACAGAACTTGATATAATTAAACGTATTAATTTGATGACGGATCCAGAAAGGTTCAAACGACAATCACCAGTGACAACTGTAGATTTACTGGTCGTAAAATGCAAAAGACTTCGTCCGGACTTCGGAGTAGCTACAGAAAACAAGACACTGCAACCGGGCCATGTAAAACAAGGATATCGGAAATATCGGAAGGGCATTAAATGTAGTCACGCAATGCTGATGTTGTTAACATTAACAATTTGAGAACAAAGTATATTAATTTGCACGGTTTGACGTGATATAAGCGATCGTTAGATTTAATCAGCGCAATTTACTGCTATTTTTTTTTTTTTCCTTAGTTGGTCAGAACAAAACTGGATGTTACTTGTTCAGATTAAATTTTCTGGTGAAAATTCTTATGTTGGTCATACTTCTAAAAAGTAGAATCTGTGATTGCGAATGCCAGTATCCACACCGGCGCAGTGACTGACAGCACATTCTCCTCAAAACATTGGATTCATCCGCGCTGTGCAGTGCCGAGGCACGACCCACGTTAAAGGGATAATTCCGCGAATAACTGCAATTGCAGATTTCGAACAGAGATGGCGACAAAGAGGAAAAACTACGGACTGCAGCTTTAAATCTGTTCATCATATTTGGACTAAAACGCTTCCAAAAAAATCTCTTTATGAACGTTTTGAAGCGTCAAAGAGGTAGTTGCGTAACTATCAATGGAGGGACAGAAAGCTCTCAGATTTCATCTTTATTTGTGTTCCGAAAATGAACAAAAGGCTTACGGGTTTGGAACGACACGAGGGTGAGTAATTAATGACAGAATTAAAATTTTTGGGTGAACTATCCGTTTAAGATTCTTATGCTTTGTTCTCAATGAGCGTTTAAATATGTGCACATTTCTTCTAACAGAGACATGTTATTAGCAGGACACATTTCCCAGAATTCACCATGCAGTTTCTAGTTTGCATCACTGTGCTCCCATGATGTCTCCTGCCTCTTTTAATACATCTGATAATGTAGCGGAGGCTGTGATCATGTTGACGTGTGTGTGTTTTGATGCCGAGCGTGCCTTTGCCACTCAAGAGGTTAACACTGGCGCACGTCTGAAGATGCTGCGCCGAGACCGTTTCCATGGTGACCTTATCGCTCATCGGCCGCTCATGTTCATTCAGAGCCGCGATTGATTTCAGGAATTCAGTCAAGCACAAACCTGCCTTTAAACACAGTGTGCGTCTGCTCGTATCCTCTGGCACTGTTTGAAATCAGTGCGTATGTGACATATTGTTTGTGTGGATGATTCATGCACTGGGAAAAATAACACGGTCATACAGATTGTGTGTATTTATGTGGGCACAGATGAGCCGAATGCTGATGCCGGCAGCTTAAACTTTGTTGTCAGTCATTTTCTTTAGATCACTCGCTGAGTGCTGATTATCTCGTTGAGTTTAGCATGTGTTGAGGCAGTGGGCGTTTTTTCGTGGGATGTTAGTGTCCGTGTTGTTCGATTACAGTAATGAAACATGGATCTTTTAAGGAACATTTCAGCCGCAAAATAAGGTTCCAGAACTTATTTTGAAGAACAATGATGTCATTAAGAACAAGCCCTGATTTGTTGATGAAGATTATGATGTCATTGTGCATCTAAAATTTGTCTGTGAATTGGTGCTTGGCTTAATTTTTTTTTTTTTTAAGCAACATGAAAAAACATTTGCTACCCATTTTTGTTCCATAATGTGATGCATGTCTGAGTGAAACATAATAATGAACGATAAAATGTAACGTGAGTCTTAAAGGAACAGTTAAAAAATGGAACCAAAACTGTTCCAAGGAACCAAAAATAAGGTTAAAAAATGTGAGATGTTTTGGAGCCTTGAGTTGATGATAATGATGATGAAGTCATTGTGCATCTAAAATGTGTCTCTAAATTTGACCATAATATGATGCACATCTGTGTGAAACAGAATAACTAACAAGAAAATGTAGTGAGTCTTAAAGGAGCAGTTCACCAAAAATGACAAAACACTGACAATATTCTCTTTTGTATTCAACAGAAGAAAGGAATGATATGAGAGTGAGTAAATGACAAAATTGGGCATTTTCACACCAGAAAAAAATTGATGCAAGTTTGCAGTTGATTTAAAACCACTTCTGAGGAGGCTTTTCCATCCCGACGTGGAGGCATTTCAATCATGTTCACCCTCCAAAACATCTCCATGTATCTCAATGGAAGCGCAGCTTTTTCTAATCTGTCATTGTTTACTCTCATTGCTGTCACACTGGTTGCATTTAAATTAGTAGCAGTTGCCTGTGGCTGCTTTCTGATTGCATAGTGCTTGTGTTCATGCACTGAGACAAACATGCATGTATGCGACATATTGACCTGTGTTTTTAGTCCAAAGTCCAACAACAGCATCTTTCTTGAAGTGCACTGTTTATAGGCTCTGTGTGTCATTTTAGTGCGAGACAGTAATTACAGATCTGTCTTTCTCGCTGCTGACGGGAGGACACTGAGAATCACTGTAGGTGTAAAATACGAGAGGGAAAGATGTGTGGAGAAATGAAACCGAATGCAGGGTGCCATGCTAAACAAGCTGTCGCTCGACATCGATGTTTTCTTCTTGTGTACTTTTGGACAAGGGAGGGTTTGGCTTTCATGTTCAGCTCGTTTGAATCTCACACACATGCATTAGTGTGCTCATTTCGGCCAGGACTGTCTTTTGTGCTGTGATAATTGCATAGGCTTTTTCCCGTATCTGCACAAACTGCTTTCAAGTCCTCGACTGAGCCGGTCCACGGCTTCAAACGCCCCGCTGGAGAGAGTAACACAGGCTTATTGAAGCCGTTCAGACCACCGAGGCCAATCACACACAAACACGCATGCACGCACACACACACGCACGCGCTGCTTTCACTAATCACTGATTAAATAGCAAATCGAACTTTTGTACAGATGTTGTGTGTACACACACTCCAACCTGTCGCATTCAGCCTGCGACTGTCAAAAAGCATGAAGACAGACTTCGCCTACGTTTATCTTTAGATGACACTGAAAACCAAGCCGCTCTACTGATCTTTAACTAATGGAGGAAAACTTTCAAGACGTGCTTTGACAGCATTTCAGCGCGTGAGTGTTTAATAGTGTTTAATGTTATGAAAGAATGAGGTGGGAATGAGTGCAAAATGTTATCACGGTACGAGCAATTTTGTTGGCATTCAGCCGAAATAACTATGATAATGATTGTGTGCATGCTCTATATACAACATTTTTGCATTACTCCATGTGTCTTTGTGTTAGTATATTATAGCATTAGTAAACCCACCACAATCCATGCAAATATGGTGTAGCAAAAACTCTACGTTGACATTTCCACTCTCGCACCTTTATATAACACCATCACACTTCATAAATCCACTGCTTTAGCCGGTTTCAATGGACGCATTCTCTTGTCAGATATCACTGTACGAACCACATGCTGTCATCCTTTTTTTGTGGGGATCAAGAGACGCTTTTCTGATGTCTACATTTCTACATTTCCATCCGTTCAGATGAGATCGTACTGTACAAACATTTCTCATCCCGACATCTTTCATCTTTAAACATGTCTTCTTTGCCTGTTGTCACTGTCAACTCTTCTCACACATGCATTTAACTTTTGCTTTAGTTTATTCTTCAAATAAGGAGTAAAAATAGAGCACTACATCATGCTCATGTAGGTTATAGAGAGGTCATTCTCATACCTTTGCAACAATAACAGGTATAAGAAAGACTTTGAGCAGGAAAGAGCGTGTGCTTTACTTCAGGTGTACAAATAGTTAGTTTGAAGCTAAAATGGGATGCTGTCTTCAAGCGCACACACACACACACACACACACACACACACACACACACACACACACACTGTGTTGAGTTCAAGGGCAGCGTGTGCCCGACTCAAACTCAATAGGGATGTGAAACTCACACTCCAGTTATCAGCTCAGTGTCTCCAAGTTTAGTGAGTCTCTCATTGGCCTTTTCTCGTCATTCTTTTTTTAAAATATGGATTATTGTCAATCTCTTTTGTTTTTCTCTGGTCGCTCTGATTGTCAGTAAGCTTTTGAGGTTTCTGTAAGGTTTTGGATAGTAATGACTCAATCTGTCTAAAGAAACTACTAATTATTTGGATAGTAGATAGTAGTATTAAAGTGAAGATCATGGGAACACACTAATGACTCAAGTGTTACCAAATCCATTGGAAGGAATCACTATTCAAAACCTCAAAAGCTTACAATGACTTACAATATTAGGTAGTTATCATGATGTTCACTTTACAATACTGATCCAAATAATTAGTTAATACTTGTGTCATTACTAGTGGGTTACCATTACCTTATTTAATTATTTTTTTACTTATTAATTAATTAATTAATTAATTATACATTGTTCATTTTGAACCTGTATAGTAGGTCTTAGTTCTCTGGGAGATATGAAAAAAATTTAGTTACTGAATAGCTAATAATGAACTACCTCATTCAACTGAGCGCTGTTACTTACTAATTTGTTTCTTGTTAGTTAATAGTTGTTTCTAGAGTGTTAATATTGCGTTACTCGTTTGGTCTTATTCTAATACTGACGGAGCATTATTCTAAAGTGTTACAGAGGTCACCTTTCATCTTTTCTCCCTTTTTTCCTCTTCTGTCCTGTTCAATTTCTCCTTTTTCCTTTTCTTCCTCATGTTTTGGACTGTGTGTGTCCTCTCTGCAGGCTTCTGGATCATAACGTTTCTTCCTCGGCGTCTTGAAACTCCAAACTTGGACAAAACCGGTCCAGTCACCGGGAGCTCGACGTCTTATCCGATTGACCCGCGTGTCCTTTTCCATCAGATGCAGAATCGATGCAGCTTTGCCTGTAAACGGCTCGTCTTTCTCCCAGAAAGCTGTGAAACCACAGCAATCGGATTTCTATTTCACATTCCTCCACATTCACCTTCAAGACGCTGATCAGACCGTCTCCAGTGTCGTGCTCCTTTATGAACGTGAAACTTTACTTGGTGTCACTCGGAGAGCGTAATTGGAAAATATTAGCTTGTGTAGTGCAAGGTTAAATGGTTTAGACGCTCAAGCTGTCACACGTCTAACTCATACGGTTCAGTTTACATGTAGCGGCGGTGTTAAGCGCTGACATTTAAGGCTCTTCACTCTCTGTTGGTGTGTAAATATACTCCATTAAGTGAAGGCCTCTTCACTGTGCTACTGTACGCCGGCAGCCGCAATTATCCTGTTGAGTTGAGTTGAGCCGGGCTGCTAGTCCAGGTTTAACTATTAGGAGTCACTTAAGCCGAGTGGGAAAGTTCTCCTCGTCTGAATGGCACTCAGAAGCCACGAGAGGAAGCCCGTCTCGCTCTCTAGGGCATCTATTACTGTCTGTCTCGCGCACACGTGCTTTCACAGATTAAATTAAGACACACAGTTGAACTAGACTGAGTTTGGGAAATCGAGATAAATCTGAGCACTTGCTGTTGTCGACATGAAAATGGCATTTGCGACCGCCAACCAGTGAGTTAAACACACTGTAAAAAAATGATTTCTCAAATAAAACGAAGATTATTGGAATACGTTTGACAGTTTTCTATTTAAAAATTTCACGTTTAATTCAATGTTACTTGTTGTTTCTTTGTAATTTGTCAAATTTACTGGCAATTTCAGAGTGAATTTCTTTTTTGAAACTTCATACTTTGTGGAATTGATCGGATGATGAAAAACTTCTCTACGGGTGAATGGTTTGAGTTGAGCAGCTGAAAAGGAAAGTTGTTTCTGAAGTTAATTAAAAACATAAATGGTTTAGGATTTAGTTTGAATCAATTTTCACTCTGAAATTGCTATTAAATTTGACCAACAATTACAAAGAAATAGCAAGTAACACATTAAACACATTAAATTAAGTAGAAAAACTAAAATTGTATTTTCTTTATGTTTCTTGTGTACTTTCATTTACAGTTTAGAGAAATCATGTTTTACACTGTGGAGCTGTTACTGTACCTTTAGTATGTAAATTAGCTCTGTTGTGATTGGCTTGAACTGTCCAGTGTAACTGTGGAAATGCAAATGAGGGTGGTCATATATTAATGAGCTCATTACCAAGATGGTTTAGGGAATAAGATTATTCAGTAAACAGGTGAGGAAGCTCCGTAAACGTTAGTCTTATAGCACATCACATTACAGCCCCTTTAAATAGTATATTATGCAACTTTTTATAAACAACAAGAGACCTTTACAGTCAACAGTATTATTATGATGATCTTTTCTATATGGTTTAACATGAAGCTTTTCATCGCTGCATGTCAGATGACATTTTCAACTCGCTGCTGTTGAGTAATAATAATTACAGTCATTTGCAGAGGAAATGAACGTATAGTAGAACTGCATGCATAAGTGCAGTTTAGTAATAATGAGTCTAGACTGTGATTTTTGCTCTCTCTCTCTCTCTCTCTCTCTCTCTCTCTCCCTCTCTCGCTGTGGGTGTGTTGGCCTGCTCTTGTTTCCATCTGTATGACAGGGAGATTTGTCGTTGCACCTCTCCGTCACACCGTCTTGTAGATTCAGTTTGTGTACTGATACCTAAAATAATACATTTGATATCTGGGTCATTGTAGTTTTTATTTTTGGAACTGACTGACTTATTCATATTCAAGCTCTGTACTGAAAACTACTGTACATAGACAGCATTGATTTGTCTTTTGATTATGTAGCTTGTTTTTGGTAAAAATGTTAATCCTTCACAGAGAAAGCAATCCTTTTAATGCATTGTCTGTTCAATGTACTTAAATACAAATGAAAAATACTATATATTGTAGTGGCCAAAAGTAATGAAAATCTTCGCCCTTTATTTAAATATTATTAAACATTTGTTAAAGATTTTATAAGAAGATTGCGTAGTTGTGCTTGGAGTCAATTGTTTTATTTGTGATAACGCAATTAAACCAAATTGTATGGAGAATTTTTTTGCCAGGCTTTCAGAAAAAAAATTATGATCACATGCCAGAACGAAATAGGATTATGTTGTAGTCAGAGTACGATTTTTCCTGGTGAGCTTTTTGTTTTTCTATTCATTTTTTTGCATAGTAAAATAAAACCTGTTGCTGTAGTTTGCCTTTTTTTTTTTTTTATCACTTTTTTATTTTTTTTTTACTTTTTTTTTTCCAGGTAAATCCCTGTTTTGTACTTCCCTCATATTTAAAATATAAAATATAAATAAATAAATATTTCCCCTCATAGTTAGATGGTTTAATCAAACTTGTTGGGTCATTAAAAATAAATATCCCATCCAGACATCACTTTTGTGTGTGTGTGTGTGTGTGTGTGTGTGTGTGTGTGTGTATGTGTGTGTGTGTGTGTGTGAGAATTTCAGATGCTTGATGGGTTTATTACAGAGATTCAGTATCACTTTATCGATGTTTATTTACTCTATGTAATCCAGTAAGATCAGTTTACATTTCTGTTTACTAGGAGAGCTTTGATGCTAAAGCTGGTTTCATGTTTGTTAGGTCTTGATATATGTATTTTGGTATTTCTGTATTTGATCTGAACTGACTTTAACCCTTGTGTTGTGTTCCGGTCATTTTGACCTGGAGAGGATTTTCTTTTTCCCAAAAATGCTATTTAATGCTATCACATTACAACTATAACGTACCGACTCACAGGGTATAATGATGGAATATATAAAAAATTATTGCACTAGTGGTGTTCTCGGTCAAAAATGACAGGCCTACAAAAAATATTGAATAAATCTCACATTATGGTATGTTATTGAAAGATATTGGATTCAATCTTTTTTTACTCAGACACTGAGGTGGATGAGCTCAGATCTACGATTAATCACCTCCAAAACACAAACTCAAAACCTGTGCTACCTGAAAGAAAACAAGATCACACAAAGATTTAATTTAATATTCTGTGATAATAAAGCATAACGGGAGATTTACCAGCAATCATTTTTGACGCGGAACACCAAATTAGGTTCTTTAGCACAGCACTTTTTTTTTCCAGATCCATCATTTCAACTATTCAGATTTTAAATGGTATAAATGTAATTAAAAATATTCAAATTATGATTTGCACACAAAGTAACTTGAGGGAGAATATTTAATCATTTTCATATGGACCAATATAATCTAAGTGCACACTATTGAGGGAGATGTATTACGTTTGAAAAAAGTGCATACTTTTTTAAAATCAAAATCAAAAATTAAAATCATTCACAATGTTGCTTGATTTTCAAATCAACACAAAAATCATTGTGAATATATCATGGAGATTTGTTGATAAATCACCCATCATTTGAGGTCAGCGTGGAGGCTGTACGGCAGTAATAACCGAGACTAATAATAACCTAGAGCTGCTATTACCCTGGGAAACATTAACACTAAAATACTGTTCTCATTTCCCCCTTATAACCCTGCTGACCTCACTGCATTACTCTGACTCTGCGTCTCGCTCTAAACTAATAATAGACACAGTGTAAATATCATATTTTTGTCTAGCACTCGGACTTTATAGCTCCTTCTAATGAGGCCTGATGGGTGAGATATTGCATATTCACGTCACAATATGTTTGTGATGAGGTCACTGGCGAACTAAAACTAAAAAGCATCATATTATTTATTTGGGCAATAAGTTTCCTAAAGACTGAATAGTTACATGATTCTCTTACAACTTGTGAGAATGAAAGCGTTGTGACAAGAATTGCTTTTTTTTTGGTTGTTGCAAAGTTTGTTTGTAAGGTTGATTCATTTCTGTGAATCAAATCAAATAGTTCTATTCAATAAATCGATTCAGTGTTTTTTTTTGTCATCTTTAGATCTGTCTCTGTCTATCTATCTGTCTATCTAAAACAATTTTCACTCAGAAATTACTAGTAAATTTCACAAATAATTACAAAGAAAAGGCGAATGTGAAATTTTGTAGTAAGACTCAGACTCAGACTCAGACTCAGTCTTTGCAGAATCATATATGTAAATTATTTATTAATATTATTCATTTAGTTTATTTAAATGTTGTTCTACATTTGGCTTAAATTAAATACTTCTTTTTTTTCTGTTTGGTTGAAATTATGGCTCCTCTTAAAAAACATCACAGCGAATATATAAATATATATTGTTCTTGAATAACATGTAAAAGCTGACACTGGTTCTATATCTCCTTCTGTATGTGTGCTGTTTGAATTACAGACTCAAAGATGATTGTGTTAGGATGAAATGAATGATTTCCTTTTTTCCAGATAACTTTGCTTTAAGTGACAGAATGAGATCACATTGATTTATCATTTATTTGTCTCTCTCTCCTGGTGGCACACTTCCTTTATCCTCCTGCACACACACACACACACACACACACACACACACACACACACACACACACACACACACACACACACACACACACACACACACACACACACACACACACACACACACACACTTCTCAGCATGTCAAACTGGGAGTCCAGTTATGTTTAGAAGAAAACAATTTATTTTTATATCTATATGTTTTATTGTGAAGGAAGTCGTTTTTCAGCAGGCTTCTAGGACAGGGTAAGTGTCTGTGATGTAGAAAAAAAAAATAATATATTTTATATATATATATTATATTGTATCTAGTGCTGTCAAATCAATTAATCGCATCTAACATAAAAGTTTGTCTTATGTAATACACCCTATTATATAAACACAAAGTTTTATGTTGGATGCGAATAATCGATATGACAGAACTAATTGTATCCAGTCAGTCTAATTTGTTTATGCAGCCATGCATGGTTAATGTGGGAAATCTCAGTTATATATGATAAATATATAATGCCTGGTACATGTGGTTTATTGATGTACAGTAGTTTATGAAATGTGTTGTTAAATTGTGATCTGACAAGCTAATTATGTTGTCAGAGAGCAGTTTTTGATGTGATCTGTTTCACGGTTGTTCTTGCGATTTCCAAGATGGATGTTAAAATGTTTACAGGGTTAAGGATGTTAGATATACAGTATATTGTAGACTTTTTAATTAATAGGCTTAGTTCACCCAAAAATATTAATTTACTGACTCAAGGTCAGTCTGTTAAATGCTGTTAAAATGCTCAACTTGAAGACGTAGAATATAGTGCATTACTCATATGGACCACATTTGTGATGTTTTAGTCTGTTTTATTCTGCTGTTGTGTTGAAGGATGTCATACGAGTTTACAGAAATATGAGGGTGAATAAATGATGATTTCTTTAATGAACATGCTCTCTGAAAGCATCCTAAAATGAGCATTTTTCATCTGTTCCTCGCAGACAGATCTTACGCTCCTCGCTGACCTTGAGTGGGTTTGGAACAATGAAAGGGTTCGCGAGTCTCTTCGGGTGGATTCATTTCCTCTGTGTTATTCTGGGTCTCTCCTGCGCTCATGAGGGATTTGAGCGCGTGCTTGTGGTTTGATTACGGGGGTGAAATTCAGAAGGCCAGGGCAAGGGCATCAGTGATTCAGAACTTGAGCGAGCGAAGCCTTCGGGAGTCTGTCTGTCTGATCAGAAGGCCTGCTGTTCTTTCACGCTTCTCCTCATTCTGTCAGACCGGCCTGATTATGGATCTGTGTTTCTGTCTCCCTTGTTGTTCCACAGATGAATCTGATCTCATTTAAAGGGACAGGACACTTATCTTCTGAACACTTTAAGAAGTAAAGGTTCTATTTGGAACCTTAAAGGGTTCGTTTTTACCTCTTGTAACCACAGCCACGTCCAAGTGATCTGAGGGCGCTTCGTGGCTGTGATTACAAGAGGTAAAAACGATATAAATACTTTTCGTTTTCTCACACAAACCGCTCGTTTCGTGTCTTAGGCCATCAATGTGTACTTACATGTACGAGTCATTAAATCATGTTTAATTTGGACTTCTCTGTGCATGCTCTTAGAGGTGGTGACCATAGACCTGCATTATATGACTGACAGACAAGAACGGTTTGACCTAAAAATATCAAAATTGAAACTACTGCGGAAACAAAGACACCTACATCTTGAGGTAAGCTTGAGGTAAGCTATAAAACATACCAAAATTTAATTACAAAGTGAACTATCCCTTTAAGGTTCATGTATAGAACCTTTTAGGAGTTCCAATCATGAGATAATTTTATGGATTTAGTTTTAATTCGTTTAAAATTTTTTTTTTTTTTAAATGAAATTTTATTAATTAAACAGCTCATAAATTTACTTTATCATTAGAAAAACTGAAATAACCCATTAAAGAAGAACGCTTGGAAAACAAACAACATTGGACCCCATTGACTTCCATTGTATCGGAAAAAAACGCATAGATATTCTCAAAATCTTTTATGTTCCACAGAAGACTTTTTTCAAATATGACTATTGCTTTGTGACTTTAGTAGTCATATATAGCAAGTTTGTTCAGCTGTATGCAGCTCCATAAAAGACAACAGTGTTGTTATCCAGCTCAATTCAGTTCAAGTTTTTAAAAAACAATATTATGTATTCTCTATTACATCACTTATAAGCTTCACTATGACCTAACAATTTGTATTCGCCCTATAATTTTTCTTCAGCACATTTTCCCCTTCATGCGCCACTGCGCTCACCTCGGAGACACACACACACACACACACACACACACACTCACACACTCTCACACACTCCCACACACTCCCATCCATTAGGAACCCCGTCTGGAGCGGACTGGAAAAAATTGACGGTGGATTTTCGCTCATCCCACCATCCATCTCTCCGAACTCTCTTAATAATGGAGCAGGGACAGAGCGGCCGTACCATCTATATCCATTTAGCCAAATTACCCCCAATCCCAGACTAAAACACCACCATTCATGATTCATCAGGCCCCCAGAGCCACGGGAACCGTGACGGCGCACACATGATGTAGTGGCCCGTAAAGACTGGGAGGAGGCAACAGGTTTCTGGTTGTAGAGATTGTGTCACCGCAATACATTATTACTCATGCATCCTTTGTGCCTTGATCGTTTTTGAGAGCAAATTACTGGAGGGATGCAGCCATTTTTCACACTAAATATGGTTCATAACTGATTTAGCCAACTTTTTACTCATCTTGACGTTTGTCATTTCTTTTGTTCAAACTGGTCTCAAAAACCTCGTCTTCACTTTGGTCATTCATACAGACAACTTTAAAGGAACAGATTGAAAGAATTAAATCTTGCATATATTATATCATATGTAAATATATAACATGATGTAATGTATATTTTATATATATATATATATACATATATATATATATATATATATATTTTTACCATATACATATGATATATATGATTTAAAAAATGTATACATTTTTAATATATTCAAAAAAAAATACATAGAATTTTATTATAATAATAATAATAATATAATAATAAAATAAATACTTAATGTGTATATATACTCTGTGTGTGTATATATGTATGTATATATATATATATATATATATATATATATATATATATATATATATATACATATAATATATTTATTATTATTACAATGAAATATGTTATAAGATAATAATAATAATAGTCACAATATTGGTAATTAAAGTATAAAATATATGCATAAATGTATGTTATAATATAAATAATTATAAATCATCATAATTAATAATAATTAATATTTCAATATTAATTAAAATTATATCTGTGGTTGTGAAACATAATGTAAAATAAGGCGTTTCTTTGGAAAAAGGTTGGGATCTGCTGCTTTAATGGATTTGATGGAACGTCTGAAAGAAATCGGATGAATTTTGACCAGATATGGGATGCTTATGATGATAGAAATGTGTATATTCTATGTTGTGTCATTTCTAACCCTTCCTTTTCCTTTAAATCCTCCCTTGTCTGGCTTATCGATCATGCCTGAACTTTGTATTTTGAGTACTTCTTGAGTTGTTTTTGCCTCTTCACGATGACTCGCTTGGTTTAGTCCTCAGTTGTAAGTCGCTTTGGATAAAAGCGTCAGCTAAATGTAATTAAATGTAACTAAATGTAAATGTGTATGACAGATTAAATCAACCAATGACCCTCCAGTTGTCAGTCAGCAAATACTAAGTAAATGCTACGTGCGTGCGTGCGTGTGTGTGTTTGAGAAAGTTGCCTTAAGCTCGCCATGTGTCTGGCTGATGGCCGAAACGCTAGAACATAACTTTCACGAACACCATCAGGTCAGTAATAGTGTGTGACAGTCACGTGTGTGTGCTTACACACATCAGAAGGTCAAATCTGTGCGAGTCGGTTTTGGCAACAACGGCACCACGCTGTCACACCTGTCCTCGTATACCCGGCATATCTCTATGATATCTTACGTAATGCGGTCACCATAGCAACAGCTGAATCCCTAGCCTTGGCTCCTTGTGAGGACCAAAACCAAAGAGAAAGAAGATGACAATGCACCCAGATGAGAACTGACGACACAAGCCGTCTGAAAGAGCTGAAAAATTCATACGCCAAAGTGGCGTGCAGATCGCATCGCAAGTCGAAATCTCTGAAAGCGAGATCGCACCTTTTGTTTCAGAGAAGTATTAATAGCCGAGCAGAGGCGACTGTTACTATTTCAGGATGTATTTTATGTGTTCTTGCATGCATTTATTCCCGTTTAGGAAAGTAATGACACATTTATGCTAGGGGTGTCTGAGAGATACGACAGCGCCTCCTTTCATAATTGCATCAGGCAGAAACGTGAATTCATTCATCTTCCATATGCCCAGCCTAATTGTCTTTAAATACCCGTCGTCTGTTGTTTTCCAGCAGAAATGGATGCTACTCATAAGCGCACGCTTCACGCTTTCAATGCAAGTCTTTCAAAAATAAATCAGACAGAAAATGGACCTTTTCTAGCCCAAACTGTTTAATAGTGTATGTTGCTAAGACTATATCACTGTTACTATTGCTTATGCTGTATTATTATTATTAGCAGTATTAGTATTAGTACATAAATACTCTTTGCAAGTACGCACATTCTCTGTTTGTGCTACAGACAATGAAATACTGCTTGAAAGAGGTCTTGCTTGTGTTTTTTTCTGGTTTACAGCAAGTTTCTTAAAACGGTAATAGATCTAATAGGACATTTTAGTAATTTTACAGTTAAATACTGTTAAATTTACAGACTTTGAGTCAAAAATTAAGAGTTATCTTCTACATTACAGAGAAAAACTGCAAGCTGATATTGTCACAATTCTTCCTGTGAGACTTTACATTTGACGGCATTTTATTTAAACGATTGTTTTAAATCAGTTATGTACATTTTGGGTTTTGTCACATCTTGTGTTTTATTAATGTTTAGTCGTGTGTGTTATCATGATAGTGTGTTGTATTTATGTGTATGACACTGTGTGCACCGAAGTTATGACGCCACTTTGTAGGCCAAAACGCGGAAGTGAGTTAGCATTTAGCACTTCCGGTTCCCTCGCCCTAAAGTCTATGGGTTTTTTGAATGGGTTTTTTCTAAATCGCCTGAAATAAGGTCTGTGGTTAACAAAGCCTCTAAATATTTTCACGTTTTGATCTATGAGACAAAACACACCAGGTATAACCTGCTTATCATTTTATATCTAACGGCTTTATTTAGGCTTCAAAATGTATACATTTTGGATTACCTTGTAAAGATTATCTTGATAGACCAAATGTGTAAGGGTCACAACTCTTTGTTGAACACAGATCTTATTTTTTGCGATTTCCCAAGCCATTGCGATTTCCCCTGACCATTGGCCATCTTGGTTTGGAGGGGGAAAAACTCGAAACACAATGGCTTACAACTTGGTTGCAATGAGGATAATGCACCAGGGTCCACTGAAGAGATTGATGTGCAACTTTGCCATCAAAACCCTTGCAAATTCAAGAAAATGCTTTTTTTAATAGCTGTCCACTGTAGTGACCACTATGCATGAAAGGGTTAAAAGGGTTCAGACATTTCCCAAACACACTCGAAGCGCTTGACCATCACAACACACTGATCCAGCCGGCCAATCAGAGCACAGAGTGCTTTTCAGAAGGAGGGGCTTCATAGAGACAGGAAGTAAACAGAGCGTTACTGACAGACTGGGAAAAGAGGAGCTGCAACAATGGAGATTATGGGAAAAATATGGTTTTGAACAAAGACAGAAAAAGGGCATAATAGAGTTTCCCCCCCACAAATTACCATAAATGTAGCAGACTGCTTAAATAGTTAAACAAATAATTAATTTAGACTTGGCACACACAAATCACTGACACACATACACACACACACACACACACACACACACTTTCAGGAGGGCAGTATTGTGTGAGAGTGTGATGTCAGTGCATTTAAAGCATTTTCACATCAAGACTGTCTCCTGAGTGCTGAAGTTACACTGAATTATTAAAATGAGAAGCGAAGGCTTGGAAGTGTTTGATATTCCACTTTACGTGGGTTGCTGGCATGCCGAGCGCACGAGTTTAACCGGCTTCCCCGAGAGAGAGAGAGAGAGAGAGAGAGAGAGAGAGAGAGAGAGAGAGAGAGAGATTTGTGTGTCATTTGCATTCAGTTTCAATTCGTCTCCATCTGTTGTTATTTCCATCCTTTCTGCTCTCATCCCACGGACACACAGAATGACCTTTCATTGTTCAGATGTGCGTCTGTGAGATCTGGCGCTGTGTGTGTGAGCGCATCTGTGAGGGAAATCCCTGTGTTCTGTGCCAAACACACTGTTGTTTTCTCCCTGCCATCTTCCCCAACTCTTCCCGTTCCGCTTGTCTTCTCGCTCACCCCTCGTCCTCGTTACGGCGGAGAGAGATGGGCGCGGTTACCATGGTACCCCTGATATGAGAAGAAAACACAATGACAGTCTTTGTGGAGACACACGATCGGCTGCTGCACCTTTTTATAACCTACAAAAACACAGAGGGAAGGAGAAGCTCTGCTGTGTGTGAATCCTAGGGAGTTGCCAATTTAGGCAACATTTCAGGAAGCACATTTCTTGTTTTAGATTATTAGGTTATTGTGTCTTTAATAAAGTGAACATGAACATTTTAAACCATTTGAATCTCTTAATACACAATCCTGGGCTTATTTTGGATGATTGGTCAATGCACGTAGAACATAATGTCAATCAACAGCAAAATAACAATTTAGTTGTTGCTTTAGACTGCTGTTCTAGGCAATCCAGCCTTTGTAAAATCTTGCCAGATGCAGTAATTTTATGTTACAATGAAGGTTGTAATAAAGGTTATATCTGCAATAGATGCTGTGCATGAACCACTGGAATCAATTGGGTAAGTGCCGTCTTAAATTTATTTCCATTATATATTCTATTTCACACACGCATAATAAATAAATGTTTGTAATGAATTTAAACATCTGGTCTTTGTGCATTCGTGTTTGCACACGTGACCGCTCTCTCGCTCGTTCCTCTGAGCATGTGCAACATGCAAGAAACCACAGTGATGCAAATCAATTAGTGAGATGTTAATTACTCCCTGATCACAGCGGGTTTAAATCAGCCAATCAAGTGTCCTCTGGGCGCTCTGAGCGTTTATACAGTATCTCCTTCTGGACCCGTGCAAATGTTAGATTAATGAGAAGGGAAGCAGCCACTTCCTGTCTGATGACATCGTATGATGTCACGCTGATTATGTAAAATGGCAGCAAATGCAAGGATGCAGTTCAAATGTTTTGGTTTCCAAATCCGTGCACTTTTTCATAGTTTTCGTATTATTATTTGAAATAACATGCACCACTGGATTGATCATTGAAAAAAATAGGCATACAAATAAAGAGGGAATTTGAACACGTGTCCAAAATATTTAGTCACATTCAGTCACGTAAATAATTCATCTTTTTGTCTCACAGTTCTGACTTTTTTCTTGTAATTTCAAGTTTACATTTTGCAATTCTGAAATTTTCCTCAGAATCAGTGAGTGATAGTCATATTTGTGAGAAATAAAGTTGCAAATTCTGAGAAACGGTCATAATTCTGAGATCTAAACTCGCAATTCTGACTTTATAACTCACAATTGCAAGTTTATTACATTTCTCAGTAAGAATTACAGTAGAATTACAACGTTATATCTTGCAGTTGTGAGTATTACAATTGTGACTTTATTTCTCAGAATTTTTTTTCTCAGAAATGTGAGATATAAACTCACAATTGCGAGGAAAAAAGTCATGTCACAATTATTTTTAATTTTTTTTTATTACGTGGCAGAAACCAGCTTCCATAAATGTGCATTTAAGTAAAAAATAAAAAGTTTCGGTAGAGCTTTAGATTACAGCCCGGAAAGTACTGCGTAATTAAGACGAATTTACAGCGTAACTTTCGGTTATTATAGCGTACCTATGATGTACTTGCATGTAAGTATTCATGGGGTTTGTGTGTTCATTGTTTATAAGGTTTTTCATGGCCCGCGTGTCTGTCATTAGAGCGGGAATCCTGCCGTGAGATCACACACATGATCAGGACATCTGCCACTACCTGCAGGGACACCAGCGGGACGGTGTGTGTGTGTGTGTACGGGAGCTTCTGACGTACAGTAGGAACCACCGGGCCGATGACGTCACTGACACGCCGTTTAGGAGTAGGATTGATGAACAGATGGCTAATGTGACTGTTAGCACAGATCATATCAGACTCGTTGAAAGACACGTCTCAGGCGTTTAAGAGAGAGACACGACAGAATCTGTCAGTAGATTCTCTGGATCAGTGTTTGTTGCGCCACTATTTGGTGTCAAAAGGAATGATATAATGACAACATACGAAGAACCAGTTGGGTTTTTTCCTGGCTGTGTGCAAAAATAAACACTATAATCTGATTCTTATGAGTGGATTCTCTTAACCCGTTCATGCATGAATTATGATAACCTCAGTCAGGATTTTTTTTTCCTATGTGATTTTATTGCTCTTAGGGCATGAAAAACAAGATTTGATTTTTATTTTATTTTTTTACAAATTTTCCAAAGAGATTTTCAGGTATCCACTTGAGTGGACAGCATGCATTTATGATTTAAACTGAAGAGATACTATATTAAACATAATACAATAATCAAACAGATAAAGTATGTGTATTTAACAAACTAATCAATACAATTATATCAAATCATGTGAAAACTATAAAATATATACAAAAAATATAAATCCGAAATATTGCAAAGGCAGTTGAACTTCATACAAGTTGCACTTTGTGTATCTTTGATATCAGAACATGAGGACGTGATTCCATCAGAAATTTCTACTGCCTGTCAAGGTACAACTTATGTTCAAGATAGACACATTTCTAGCATAGGCCTCTTCTGAGAAAACCTAGCGATACGTATTTTTCAATCTCATCTGAAATGAGCAGTGTTGGGGCATGCATAACGCATTCAGATATGTTACAAGTAACATGCATTACATAATCAGATTTGTTTTAATGTTACGAGTAAAGTAATGTATTACAAGTAACATGTATTACCTAATCAGATTACTTTTTGATCTAACAAGTAAAATAATTAATTACAAGTAATGTGCATTACGTAATCCGATTACTTTTTGTTGTTACGAGTAAAGTAACGCATTACAAGTAACATGCATTACGTAATTAGATTACTTTTTGGTGTTACGAGTAAAGAAAAGCATTACAATATCGTACATTATGAAATCATATTACTTTTTGATCTAACAAGTAAAGTAATGCATTACAAGTAACATGCATTACGTAATCAGATTACTTTTTGATGTTACGAGTAAATAAATGCATTACAAGCAACATTCATTATGTAAACAGATAACTTTGATCTAAGAAGTAATGCATTACGTAATTAGATTACTTTTTTGATGAAATGAGTAAAGTAATACATAAGTCACATAAATTATGTAATCACATAACTTTTTTCGATGTCAATGAAATTAACATTCTAATAATACAAATACATTTATTTACAGTAAAAAAAAGTCACTGCAGATGTAAGTATTTTCAAAAACAATATTCACAATATTCAATATTCACAGTCACAATTTTCTGAAATATAGCCATTGATGCATGAGGTCCACTATAGTGGACAGGTGATTAATCAGATTTTTCTCCCAATCTAAAATCAAAACTTGGAAAATTTTACTGTCATATGACTCATTAGATATTGCTTGATGCTGCAATATTTTTTTTTACCTACAAGATTCTCCTAGGATAGAAGGAATGGGTGGATATTCCGAAGCAACTTGGCATTTCTGACTGACCATTGGCCATCTTGGTTTGGAGGGGGAAAAACTCGAAACACAATGGCTTACAACTTGGTTGCAATGAGGATAATGCACCAGGGTCCACTGAAGAGATTGATGTGCAACTTTGCCATCAAAACCCTTGCAAATTCAAGAAAATGCTTTTTTTAATAGCTGTCCACTGTAGTGACCACTATGCATGAAAGGGTTAAATCACGTAATTTATTGTAATGTTTTTATTTTTAAAAAAGGGCGTTTATAGAGTTATCTTTATGTTTATGTAATAGTTTGAACAAATGATTTCACTGCAATGTATTTTAAATTACTTATAGCTTAATTGGTGTTTTGATTTGAACAGTAGAATACTACTCTTACATAATTTTTATATGGCAAAAATAATAGAGTATTAGCCATAATAATCATACTTACTAGTAAGAGTAGTATGATATTAATGTAATTTCATTACATGATCTCTTTACCTGGCTTGATTAAATCAGTAATTGGAGTCGTGTGTTATGCCATTCTCAACATACGAAGTGCCTCCGCTTGGATTTTTGCCCATTGGCTCAAGCTCACAATCATGATCTCAGCATATATTGATGAACTCACGTTTTACTGAGAGCCCTGAAAATTTGATATGACATTGTGATGTGACTTTAATGGAGTTTAGATGGGCATGGGCTGATCTCTCCGGTCTGACTGTCAAAAGCCCATCAAGCTTTACTGAAAGAGCATGAAATGAATTAAACAGCAACTGCTGTGGAGAGAAGAGGAGATGGCCATTTATAATGCACAAAACAGAAGAACACCAGATTGCATGCTTATATATGAACACACACACACACACACACGACACAGGCTCTGTTCTACAAAAACAGCATTTTTCATGATTTGTAAAATGCTTTTTGTTGCTGCCTATGTAGTGTTTCAAATCAGTCAATTATGAGGTTCCTTTTGAGTTAAGATTCTGCCTATGAAAAATGTAGACAACTTTTGAAAAATAAACCATTAAACCAGAAACCTCACTTTCTGGAGAGTTTTGTGCAAAGAAATGGAGAAATTGAGTCTCACATGATATGTGAAAAACTGCAAGGTTAAGAGCATATACTTTGCATTGTTGCAGTATCAACATATTAGGACATTTTTGCATTTACATTACTGTTAATCAGTCATGTACTGATTAACTCAAATAAATGGTTGATTTGATTTCCATTAACTATAAAATACTAAAAAATAAAATCAATCTATCCCTTGTGCAAAGGTTGCTTGGTAGCTAAAAGTAGGTCTAGCAAGTCTTATATTTCAAGTAATTCACACAGATCAAACACAAATATGCTGACTAAATAGATTGCTAGTTTATTTTGAGTAGTCAGCTAGCAGTTCTCTTGGCAGTTTGTTGATAATCCGGTGTCTGAAGTAAAATGATCAAAACATCTCCTGAGAAAAATACCAACCTAGTCTTGGTTATTTAATTTTGATTTAGTCTTATTTTCCTTACCTTGTCATTCAAGGCCAGGGCACTTTTTGTACATTTCACATCCCGTGCAACTACGGATCTCACAGGAACATTCATATATTGCTGCGTACATTTATCCGTGTCACCTAGATGCGCATGCGCGAGCGGTGCGCGATCATGGTCGACTGACGACATAAGCAGTTGAAGAAGACGGCCGTTTTTAAAAATTGTATTATATATTTAAAAGTTGCAGAATGGATTCATTTGGAGACTCCGAAATCGGCAGAGATAGGCAGGCAATGCAAAACAAAATCTTACATTGGGAAATAGTGGGGGGGGACAAAATTTTGATTTTGAAATGTGGGGGGGACATGTATAATGGCTCCTACGCCCCTGTCTAATCACTCTCACAGTACTTTGACGTCACACACGAGACCGCTTCAAGTCGAACACAGCTTAAGTCTATTTTAGATGGCAAACGAAGTGAGACAAATGTTGATTAATGTAATTACAAAACAAAAATTATAAATAATAGCTGGATATGCACCGTTTCCCCCAAACATTTTGTGCGTTATTCATTTTTATGCTTAAAGTAACTTCTTGTTAGATTTGCAACATGCTTTTTTTGGCAAGTGACCTCCAATCCCACAATGCACTGCAACAGAGTCAGTGAAAAAAAAGAAAGATGTGGAATAAAGTGCATATATTTTATATATAAGTGAATGTGTATAGTAATGTTTTTTATCATTTAAAACATGCTGCGACTTAAGCTTAACGTTTACTTTGGTACACACCCAATTTTTTGTGACCGTGCGGATGTTACGCTTACAACAGTGCATGCGCAAGGTGAATCCCAACTGTGTGTATTGCCACCTAGTGGACTCTTCAGGCAGAAAATGTATAGAGTAGGTGAAAAGAGTGTGTAAAGAATGATATAAAACTATAAACAAAGCAGCATATCCTCCATCGTTTTTGTTTTGGTTCTTGTTCTAAACTTTGCATGCATTGGCGGATCCGCTATTTTCTATCCTCTTTAACTATCCTCTTCTATCCTTCCGAGCGAGTGTTGTATAAATGACACGACCCAGTGCTGCCCTCTGATGTCTCGTAGAGTATGAATAAAGCCATTTTACTGCGCATGTTTCGAATGTGTCCATCCACGTTTGAGTATACTTTAAAAACTGAGTGCGAGATTCAGCAGAACACAGAAAATATATTATACCCAGGCCTTTATATTGCAAAGTGATTTATGATGCAATTAATATCAATCACGCAAAAAAAGAAATGTTTCGAGCATATTAGAATGATCCCTGAAGGATCATGTGACACTGAAGACTGATGCTGACAATTCAGCTTTGATCACAGGAATAAATTACGTAGATTTTAAAATATACTCACATAGAAAACAGCTATTGTAATAATATTTCAGTTTTTACGGTATTTTTCATACAATAAATGCTGACTTCTTTCAGAAACATACCTACCCCAAACTTCTGAATGGTAAGAATAAAAATAGTTTATTAGAATATTGTTGTGTTTGTTTAGCATGCTGATTAAAAACTGTTGTAAACAACTCTGAGGCAAGTCTCCATGTGAGGAGCAGTGTTTATGTGTCATGCAGAGTTGCTGTCCATGTAAAGACTTCTAAATAAGTCACTTATGAGCTTTTATTCCTGTTAGGATGCTGCCTTAGAAGGCAGCTGCTGGTGTAGCTTGCTTGTTTTTGGAACAGATCCACAGGCACCTTTTTTTTGTGTGCATGACCTACATAAGAAGTTGCATGCCGGGAGCGAGTGTAATAGTGGAACGTCCCTCCGCTCGTGTGAAAGGACTTCCCGCTCCTGCTGTTGAACAGGGACTGTAGCACACACCTGTAGATGTGATTCACACACATAACTCGCCCACAGACACACATCTCAGAACTGAACCTCCGAGCAGGTTTCCTCTGAAAGCCATTAGTGGCTCTGATATGCTTTCACCCTTCATGTGACATTCATCGTTTTCCTGCCACAGGGATGTCGTCCAGACCCCTGATAAGTGCGTGAACTACTCGCAATACATTAGTCGGATAATAACAGAGCTGTCAGCGTGTGTGTGTGTGTGCATGTGGCTGTCAGCGATAATATTTGAGTGACTGTGAATCACAGCGTTGAAGCGTCGTCTCTCCGGCTTGCAAATAAAGCCGTGACAAGACTTGAATCTGGTATAAAATGACGATGACACACTTCATCTGTATTCATTACTTCAGACTGTTTTATTTATACTAGTGTACTACAGTATATACTATATTTAGTAGTGGCATGTGATACGTTATGCAACAGTGTACGTTTGAAATCAAATTACTTCATGCAAATTTCAGTATGCTGATGCAAACACTAAATTTGCAGTATGTAACAAAGCACACCACACAGAATACTGTATCCCACAATGCAATGCGCTAAACCTAACCTTTTGTGTGTGATAAATAGTTTTTTTTAAAGCTAATAAACCTTCAAACTTCCAGCTTTAAAAAACACTTTCTAGGCAGGTTTTCTCAAGCCAAAATAGATTTTATATCTATTATTTTGCGGTCTAAACTGTTTGCTGTCCCCTTCCTTCCATGTTTGACTAGTGTGTCATGTGCAGCATCATATACATACCGTGTCTCAATCCGTCTACTCATACTATGCTCTATAAGTATGTACTCTTGTGAAGAAAAAGAAGAGTAGGCAGGTTTTGGGAGGAAATTGCGCCCTGTCTCATAGTTACATGCATTCTGTCACTGTAAACCTGCCTGTCAATCATCTTGTTATAAAATGATTCTATGCATTGTCCGCATTTAGATAGCCAAGTAAACCTGTATGCGTGTGTGTATGTGAGTGTGTATGCCTGTATGTGTGTGTGTGTGTGAGATTTAGATGGGGTGTATTCTGATAATCATGCTCAGAGGAGTCTGACACACCAGGGTCTCGTTGCTCTGGAGCTTTTCCTGACACTGTTGCCTGGGAGACGGTGCCGTGTCTGCCATATGTTAAGAGCTGGGGGTCCTGAGAGAATCATCCACAGGTGACCTTCAGTCACGGCCAAAAACACACACACAGATTCACAGCGACAGCTACGTCTACAGCTTCACACGCGAATCAATCACCATTTTTAAGCATGCTTTGGATAAAAAGCAGAACCTTCTTTTATTAGCATCAGAACCTGTCACATAGACAGCGCTATCTATGGCACGACACACACACACTCTTCGGGGAGTGCAAGAAGAGTGCATGTTTGATCCATTTTCCACAGACTTTAAAAAGGAGTATAAAGCCTCTATATCAGCATAGAAAGCACCTCCAACTTCAATACAGATACCAGCCTCTCTTCAAAAGAGCTCAACTCCTTCAAATAGATTTTTCTGTCATGCGGGACATATCCGAAAAAACTATTTTATTTTCCAGGTTCTAATCCGTCCACCGCAACTGTCAAATGTACACTAAATATTGTTGCTCCTGGGCAACTGCTTTTTTTTGCTTACTGAGCTGCATTTTTGAAACCTGGAGAGCGGTGTTGCTGTCTTCTGTATACAGACAGCTGCCTCCTTAAGGAAACATCCTAACTGAATAAAACCTCATAAGTGGCTGATTTAAAATACTGCTCATGGTGTAGCAACTCTGTAAGTGATCAGGAACATGTGTCACGTGTGTGGTGCGGGTTGAAGGAGAGGCTGAGTCAAAAAGGCTCCATTACAAACATTTACTAATAACTCAAACTGGTACGGGCAGAGGGTACACACAAAGTACATGCAGGTAACAAACGCAAGAACCGACAAGGACTAACTAAACAGAGAACTAAATGCAGACAAGAACGAGGTGAGGACAGGTGTCACGGATGATGATGACGATGACGGTGATTGAGGGAGTGAGTTCAGGTGTGAAGACTAGGAGGATTCTGGGAAGTGTAGTGAAGACGAAGACAGAATGGTGCAGACGATGACTGTGACAATATGCATAGATACACCCAGACATGACATGCATGCATATATGTGTGTGTGTGTGTGTGTGTGTGTAATGAATACATTAATTTACATAAAATATTTATTTATTGTAATGTTTTTATTTATTTTAATGCATAGATGTAATTGCATGTGCATGCACCCCTAAATTATATGCATGAATGCATTACAAAGAAAACATTAATATATATATAATTTTTTTTGTTGTTGTATTTTTGTAATAAATGCATGCATATGTTTTCTGACTTTGTATCTCATAATGTCACTATTTCATATTTTAAATGTTACGTCACAAATACCTTTTGCTTTTTTTAGACTGAGGCACAAATCTGCCTCGATAGAAATTGCAGAGACATTTATTTGTCAGGTGCATAAAAATGCAGCCTAGTTGAGCAGCTCACCAGGTTTTAGAATCAGAGCAAATGAAGCCCTATAAGGCCATGTTCTGCGATAAGAAGACGTCACGCAGAACGCTGTCATACGGAAGTAAACATGGATGACATTAAAGTAAGCGACTGTGCATTTATTTATAGTGTGATCTGCCGCAGAACCCAGCAAATTTATGCGCAGGCAATATTACAAAGACGAGGATGCAAAAAGAGTTTTTAAACATTTATGATGTTTTTCTTGTATATAGAGCGGTCACTGTAACACTTATAAGTTCTGACACATAATTGTCCTTCCACTGACTATCTTTCACAACTGTCTAATCATTTCTGGTATGTAAAATCTTTGAAGTGACTCCCATGTGTGCAGAATTGTGACGCACATGTTGAAGTGGCCCAAACCATAATTGAAAAGATCAGATTCCATGTGGTTTGTGCCGTTCACACTGTCATTAAAAAAACAGTCTGAGAAAAAAAATCTGATTCGGGCCACAGTCTGAACGTAGCCTATAAGTGTACACTTGAAAGTATAGCTAAGCTTTAGGCTGCTTGCTTGGCTAATGAAGTCACGGGGTATAAAGCGAGGTTAGTGTGGATGTGAAACCCCACACAGATCCCTGCCAGCTGCGTTCACTGCCAAACCCCACATTAGACTTCTGAAGCCTGCGGTGGATGACAAGATCATTAGATACTGCTTACAAGTGTACCGCACGCGCAGTAGACCAACAAAGACCCTATTATAGTGCGTTTGGAGGTTGTTTTCATTGTCTGATCCCATAATGCTTCGGTCCTGATCATTTCTGCTGGCTTTGCAGTGATTATAGCCCTCCAGACGAGTTAAAGCCTCATTAGGACGCTAAAACAAAGCGCGAGTAAAAGCGAGAGACAGGCCCCTTTGAGACGCTATCCAGAGGGGACAGTCTGTCCCGCGCTGATGTCTTTTCACATTCGGCAGAGCTGGCTTCTGCCTTCAGCGATACTTTGACTGGAGATTTTTCAGTTCTGTGCTGATCTGTGATTCTAGCAGTTGCACTTCACAGGCTCGCCGTGAATATAAGGGTGCGATACGAGTGCAGTAACTAGCAT
Source organism: Semotilus atromaculatus (assembly GCA_031834385.1). Classification (NCBI taxonomy): domain Eukaryota; kingdom Metazoa; phylum Chordata; class Actinopteri; order Cypriniformes; family Leuciscidae; genus Semotilus; species Semotilus atromaculatus. The sequence goes on from JAULUF010000009.1 coordinate 54,725,947, forward strand.
AATTGAGTAATATTGAGTTTTGCGAGTGTGTATGTTTGTGGTTGAGTGACGGCACACAGGGTCTGTTATGATGTGTGCTTTCTGAATAATTGTGTGGACATTAAGGTGTTGACAGACGGGACGGGAGTGCTGTTGTGTGGGCTGAACGCAGCTGCTATAAGGTCTGACTCACTCATTTGACGGCTTTTATTGACATTAAATATTACATGCCGATGACCGGCCAAGAAACTGGAAGAGTGTTTTGCTTTGTTGTGCCTCACATTATCGTGACAACAGTGGTGGAGAGAAACTCACTAAAAGTGCAATGCTATTTATGTCACGTTGAATGCTGCTGTACCACAGACAAGCAATAAATCTGAGACAATACTGTAATAAATAACAGTAAATGTGCCTTCCCAAAAAGTTGCGCCTCTCCCTCATATGAAGCTTTGGGAAATGCTTTTTAAAAGGCCATCCAAATGAATCGATTCACAAGAATGAGTCCTTTGTTCCTTTGGGTGGTTCATGAATCAATTCAAAACGATTGTTACCCCCATGGCATTTTTTTTGGTAATAATATAGAAAATAAATATTTAATGCAGTAATTTTGTGAAAGAAATCAGTAAATTTTTTTGACAAATGAATACTGTTCTGATTCCAAATCATATATATATATATATATATATATATATATATATATATATTTATGATTTATATAAGTTATAAGTTATATTATATCCCATATAGCTATACAGTTTCCCCAACACTGCTTGGCAAAGCTTTCACAGGTTTTCATAGAAATATGTAACTCCTTCCCTTCACTGTGTCCTTGAAAACACAGTATTTTTAAGACTCAACAAATAAAAACAAGGACAACTGGACATTGAATAACAGTATAAAGACTCACAGCCTACCAATAGTTGCTAATGGATGTCAGCGCCATTCAAGCTAAACAAGAGCTGACCTCGAAAATATAGTGGCGTTGTTTGAAACTGCACTCACTTCTCCGTCTCTCTCTCTCTTTCTCTTCCCAGTTCATTGCATTCGCCTCCTTGTTCTTCATTCTGGTTTCCATCACAACCTTCTGCCTGGAGACCCACGAGGCCTTCAACACGATCATCAACAAGACGGACGTGTCTCGCAACGACAGCCTGCAGTTCGAGATCGAGACGGATCCGGCGCTCACCTACGTGGAGGGAGTTTGCGTTCTCTGGTTCACCTTCGAGTTCCTGGTGCGCGTGACGTTCAGTCCGGATAAGCTCGAGTTCGTCAAGAGCGTCCTCAACATCATAGACTTCGTGGCCATTTTACCGTTTTACTTGGAGGTCGGATTGAGCGGACTTTCCTCCAAAGCGGCCAAAGATGTTTTGGGCTTCTTGCGGGTGGTGCGTTTCGTGCGGATCTTGCGGATCTTCAAGTTGACGCGCCACTTTGTGGGGCTTCGCGTACTGGGACACACTCTCCGCGCGAGCACAAACGAGTTCCTGCTTCTCATCATCTTCCTGGCGTTGGGTGTCCTCATCTTCGCCACCATGATCTACTACGCCGAGCGGATCGGAGCCAGTCCGAACGACCCTACGGCCAGCCACCACACCATGTTCAAGAACATCCCAATTGGCTTTTGGTGGGCTGTGGTCACTATGACCACTTTAGGTTATGGAGACATGTACCCTCAGACGTGGTCTGGCATGGTTGTGGGCGCGCTGTGTGCCCTCGCCGGTGTGCTTACGATAGCCATGCCGGTGCCCGTCATCGTCAATAACTTTGGCATGTACTACTCGCTAGCCATGGCCAAACAGAAGCTCCCCAAGAAGAGAAAGAAACACATCCCTCAGGTTGTGCAGACTGGCTCGCCGTCTTACTGCAAAACGGATCTGAGTACAGCATGCAACAGCACGCAGGGAGAGCTGTGCCTCGGGCAGAGCAGAGGACTGGAGCGCCACCGCTCAGGTGAGAGCCTGTACATCACATGCTGTCATTTAAAGGAGAACTCCGGGCAATTTTTAAGTTAATCTTGATCGTTAGACCTTTGTGAGTACTGTCTATAGAAAAAAAAACGAACCGGATTGGTGCTTGCGACGCGGAGCTGCGACCGCGAATGCCCAGAGCTCCCACTCAGCTAAAACGGCTGCTCTGGGGGCATGTACATAAAGAGCGTTTTTGAGCCTCTTAACAGACACATAATGCAATTAAAATATCTGTCCAACATGAACAGGGGCCTTACCTGTAAACAAGATGCGTTTAGCAACTTAGCCATGGTTTAAATTCACCTAAATAGTGTTTTAGACGGCAAGCTGTAGTCTCGCGCTGAAGTCTCGCTCCTCCCACCTGGACTCACGTGGGAACTCAGTTGTAGCCGGGATTGGTAAATAGTGTCCAGGTGGGAGGAGCGAGACTTCAGCGCGAGACTACAGCTTGCCGTCTAAAACACTATTTAAACCATGGCTAAGTTGCTAAACGCAACTCGTTCACAGGTAAGGCCCCTGTTCATGTTGGACAGACATTTTAATTGCATTATGTGTCTGTTAAGAGGCACAAAAACGCTCTTTATGTACATGCCCCCAGAGCTGCCGTTTTAGCTGAGTGGGAGCTCTGGGCATTCGCGGTCGCAGCTCCGCTTCGCAAGCACCAATCCGGTTCGTTTTTTTTTCTATAGTCAGTACTCACAAAGGTCTAACGATCAAGATTAACTTAAAAATTGCCCGGAGTTCTCCTTTAAGGCCTCGTGAAGTTTTTTGTCTTGTAGTGGTATGAATATGTTAGTCTTACTGTTGTCTAAGCTATTGTGCCCCAAAACAATGACGAAATTTCGCATTTAGAAGATGTAAGCATTCAAAACTCACTTTCACTGATATGGATCAATGATTTTGATGACATCAATCTGCCCTTCAGCTTAGGGCTGTTCAATATAGCAAAAAAAAAAAATTATCGTTCAGAATTGATGAATTTAAACCACTGTTTTTATTTATTTATCCACATTATTAAGGCGAACAACAAATTGTATTAGTTTTAGCAGTCAAAAGCTAAATAAAATGTTAACAAATATATCTTCTTTATGTTTAAGTGTTAAACTCTTGAACTTGAATAAAATGTTACAAAATGTAAAAGTGTAAACGTAGAATAATCAAGGCAAACTTTGTGGTAGATCAACATCTGTAATAAGTAGGGGTGTAATGGTTAACAAAAATCATGAAAATTATGAGAAAAGAAAGAAATGCCAGGGAAATTTCCTTGTTTTTTAAAAATGATTTATTAAAATAAAAAAATAAATAAGTTTTCTATATCTTGAAACTTTTAGTTTTATAAATGGGGGTAATCTTTAAAGGGTGAACAAATAATGTTTTGGTCGTCACATTAAAAATAACATTCAGATTTTCTGTCCAATCAAATGCTCTCTAGAATCTGAAGCTCCGCCCCCTACATTATAAAAAGAAGCTGAAGCTCCTGCTGAAATCAGTCCCTTGTTCACACATTTGCTATGTTATGCACCATGAATGGCACATAGTACACTATATAGGGTATAGAGAACGATTCACAGAAGTGTAAATATGCTTTCCATTGGGGCGAATGAAGTCTGGTTTTAAGTTAGTGTCACCAGTGGCGGCTCCAGACAATTTTGATTGGGGGGGCAATGGGGGGTCCTGGTCATTTCAAGGGGGGTCTCATGAAAACCAACAAAAAAATACAGTGGACACGGCTAATAACTGCTTTACTGCTACTCAGGGGCGTTTCTAGGCTTTTCATTTTAGGGGGCTAATCCCCCAATGATTATGATTATGATTAAAAAATAAAAAATAAATAAAAAGGTAACACTTTAGTTTAGGGTCTAATGCTCACTATTAACTAGTTTCATTACCATGCAATGTCAGGGTTTTATAATCACTGTGGTCCCGAATGTGAAACAGGTTAGTTAGGGGAGTTCGGGGTTTCCCAGAGACATTTTTTATTTCTCTGATCTACATATGTGCATTTTAAGATGGTTTGAAGGCCATAAAATTGAATAACAACATTGATCTTCTGCCTAATACAGGGCAGTAGACAGGGCTTTATAATCAAAGAGGTCCTAAATTTGAGGTGCGTAAGGGCTTCACATTTTTTATTTCTCTGATATGTGCATTTCAAGACGTTTGAAGGATAAGGATAAGAAATAGCTTTAAAACCATGTTAGCGGGCAGTAGACTATGTCAATACCTGCTCTCACTTCATCTCCATCTATCATCCTTTCTTTTTTCTCAGTAACGTTATCCTCATCGTGCCCTTTCTCTTCCCGTCCTAAAGCTGAGCTTTTTTAATTTACTAAAGGCTACAATTTGTATTATATTCTCAATATTTACGCAATACACATTCATTATTAATCATGTGCCTAACATGATGAAAACGGCTTTGTTAATGTTTCTTCTCCCCTCACAATGATGGTAAACTAATTATTAACCTACATTACATGAGTCACGTTATAGGCCTATTTTCAGTTCAAAATGGCGAAATTAGACAAAACTATATTAGTTTGCCTGATAATTTTTGGTGTTCGTTTAACATTTATGACCTAAAAAAACCTGTCCAATATGAAATGTTTAGTTTAGCTACTTACATCTTATCTCGCACTTGACCGTACACCATAAGATCTGGTGTCAAAAGATCTTGCCAGCAGTACAAACACTTCCTCGACAGTAGAAGACTGAAGCGCCATACCAATCGTCGTTCTCGACGTTAAGGGCCTGAATGATGAATGACGAGCAGTGACAGACCAATGAGGCTCAGATGAACACACGCGCACACGCACGCGCGCACGCACGCACGCACGCACGCACGCACGCACACACACACACACACACACACACACACACACACACACACACACACACACACACACACACACACACACACACACACACACACACACACACACACACACCCTCCTGTCCTCTGTTTCTGATTCTGACATGCGCTTTGCTCGGCGCCGCTGCTGAAGAGAAATATTTTTAAAACTTTATTCCGGATATATTTTTTAATCAGAAAGTGGGTGGGGGGTCAAAGCGTTTTTTAGGAGGGTCTTGAGACCCCCCAAGACCCCCCTGGCGCCGCCACTGAGTGTCACGCAAACCGATATTTGGAGGAATCTGCGGCTTTACCGAGCTCAACGAGAACAGGGTTTTCAAATGTGGATCCGCAATAAAACTGTCACTCCGAAAATGCTAGTTAATTTCACAAACAATTACAAAGAAAAAGCACATTGAATTAAATGTGAAATTTTAAGTAGAAAGACTGAAATGGTATTTTCTTTTATTTCTTTTTAACTTTTTTTTACAATTTTATTGAATGTTAAACTAAAATAAATAAATGGAGTTGCACGATAGTGTGATTACCGTGTGACAGTCACATCCCACAAATGCTCTGTTTACAGCTGGTGTTAAGATGCATTTTGGTCGATCGGATCACAAGTGGATGAAACTATATACAGGTGTAAACAGGGTCTATAATGTTTTGAGCTTATCCACTTTCAACCACTTCCAGAGATAGACGAAAACGCATTCGACCGGATTGCTTTCATAGTGTAAACACTCATGTGGTCGAATGTGTTCAAACAGAAGACCATCTGCTCTCCGTCTACTGATCTAATGCGTGAACATTATAGGAAGAGCTCTAGCCAGACGGGATTTACACTTTGTCGACTGAAGACCCAAGTTTGGTTTGAAGATGAAAAACGTACCAAGCACAATGTTCTCTCACCATTCCTGATTTCTAACACACATAGTCTCCATAGTCTCTGGTCGCGTTCACATGTAAGTTGCGCAAGCTTATTTTGTCCATTAGATTGAAAGATCTGAAAAAGCCCATACATTTACTCTCCCCTTGAAGAAAACCGGATAGAAGTGGATTAAAGTGGACAAAATAAATTGATTAAAACACCAGGTGTAAACGGGTAAGTGTCTCCCTCGTCTACTTGTGATCCGATCAACCAAAACGCATCTTAATACCAGGTGTAAACAAGGCCATAATAACCAAAAGGCATGAAACATCAATGACGTCATTGTTTTTTTTTAACGACATGAGGAAGTTTTGATTTTCGCTGAACTATACCTTAAGTAAGACACAGTAACTGAGCACTGTGCCATCTATTCCACTGAGTCAGGTGTGTTTTTCTCCTGGAGGGTTAAAGCTGATGGCGTCTGAGATACAGTATTCCTCACAGAGCGGAGCATAAGAGAGGGAGCAGATCTAGCGCTGTTGCCACGGAGATGCATTCAGGAGCCTGAAGATGGGCTGGATTTCACTGCGATATTTCAGGCTGAATGTAGAGACAAAACTGCAGTTTGATGCTGGTCAGATTTTAGGATGCTGTGCACGTTGGTCATTTACATGTGCTTTTGCTGTTCAATGGTTTTCACAGGATTTAACAGTGGGAAAAGTCGAGCCATAATTTCGCTGTCCAACTGTTTTTGAGCAAATAATACACATGTAGTTGAAATGCATCTGATCTGGGTCAGGTGAACACAAAATCGGTTTCATTTTGAAGGGTTTCCAGTAAGACTACACATTACTCACCTGTTGTCAAATGTGTTTTTTCTGATCAGTATTGGTATTATTTACTAAAAATAAAAATATAAAACTAATAAAATTGAGTTTGCTTTAATCAAAAAACCAAAATAAAATAAATGTAAAATAATAATAAAATAATAATAATAAAAAATTAATAAATAAAATAAATCTGAAATAAATATTAGATGAAAAATTAAAGCAAAAAAAAAAAAATGCTGCTTCGGCAGCTAGCTGAAATAAAATTTAAGGTGAAGTAGTAAGCTAAAACTGAAATAGAAATAACAAGAAATGCAAAATGACAAAAGCGCATAACGGAATTACTAATACTTAAACTGAAATTAAGAAAAGCTAATTCAATAAATTAATAAATGCTGCATAATATATATATATAATATTAAAATTACGCTGTTCATATGGAGCCCCTAATTGGAGATGAAGATGGAGATGGAAAAAAAATATGAGATGGGAGGAAAAATTATATTTCAATGCTTTTGCGTTCTCCAATAATCTTTGCATTCGTTCACAAAACTTTTGAGTTCTTCATGAGTGAAAACAAAAAAAAGTTTCTAGAGGGTAAGCATTGAAATCCATTTTTTCCTCCCACCATCATGTCCCTTTAGCGGCTCCGTAGTTCATGATCGATTCAGAAGTGCAAAAATGCACATGTTAAATGCATATTTTCCATTGACTTCTGCTGATTTTATTATGAGTAAATTATATTTTGTCTCCTCTCTCACAGATGTCTGTCTGCATTGTTACATTTTCATTAAGACATTATTTTGGATCTTTTTAAAGCCGTTTTTTTTTTTTTACATATAGGCAATTTCACGTTTTACTATCCTTATTCGGGACATTTGATGGTCACAGTGTAGGTACCCTGACCACACACAGCTTCTGATGACTCAATCGTTCGACCCAATTTCGGTCCTATTTTCGTCTTGTGATTGACCTCTCACCTCTGTCTCTAGTTGTTCCGTGTCCCAAATAAGCAGATGTTGTTTTTCACTGCTCGTGCTCTTCATCTCCCACCAGTGTTGTCTGCGGACTGCAGCGCAGGAAGTGACATCACCATGTCTCCAGAGGAGCGGATACCCATGCGTCACTCCAGCATGCGTGAACAGGACCGTCACACTGAAGGCACGTGCTTCCTATTGGCCGCCAGCGACTACACCTGCACAGCAGACACAGCTATTCGGAAAACAGGTATATTCTGCTCGTCCAATCAAAACCTTCCATTCTTCAGATTAACATATATGTCCAAACAAATGCCCATCACATTTCCTAAACTCTAAATCCATTTCATCCCTTATATCTGTCAATTCATTGTCATAAACATTGACTTATGGATGGAAATGAAGAACTTTAACTGTTCAAAAGGTTTATATTGTATACAGACAATTTATAGTTTATGCCGTGCTCAATATGAGTCTGTTTTCCTTGCTCTCCTCCCTTTTTAAAGAGGTCATGATGCTTTTTTTACATTTTCAACTCTCTTTAGTGTGTAATGTTTCTGTTTAAGCCTGAAAAAGGGAGTTATTCCCCATATCAGTGTCAGTGTTTCTGAACTCCCTGAAACGCCTCCATTGTAGTCTTAAGGTTTTCGCCCAGAAACAAACACAATATTTCTCATTTAAATAATTAATACGCAGAATAAAGGGGCGGAGCCTGGTTGAGTTAGTTAGTAGTGTGTTGAAACTCTTGTTTATGGTGAGAGCGGGACATGGTGAAGCGCTTGACCAATCACAACACACTGATCCAGTCAACCAATCAGAGCACAGTGTTCTTTTCAGAAGGAGGGGCTTCATAGAGACAGGAAGTAAACAGAGCGTTACTGACAGACTGGGAAGAGAAGAGCTGCAACATCCAAGCATGAAAACCTGTTCTAATAAAGGCCAAAAGGTCATAATAGGTCCTCTTTAAAAGTCTATTTATTTTGCTGTCCTACCTGCATCATTATTCTTGCTGGCTAAATTTTTTTTTTTTTTTTTTTTTTTGCATTCCTTTTGCATTTTGCATGAATACTTAACTAGTATGACTCTATAACAAGGCAAATGTTGAGTTGGCACCCAAGACCACATGGCTACTCTTTGACAGACACAAATGCTAGGCTAATAACCCTGCTGGGAGGTTAAATGTGGACCAGCTCAAGGGCAAAGGCACCCGGTGGGGCCGAGTCTGTAAGGTCAAGCTCTGTCCCAGCCTGGCGTCCCCTCAACACTACCAGTGCTAAAGGGCAGTAGAAGGTTAGCATCAGCTGAACAGACTTATTGAGCCTGTTTACATGCACATTCTTGCACCAGTTATACTTAATAACCCGACAGTACATGTGCTCATGTAAACACGTTAACCCGTTTTCCTTTATCAGAGTAAAGTCATAAACGGTTTAAACATAAACCGATCGACACAACTAGATTTTCGCCCCTACCCCGATTTCTCCCAGCATGTAAACGCATTAACCTGCGTTCTGTCGGCTTATTGAAGTGTGTGATGTGTGACAGGAAAGCGACCTTACTGCGAATTTACTGCAAATCTGCATGCAGACAGAGCAAGCGTTTCGGAGATATATTGCAAACTCTGACTCTTTTTTTTTTTTACCCCAGAAATTGTGTTTTTACAACAAGTGCCACTGTCAAAATGCAGCATCTGTAACTGCACGATATGAGTCTGTAAGTTTCCCGCTGACATTCTTCGGTTTTTAATGCTTTATTTAACATCACAACAAACATAAGATGTGAAATACTCAGTCAGATTACATTTTGACGGTTTACTTGCGTTGCCGGGTTATTGGTTTGCATGTAAAACAGGTTATTACAATAAGTGGATTTTTGTGAGTTATCAGCATATTGGTTTGCATGTAAACAGGCTCATTGTTGCTTTATTATGGCTGTGCATGACAAGTCACACTACAAGCTATAGTAATATATTACAGGGCCAATGTTTATATTATTGTTTTATTTTATTGAATATTTTATCTTGGTCATCAGGACAAGAGCTCCTAATAACCGTCTTCCATTATAATGTACTATTACAATCAGATATACATGATACTGTACGTACTAACCAATATCATTTACTTGCATTGATCATCGTTTCATGATGTGTAAACAACATTCTAGAATTACGTATATGGTCAGGACTGTTACTGTACACTGCTCTATATTCTGAGCTACTGAACATTGATGAAACTGTCCATGAATGGCAGAAATAAGACGCATTCTGTATATTTGCTTTGTGAGCTTTTTGGCAACTTTGTACAGTTTTAGTTGGCATTTCCATCCAGACTGGCTTTGAATTTTTTTTGTTGTTGTTGAATTTCATCATCATCCTCATCTTCCTCCTCCTCATCATCATCATCACCACCACCATCATCATCATCATAATTAAACTGTGTTTTAGTTCCTTGAGAAAATCATTATGATAGTAATTTGTTTAGGAAATTATAATGCCCTATTTATGTATTGATAATTTAGCAATTCGGTTTCTCACAATTACTGAGCACATGATTGGCTCGAACTGATGGCTCGTTCTAGACATTTCAATGTTTGAAAATTGCATTATTTTGAAGGCTGGACACAGTAAATGTGATGTGGTCTTATTTGTGTGCGCATATCTCACGCCCGTTTGTGACCGTGTTACACGAAACACTTTTGTATTTGTTTTGTGTGTCTTTGTGCTCTTAATGTTGCGTTCTCTCACGTCTGAAGGCTTTGAGAAATCCCGAAGCTTAAACAACATAGCCGGCACTCTCCGTCTCTCTCCAGTGACCTCGTCCTGTCCGATCCACCGCTCCCGTTTCCCTATCCCGTCCATCTTCTGAAGCCACGCCTACTCACACTCGCACTGCAGAGACTCCGCCCACTATACATTATACTCTACCTCTGGGAATATAATGATTATTATGTATAGAACTGTGATATGAGTGATATGAGAACGTTTAAAAAAAATTTTTTGGGGTGAATCTCACAAAATCATAATAGAATACATATATATATATATATATATATTGCTTAATAAAAAATGTAAGCCTATTTTAAGACTTTTTTTTGCATTTTGACATTTCAGTTAAACACATTTTCCCCTCAAATCATCAATGCCTTAAAACATTTTTTTTGTAATTCCCACTATTCTTAGTGATTATTCTGACTCGATTATCATTCTTGTATAATAGTATAAAAACATTTTGTTAGTAACTTTAGTAAGTTATTAAATTACATAAAATTCTACCATGATGCATCATTATTTCACAATTTAAATTTTAAATATATATTGTTTAACAGGAATGAGAATTATGTTCCCATTCCTGTTTTACAGTCAGGAGAATTTTTTTTTCCATAAAATACTACAATGATGCGTACTTCACATTTTAAAATATAAATATGTATATTGTATTACAGTAATGAGAAGTATCTTTTTTTCATAAATTAAATGATGCATAATTACTTTACAATTTAAATTTAAAATATATATATGACAATTAATATATTTTTGGGATCAAATTTAAATGAAAAAATAAACTGTCCGGAAAATGTCACAATGGAAAAAATCTTAAACGGTCTTAATTTGCTTTCGTGAGCTTCACGCACTGGATTTGATCTCCTTGCATTAACTTGCAAAGCATTAATTCAGGGAGAAACCAAGTAACTCGCTTCAGATCTATTTAACACTGATGCTTCCAAAAGCAAGAGCAGAATGAGATATAATTCGAAAAGCACGACCTCACTGTCTGTTTGGATTTAATTGTCTGTTTGTCTGTATAAATGTTCATGTTTGGAGCTACCAGTTTGTTGTTGGTGTGTGCATGGACCGCTCTGTCTGGAGACGTGTGTGTGTGTGTGTGTGTGTTGTTGATCTGATGGAGAATCCGTAAACCGTCTCATGCATGACCACTGTCTCCACCCTCTCTTGGCACGTACTGAACCGGCATCATTACACTGGTTGTACACACAGATAACTGCTCAGAGCTTGTGTTCACGGGGTTCAGCCGAACAGAGGGGAACGTTCTGTCTTAAAAGAGAGGGAACGGCCCAGACGAGACTCACAGGTAACAGACGCTCTCGTTCTGTGTGGTGATGATGTCACTGGGGAGAGAGAATGACTCTAATTGGCCTAATTCTTCAAATCGCAGTCAGATGTTGATACAATTTAAAGAAAGCGTTCAAAGTCAACATGAAATGCTGTTTTAACTACTGAAATTGATTGGATGGTGAAAAGTGGGCGTTACCCAACTAGGGGTTGAACAAGTAAAACATTTCAGAGGCGGAGCAAATACACTTCCCGTCAAAAGTTTGGGGTCAGTATGATTTATAATGTTTTTGAAAGAAGTTTCTTGTGCCCAGGAAATATTGTGACATTATTATGATGTAAAAGAACTGTTTTCTATGTGAATATATTGTATGATGTCATTTATTCATGAGATCAAAGCTGTATTTTCAGCATCATTACTCCAGTCTTCAGTGTCACACGATCCTTCAGAAATCAGTATATTAGTATGATTTGCTGCTCAAGATATATATGAACCATTATTAATTAATTGATAATAATTGAACAAATCTGCATATCAACATGATTTCTGAAGGATCACAGGAATAAATTACACTTTAAAATATATTCACAAAAACCCCCCCAGCTATTTTAGATTGTAATAATATTTCAGAATTTTTACTGTATGTTTGATTAAACAAATGCAGCCTTGGTGAGCATAAGACACTTCTTTTAAAAACATTTAAAAAATCCAAACTTTTGAACGGTAGTGTATGTTTTTATTCGTTTTTTGCACAGGAACATGTTTCTGATTCCATGTTGACTTTAGTTCACTCTCTTGATGTAAACTATAAATGCATCAATGAGTCATGTATTTCTATTCATGCTTGCAGACACATTCGTTCATAGTCATAAGTAATTTAATCCATGGTCTGATCTAAAATATTTCATCATTCATTATTAACTACAGACAAACAACTCTCGTCACCGGAGTCATTCATCTGCATCCTCTATACTCTGTGTGATACATATGTATTTTTAGCCAATGCTAATTATGCTGGATTTTAATCGAGAGATAATTTAGAGATTTATCCTGAGCATCATGTGAGTAAATCTAGAAGGGAAGGTTGCTAAGCAACTGGCATAGGGAGATTTTCTGTCACGCATCCTCAGCATAAACTTCATTTGCCACTTTGTGTCACACCCTGCACAGTATGTTACCTGAAATGCTTTCGCAAGCAATAAAGAGCACTGTAAGTGTACACCTGAAACGCTGTTTGCTCACTCTGCTCGGCCTGAATGTTTGATTGTAAATAAAGCTGTGATATTTCTATGATCATATATGCAATAAGAGATGTACTCAGAGATGAATTATGATGTTATGATGTTAGGGTGAATCTCACAAAGAAATATCAGGTCACGTTTAATCCCAAAATCAAAAGAAATCATATTTTGCATAAAGAATATAAAACCTGTATTTATTTTGGCATTGCACAGCTTTGTTATTTTAGTACGTCAAGTTAAACTTATTTTATTTCAGCTAATTGCCAAGTCAACATTTCTAATTTTCATTTAGGTCATTATTTTTTTTAAAAACATTTTATTATATTTCAAATAACAGTTTTAGTTCATGAATTAAGCACAAAAGAATAGTGTCAAAATACAGTATCACAATGCAAATCTTAACGGTCCTAAAATTTTATAATTTCCCTTTTTATCCATGCAAAATATAATTTCTTATGTTTTATTTCAGGGTGAAATTTGACCCAGATTTTTTTTAAAACATTATTTATGAGATTCACTTGTTCAAAGATGCAATATATTTTGTCTACAAATGTTTGTTTTTTTTCTTTAAATAAGAAGTGGCACATATTGAAGCACATTACTGATGCAGCGGGTGTTGTTGCGTTCGCAGCTACTGTATCCCCTCTGGCTGACGTACAGTTTATATCGGCCAGAGACGGGGAAGGCGGGGCCAGCAGAGACTCAGATGGATTTGATGAATTGGATTGGACAGTCTGGAATAGAATAAGCCTGTGATTGGACGGTTCTGTGAACGGACATCTTGATCGATCGGACTCCTCATGACCGTTGGAAATTCCCGTTTATTCTGTGTGGAAACAGACTAAAGCCAGCGGGCACAAAAAAAAGTCACGAAATGGATAGTGAAACGTTTCCTGCTTAAACCAAGTCGGCTCTCCATTTAAACGTCGCATCTGTATAAAGGACACACATCCACCTGTGGCTTCCCTTCTGTGTCAGTAGCAAATCCAACACTCCCTCGAATCCCTTCCCAAGGCCTCTGTCGTTGCAATAAGTGTATTAAGATGTGTAGAGGCACAAGTGTTTAAAAATGAAGTATTGGTGTATCGACTATACTAAACTACAGAATAGAGAGAGAGTAAACATGATCCGTTTAATAAATGTGACCTCCAGTCATTTATGCTTTTATCTGCTCTAGTATCTCTGGTGGATTCATTGTTGTCTCTGTGTGTGTGTGTGAGAGAGAGATGTTTATCTCAAATGGGACACTTGAAGACCTCATGAAAGCAGTTTTCTTTCTTTCGTTTTTAAAATAACCAATATACCTTAGTTTACATGCCATTGGTCAATGATGCCCAGTTAAGTTGCATATCAAGCTAAAATGTTTTATTTTTAATTTGAATGTATACATCTTCTAAAAGTTGATTCTGTCAACTTTTAAGAGTGCACAAGCATATATGAAGCCACAAAACTCTCTATTTGAATGTCATGGGGTCTTTGAATGTGTGTGTTGATTTATCGCAGTTCTCTTTCCCATCCCCGTTTCCTGGAAAATTTGCCCAGTGCAACAATCAGATGTGATGTGCAATAATGATGTGAAACAAAGCTGCACCGATTCACACTGTGATTTGAGTTCAGTCCGTGACAGACGCCTCAGCAGAGCCTCTGGAAACACACGCGCGGCAGCTCTGCGCCGTGAACACACTCGCTCTAATTAGATCCTTTCATTTCTTTCAGCCATGGAGAGATTACAGCTGTCACATCAGTGTGTGTGTGTGTGTGTGTGTGTGTGTGTGTGTGTGTGTATGTGAGTGTGTGTGTGAATGTCATGAAATCTGTCAAGAACATGTCCAGGTCACATTTCAAAATCAAATAAATTACATTGTGCATTACAAAAAAGAAGGCTGTTTTAAGACCAGAAAGATTTTATTATATTCAAGACAACTATTGGCAAATGAGTCACATTTTTTATTTATAAATTAAAATCAGTGCTAATTCTAACATGAATTATATATAGCCTATAATGATAAATAAATACACCAGCATTCAAAGGTTTGGGGTTGATGAGAAGACATCTCTGCTCAGACAGGCTGCATTTATTTGATTAAAAGTACAGTAAATATTGTGACATATTATTGCAATATAAAATAACTGTTTTCTACTTAAATATATTTTAAAATGTAATTTATTCCTGAGATCGAAGCTGAATTTTCAGCATCATTACTCCAGTCTTCAGTGTCACATGATCCTTCAGAAATCATTTTTAATATGCTGATTTGGTGCTCAAGTAACATTTCTTGTTATTATCAGTGTTGAAACATCTTAATATTTTAGTGGAAACTGTGATACTTCTTTCTTCAGGATTATTTGAGGAATAGAACATTTAAAAAAGATAATTTATTTTAAATAGTGATTGTTTGTAACATTATAAATGTCACTTTTAATCAATTTAATGCATCCTTGCTGAATATATATATATTTTTTTCCCATAGTGAAAATAAATAATTGTAACAAATAAAAATCTTATTGTTCATAAAAATAAGCATTAATTTCTTTCTTTGGAATCTGGGTCTAAAATGTGAACCAGACATGTTCTTGGTGTGTGTGTGTGTGTGTGTGTGTGTGTGTGTGTGTGTGTGTGTGTGTGTGTGTGCGTGCGCGCGCGTGTGTGTGTGTTTGTTCCCACCACCCACAGAACTTAAGAGGATAGTATTCTTCATGTTAATATCTGCTGCTTTATGAAGTCAGGGCACCGTTTCAAATATAAATTACAAAATGTAAAGGTATATATTTTTTAACTTAGATCTTGTATTTTTGTGTCTCTTGAAGAGTCTCATTGTCCCGCTGTGTTTCTGTATGTCCACTCTGTGCAGACTGTGAACCTGGAGTGTTTTCATGTTTCAGTGATTCGACTTTTGAACATGTATTGTGGAGTCTTTTGTCAGCCTTTTGTAGTGCATGCAAAGACCCATGGTCAAAATGTAAAAACTACGTCTGAAGAATATGTATAGTTCAATGCCATGTGAGACGGTCGGATAAACATATTAACATTGTTAAAAAAACAAACAAACAGCTTTCTTTTCTTTCTGTTTAAACCATGCTGCATCACCTGGACTATATAAGAGGACAATGCTCAGATCTATGCATTTATCCAAAGAGGAACAGAAGCAATTTATCAAAGCGCCAGCAATATTTGTAATATACAATGCCAGATGTTGCTCTTTCATAGTTCAGAGTTTTCTTTCACTTTTTCATCAGATGTTTCTCCTGAAATTCATGAGGAGAAATGAAAACACACAATTGAGATGACTTCTGACATACAGTAAAGATGAGACCTTCTGAACCTCTCGGGGAGAGATGTGTGAGAAACATCTGACACTTTCAGCAAAATCCCAGCTAACAAAACATCTGTTCTAGAAGTGTTTTGCTAACATTCCCATTAAAATGTTTCTTTCTGAATGTTCTCTGATGTGGATGTTATAAGGAAACATTACATTTGATCATTTTTTGAACATAATGGAATTGTCACTTTTGAATGTTCTCTGAACATTCCGAAACGAGTAGCAACATTTAAAAAACGTTCCATGAACGATGCACAGATAATGCTTTTGTTCTAACGTTTTGAGAACATTATTAAAGATTCTATTAGGTAATATTCTATTAACGTTACTGGAAGAATGTTCGTTCATAACGTTGAGAGAACCTTGCCAGAGGGTTCTGAGAACGTTCCCTGTTAGCTGGGATTTATCCGCACTGCTGCCTAGGTGAACGAGATAGACCTGGATTTGTTTTCTTTTCTTTTTCCCGTATGATCAAATCTGTTTTCACGTACACATTCAGATGATCAGACGAGATGAACAGACACTCATCTCTCCCATCAGCCTTGATGTACGTCTCAATATGTAGGTCTTCTTCTGTCCCGTAACTACGGACACCGTTGCCATGGTGGGGAAACAAAACAGCAGGAGGGTGAGTTTGTGTTTTTTAGGCTGCGGGCCTCCCATGAGCAACTGTATCCATAACGACCAGGGAGTTGCCGTATCCATAACAACTCCATCCCTGCACAAACCCGCTTCTGAGAAGACTGAACTGAAGAGCATGAATATTGCATATCTCTCTGCTCTTCTCTGTATGAACCACTGTGTGATCTACAGCTCCACAACACACACACACACACATGCGCGTTTAAAGTGAGCACAGCTTCTAGACAAGATCAAGTTTTGTTTATTCACCCTCAGAAAGCACCATCTTCTGCATACTAAGCATGCAGTGTTTGCATTATCAACTGTTGCATGCAAAACACGAGTTTGACTGAAGAATCTGGGATTCTTGTTGATTTTGTCTGAATTGATGATACCTTTTTTTTCCCTCTGCCATATTGCAAAACAGTTATCCATTTCTTTATCCTTTTACATCCATTTATAATATTTTTGATGTTAATGTTTTAAAATAAGAAACAATATAATGTGAAAACAAATAGCCTAACTACTACGTATATTATAATAAAAATAAATGAAGCAATATAAAACAAGCAGGAATGCTGTTGTTCCAAGTACCAACAGCACAACCACCAGTGTGATATTGCTTTTATACAACACTTTTCAATAAACAATTTAGTATTAAGCAACATACATTTTAGGCATTTTTGCTCCATGACAAAATAGTTTAAAATGAAACTAAGTCAACTGAAAACAACTGCGCATCTCGAAGGCGTTTATACCTGAACGAATCTGGGATTTTAAACGAATTGGTTGAGTGAATGATTCATTGACTCCTTTATTAAAAACAGTAACATGTTTCGTTCCAGAATTAATCAAATCATTTGAAAAAATGATTAAATGACAGTCACTTGTTGCCAACTGGTGTGTGGATGTAACCGTTTTCTTTACTAGTATTTTAGTAGACAAATAAACATTTTGTATAATCATGAATATTTTTCTGTCATAAAGGAAAACCTTTTAAATTAATTAAAGTTTATTTTGTCAACGTTTAGGAGTACTCGAGCATACAGGGGAGTTTAATGCTAAAAGACATGAACAGAAAGCCATTTACTTTCTGAATTCTTAATGTCAGGAGGAATTAATTATATATTTTTTTCTTGTATATACGAACGTTAAGGGAACATTCCATTTGATCATGTTGCAAATGTTTTTGGAATGTTGCTTTTTGAATGTTCATTGAACATTCCGAAACAAGTAGCTAACATTTAAAAACCGTCCAGCTAAACCATTTCAGGAGAAAAACTTTCTATCTACGATTAATAATATTTTATTAACGGTTTTGTTAACATTAGATAACTTTGAAGGAGCGTTCTATTAACGTTACTGGAAGAACATTTGTTCATAACCTGAGAACCCTGTTGGGTATAAGAACACTCACGTCTGACTGACAGTCTGTGAGTCTGTATTGTCATGAAGTTTAACCGGCACACTAAAAACATCTGAATTACCCTCCAAATACAGCCGGCTGAAGTGAGCGCAGCGTTTTCTGTGTGTGTGTTCGTGTAGGAGGTTGTACTATTGCAGTCTGATTGCTCACAAATGGAAATCAGATATGCATGACTCAAATGATACTTCAGCAGCACTGTGAATTGCTCTGCGATGTCAATGGATGTCAAATTGATAAATTGATGTGTTATTCAGAAGCACAGACGCTTACCTGACTCGACGCACAGCCGGAATCCCTACAGGCAACACGGATCTGAAACTTTAATAGAACTATAAGAACACTTTAATCATTTACAGGGACATGAAGAAGACTTTAAATGTTTCGCTGTAGCCGCAGGGTTATGGACGTTTTTATGCTCCCAGAAACTATTTTGTTTGTCTAGTCTTGTTCATGACAGAGCCATACTATGTTTAGGGATTTTTGCCAAGTTAAGTCAAGACAGATTCACAATCCACATTGTTTAAAAGCAGCTTTACAGAAAATCATGATGTTAATCATGTTAATCTTAATATATTCACACCCTATAGTTGCATTATGCCAATTAGAGCTGTAGGATAATATATGCATTTTTTACTTTCAACCCAATTTAACCTCTAAAAATGATTGTATTGGTATAAATGAATGTATTTGACTCAGGTTAGGTCAGCAAGTTAATGAGGTTAATGCTCGATTTCTGCTGCGACATTCGGATGGTAGGGTCAGAATTTGGCGTCTACAACATGAAAGCATGGATCCATCCTGCCTTGTATCAACGGTTCAGGCTGGCTGGTTGTTTCTTTATTCTTCCTTATATAATGAAAATTAAATCAGAAACACAGTCAACCTTTTTTTTTTATCAAAAATGATTAAAATATTGTGAGTCAAGACAAATATTTTGGTGTACTGTTAATAATCAAAATGTGGCATGTTTAAGTATGAGGAAGGGTTGAAGGTGATGAATTTTAGTGAATAATGACTGCTGTTTTTGTGACTTAATCGTGTACCAGTTTCATGGGTTGTTTTATGTTTTCTTGTTGTCGTTCTAGCTTTGAATCCTCAGACATCTTTTGTGTTACGCAGAAGAAAGTTAGGTAACACTTTACTTGACGTCTTAATGCATTATAAAGGTGTTCATAAAGTACATTTTAATGCCTTATATCTTTTCATAAATAATTGTAACCAAAGTTAAAATGCGTATGTGTGTGTATATATATAATACACTAACACAATGGGGGTATCAGATAATAAGAATTTTGCATGAATTAACCCTTAACAGGGATAAATCTGATATTCTGAAGACATAAAACACACATATAGTGTCATAAATCGTAAACTCTCACCCACGGCAACATTTGGATCCATACACTGAACAACCTGAATCTGTTGCTATGAGACGGGCTGCTTCATTAGAGGAAGCATCGTAGTGATGAAGGCAGTTTGTGTGTTTGTGTCTCGGTTCTCAAGGTCAACACACACACACACACACTCACACACACACACAGTCATTGAGCCAGAGCTATATCTTGATTGCATTACATTACATCATTATGAAAATGTTGCATCTGAAACAGTTTTTAGTATAACAGAGCTCTCATATATTCAGAATCAGAACAGAATAGCTATAATCATAAAGTGATATTGTGTTGCATATAAACGTATCTTCCTGTGTGAGGCTCTGATTCATGCCACCACTGCTGCCTCGCTGTCTTTTATAACACAACACTTTTATAGGCACTTTAATTACTGTAATCAAACAGTCATTGAAACGGATCTGGTCTTGCATCCGCTCACATTTGAAATGCTGGTTTCAGTCGACAAACTCGGCACATTTGAATTCATATCCAGTGAACGCTGCATGACGTGCTGGATGAAATGATTAGGAAATAATTGCCCTCGTCTTACTTTTAAAGAAACATAATTAATGTAATAAAACAGGCTTAAACAATTGAATATCACTTAGATTCAGGTGATTGAGAGCATTATGAGGAATACTGCAATACTCATGTTGTTTGTATGCCAAAACACTTTTTTTCCCTCATTAGAGGAATTCCTCATTCCCTCATTTTCCACATTAGAACTCTAATGTGATTGATTCGTTTTTGTGCAGATCATTCAGGGTTTCCCTGATCTTCTGGTGCTGGTGAGTTTGTCATCTAGCAGGGTTTTCCAAATGGGGTAAAAAAAATTATAATTAACAATAAGATTAAACTAAATACATGTGATTCAATTATTAAATCAATAAATTTTTTTACAACTTTAAATAATTAATCATATATATATGATTCATATTTATATATATACGTATATATATATATATATATATATATATATATATACATTTAATAAAATAAATAAACCAATAATTGATCAAATTAAAAAAAAACAATTTAAATAAAAAATAAAAAGTATATACATTTGATTAAAATGAATAAATCGATAATTGATTAAAATAAAGATAGATGCTAAAATGATTTGATTAAAATAAATAACAAATTTATACAAATAAAAATAAATATATTGATTGAGTAAAGTTAAAAAATATTAAATGAAAAAATAAATAAAACTTTATTTAAATAATTAATATATTTGATTAAAAATAATAATTTGATTTATATCAATTAATTAAAATAATACAATTTGATTTGAATAAATATGCATTTGATTAAATAAAATAAATCCCTGATTGATTCAAATAATAAAATAAATAAACATTGATTAGAGTAAATAAAATAATATATATATTTCATTTTAAAAATTGATTTAAAGAAATTGTTTAAAATACATAATATGTGAAATTAATATTGTTGTCCCACGCATGATATTTGGGTGGCATCTAAAAGGTTGACAGCCTTGTTCCATTGTGACGGTGAGCAACAGCAATTATGGCCAGTGAGATGATGTTGAGGTGATTTTATGTGAATGATGGTGCAATATCACAGCATGACTGGTGTGAAAAATGAGAGCCGTTACTCCATTAGTGTAGACATCAGGTAACCGGTTCATGACGGAAACACGACAGAATCCAGCTGAGAGGATTAGTGTGGCTGTGTTATTAAAACTCACGTGATTACTGTCCGCCATTAACTCTTCACTCAGACGTAATTAAACAGGGAATCAGTCCGCTCACAAAAGGCTGATGTGGGAATGCAAATGTGCTTCGTTGATCTGGGATGAATTGGAAACATTTTTCACATTCACAGTGCAGCTAAACACAATTATGTCCCGAAATCCCGAACAATACATGCAGAGTTTAGTTATGTATTTTAATGGCTGACACAAAACTGCCGAATAATAATCGTAGTTAATGTTAATAATTCTCTTTTAAACCCAATTTCATCGCAGATGGGGAAGATGCATATGGTGTATTT